>JBBBDQ010001180.1:147500-727500 GCA_037127315.1 Ascarosepion bandense
TGTTATGACTCCATTTCATGTTTTTCTATCCTCCCTATCATCCCCAGCATTACATAGATAACGTTTTCCTTAGTGTGTGGGCTGTACTTAATAATACAATTTTTTGTATATCTCTTAAGCTGGGGTTTCCAGGGATTCCCTCAATGTGTTGTTTTGTTCCATTTTTTATCATTCCAAGTGCACCTACTATCACTGGCACAACTCTTGTTTTCAATTTCCACATTTTTTCTATTTCAATTTCCAGGTCTTTATATTTTGACAGTTTTTCAAATTCCTTGGATTGCTATGTTACAATCCGCTGGACAAGCCATATCAATTAATAGACAAGTTTTCTCCTTCTGGTTTTTAACAATAATGTCTGGCCTGTTATTATTATTATTATTATTATTATTATTATTATTATTCACTCATTCATTTACATATCTTCACTAATTATCATGTTGTCATCGGTACAGCCCACACACGAAGGAAAACATTTTTGACGTAACGCTGGTGACGTTAAGGTAGTCAGAAAAACAAAGCATGAAAGTCATCACAACACAAGACTACCTGCCTTAGGTCTTCCCATAGTCTTCCCATAGATTTCCCATAGACTTGGAAAATAGTGTGACCATGGCAGAAATAGAAATAATAATAATAATAATCATAATAATAATAATAATAATAATAATAAAATAATGTCTGTAATATTAGCTGTAATTTGAACTGCACCAGAGACGCTGAAATCAAGAGTTAATGAGATAGAAGTTAGAGGTAGAGCACAGCCTGTAGAGACCACAGCGATGGGGCGATGGGGATGGTCGTAAGCAGCGATACAGTACACTACCGGCCATAATTATTATTTTTAAAGAAATTATGTATTTCATACTATTTTTCGTATTTATTGCCAAATGAAAATAGAATGGTTCTTTTGTTATTATTACTTTTATTAATTTTACAAGGCAAGAAAGCAAAGATGAACTCGTCCGAATCACCGTAAATTTTTTTCACTTTTTTCATTGATGAAACTGCAATATAGATAATCATTAAATATTTATAAATTAGTTTGATGCACATGTTATTGTGCAATATTAACAATATATAATGCACATGTTATTAACAATATTAACGCATTTTTCCAAGTATTTTTTTAATGTGTTGTGTTCTTTTTTTTATCATTCAAAGTGCACCTACTATGAGTGATACTATTCTTGTTTTCATTTTCTTCTTCTTCTTCTTTTTCTTCTTCTTCTTATTATTTCATTATTCATCGTAATTCGATTTCTGCTATGGTCGCACTATCTACTAAGTCTGCGGAAAGACCTAAGGCAGGTAGTGGTGTGTTGTTATGGTTCCATTTCATGTTTTTTCATATCTCACTAACATCCATAACTATCCGCTGGACAAGTCTTATCAATTAATAGGTAAGTTTTTTGGGGTTTTTTTTTGGGTTTTTTTTGGTTTTTTTGGTTTTGGTTTTTATCAATAATGTCCAACCTATTTGCTTCATCATCATCATCATTATTATTATTATTATGTCATTTTTCATCATATTTCGATTTCTGCTATGGCCGTACTACCAACCAAGTCTGCGGAAAGACCTAAGGCAGGTTGTGGTGTGTTGTTATGGCTCCATTTCATGTTTTTTCTATCTCCCCTATCATACCTAGCGTTACAAAGACAAAATTCTTCTTAGTGTGTGGGCTGTAATTAATAAGCCATTTTTTTTTGTATATCTCTTAAGCTGGGGTTTCCAGGGATTCTTTCAATGTGTTGTTTTGTTCCATTTTTTATCATTCCAAGTGCACTTCCTATCACTGGCAAGACTCTTGTTTTCAATTTCCACAATTTTTTCTATTTCAATTTCCAGGTCTTTATATTTTGACAGTTTTTCGAATTCCTTGATTACTATGTAACAAACCGCTAGACAAGCCATATCGATTAATAGACAAGTTTTCTCTTTCTGGTTTTTAACAATAATGTCTGGCCTGTTTACTTCAATTTTTCTGTCTGTGTAGATGGTGTAATCCCATAGAATGGCTACATCTTCCATTTCTGTAACCGGTGCTGGGTGATGTTCATTCCAGTGTTTGTTTACAGATTTTCCATAATGTTTGCACATTGTCCAATGTAAATATTGCCCAACTCTATCGTGGCGATTTTTATATTCATTTGGGACAAGCACAGAACAGCCTGAGATTAGGTGGTCTATTGTTTCTTGGTGTTTATCACAAAACCTGCATTTTGGATCCATATTATTATGGATAATATTTGCCTGAAAGTTTCTCGTGAAAAGACTTTGGTCTTGTGCTGCAAGAATAAAGCCTTCAGTTTCAGACATTAAACCAGATGCACGTAACCATCGATGAGGTTTGTTTGTTTTTTTTTTTGTTTTTTGCCAGTGTTGTTTCATCTGTTCAAGTTATTATTATGTCATTTTTCATCATATTTCGATTTCTGCTTTGGTCTCACTACCAACCAAGTCTGCGGGGAGACCTAAGGCAGGTAGTGGCGTGTTGTTATGGCTTCATTTCATGTTTTTCTATCTTCCCTATCATCCCCAGCATTACATAGATAAAGTTTTCCTTAGTGTGTGAGCTGTACTTAATAAGACAATTTTTTGTATATCTCTTAAGCTGGGGTTTCCAGGGATTCTTTCAATGTGTTGTTTTGTTCCATTTTTTATCATTCCAAGTGCACCTACTATCACTGGCACAACTCTTGTTTTCAATTTCCACATTTTTTCTATTTGATTTCCAGGTCTTTATATTTTGACAGTTTTTCAAATTCCTTGATTGCTATGTTACAATCCACTGGACAAGCCATATCAATTAATAGACAAGTTTTCTCCTTCTGGTTTTTAACAATAATGTCTGGCCTGTTTGCTTCAATTTTTCTGTCTGTGTAGATGGTGTAATCCCATAGAATGGTTACATCTTCTATTTCTGTAACCGGCGCTGGATGATGTTCATACCAGTGTTTGTTTCCAGCTTTTCCATAATGTTTGCACATTGCCCAATGTAAATATTGCCCAAATCTATCGTGGCGATTTTTATATTCGTTTGGGGCAAGCACAGAACAGCCTGAGATTAGGTGGTCTATTGTTTCTTGGTGTTTATCACAAAACCTGCATTTTGGATCCATATTATTATGCATAATATTTGCCTGAAAGTTTCTCGTGAAAAGACTTTGGTCTTGTGCTGCAAGTATAAATCCTTCAGTTTCAGACTTTAATCCAGATGCACGTAACCATATTATTATTATTATTATTATTATTATTATTATTATTATTATTATTATTATTATTGGCGACAGCTGCACTTCTTTTTCCTTTTATTTTTTAATTAACCAACCAATCCGGTCTTTCATACCGTGATCCCTAACTTGCCCTAAAAGGGCTTACAGTTACATGTTGAAGCACCGTACGTTCACCGAACTAAGCAACGTCGGGCCAGGACAGTACTTGTATGGGTGACCGTTTGGGAATACCAGGTACTGCAAGCTTGAATGTGCGGGTGATGTAATTGCAATCAGAGAGTCGATTTCTATTTCACATTGTGTTCGTTATATTCTCCTACACGCAAACCCCATTGGGAAATATATGAAACCTCCTATTGTTCCTCAGCTATGAATTGATTAGTAAGACGTGTGTCACTAAAATCATTATTCAGTCAGTCAAGTGCCATACGTGAAACGCGCTTGGACGATCATGTCTCGAAAGAGACATGACTGACTGGGCAGAAGATTATCCCGCAGTAGGTTACCATTGCTTTCTGCGATAGACTGGTTGCCACTCAAGGTTATAGAACCCAATCCTATCCTGCTATTTGACTCAGCTAGAGAGTTAAGAAATGTATTATATTATTAAGTAGTAATTAGTGGGGGATCAGTTTAATACTTCATAACAATAGAAAACAGATCCCCCGCTTTATAACCAGTAGAAGCCTTAATCGTGTTTCCAACTATTATATTCGGTCAGTCAGTTAAGTGCCATACGTGATAAACGCTTGGGCGATCATGTCTCGAAAGAAGCATGACTGACTGGGCAGAAGATTATCCCGCAGTAGGTTGCCATTGCTTTCTACGGTAGAATGGTTGCCAACCAAGGCTATAGAACCCAGTCTGTGCTGTTATTTAACCCATAACTGGAAAGAAGAAACGTATTAATGCCTTTGCCAAGGATATTTGTGCGTAAGTGAATGCAATGAATTCAACTGGAATTCGAACTCGGCTCCCCGATTTCTCGTTCCGAGCCGATATCCAATGCACCACAACGCACTTTATTACTGTTTTTAAAAATTCTTACAATCTAAAACCAATTTTGCTGACTTTAAATAATCTAAAAAGAGGGTTGATAAGACTCAGAAAACGAATCAATCAATCACTTTCGACAAAGATGTCTATTCATTTAGATGTGCTTCGATTATATTCGAGTAAAAAGATAGCGTGGCGGTTATCAGGTTGGAATTTGGTTATTGTGTTCAATTCCTGGACTCATGCATTGCGTCTAGTTCCCATTCATACCACTTGAAAATTGCTTGAATAATCTCTTCATTTTGAAAGCACTGTCATATATTAAATAGCATTGCAAAATGGGCTAGAACTCAAAATTTAAAACCGTGAAGGATGTAAATTTGTTTTTCAAAGAATTACAATTCCTGTACACTACCGGCTATAATTATTAGGCAACCCCAGTTTTTTCAAAACAAATAATGTGTTTCATACTATTTTTAGTATTTTGGAGTAGATAGACTAAACTATTGGAGTAGATAGACTAAACGATTGGAGTAGATAGACTAAACTATCGCCCGGTTCACACTCCACCCACGTCTACTGAACAGGTGAAGAGGCTCATCCCAGTTTAGGATGTGGTTTCTGGCTTTCTTTTTTCCAATCTTTTCACTCCTATGTAGCCCCCTGCACATCAGTGTTGTTACCGCCTTGATCAGGGTGATACGATTTTAAAAAAATGAAGATAGAATGGTTCTTTTGTTATTATTATTTGCAACATTTTACAAGGCAAGGGAGTAAAGATGAACTCGTCCGAATCACCCTAAATATACTTCATTCTTTCATTTATAAAACTGCAATATAGGTAGTTGTTAAATATTTATAATTTCATTTGATGCACATGTTATTGTGCAGTATTAACAAAAGAACCATTCTATTTTCATTTACAATTATTCATTTGGCAATAAATAATAAAATATAGTATGAAATACATCATTTTTTTAAACACTGTGTGGCCTAATAATTATAGCTGGTGATGTATTACAAAGGAAGCTGTGGAAATCCATGATCAGTTACATTTCGAAGGGACAAAGCATTAAAAGAAGTAGATTTTTTTTTTTTTTTTTTTTTTTACATAAGACCTATGCATATTTTATGTAAGGGAAAACCCAGTCCTTTTATTTAATTCCTTTTTAAAATTAATTCTCGTCCTTCCTGTGTATTTCTTTCTACGATTGATTCTTGTCTTCGATGTCTGCCAGAAATACCACCCAACTCTAACCCCCGCCGTTACATGAAAACTTCTTCACAAACACGAGAAACAAGGCCTCACAACGACAGGCTTTTACGGAAGATTATGCTGACCCAAATTTAGATGAAGATGAAGTACGGAGCAGCTGTCACATAACTTGGCACTCAAAGCCTGCACTTTTGCGTGGATTCGAATTGTAGCGGGAGAGGCTGACTCCTAGGGCAGTAGCGCTATTTATCAGGGAGTGCTTTTGGCGGGCACATCATGTCGTTCTTAGTGAGTGTTGTTGAATTGGATGTGGTTCAAGTACCAAAAAGTGGGACATATATGAAATCTGAAATTTAAGGAGAATAAGTGCAAAATATGGCCCTCAACAACTACTACACACGGAGAGCCACTTGTCTTTTGTTTCTTCTTTTTCGGCAATATAAAAAGACGAGTTTTGTTATAGACTAGGATGCGATGCGCAAAGTAAGTGTAAAAAAAAAAAACAGCTGTTACTTAACTAACATGCGATCACCCTCTCATTATATATATATATATATATATTGTCATCCGCAGACAGATCTATTTCGCCGTATTACAGCTCATCAGTACGGTTAGACACCGATGGCTTTTTTTTAGCCAGGATTGAAACCCGACCGAAATGGCGTCAGTCGGTGACTCTAACCCTGGGCTATGGGCGCTCGGTGGAAGTAGGCAGACTTTTTAGCGCATATCATTATAAGCGCCCAATAGCTAGAGCATTCTAATTCATTTCACTGAATGATCGATGCGTACATGCCAGAGTAGTCTACTATTTTTCCAGAGTGCTCAATCAGGGTGTGAGAGCGTAAATATTGTCATCCGCAAACAGACTCCGATTGCTTCTTTACCTAGGATTTAAACCGACCGAAATGGCGTCAGTCGGTGAATCTACCTCTGGGCTATGGCCGTTCGATGGAAGTAGGCATATATATATATATATATATATATATATATCTTCTAGTCTAACAGTTGCTTTTCTAGCACTTTCTGTTTGTGGAACTCACTTCCATTTGCCTCTTTCCATAGTAGCTACAATCTCCAAAACCCAAAGTTTAAATGCAACCAACTTATATCTACTTGGTTCCCATACATTTCTTGTATTTTCTTTGACATCCCCTATACATTTCTATCCCCTCACTGCAACCCCCTGAGTATTAGTGGTATATCTACCTTGCTGGGGGGATATGATTATATATATATATATATATATATATATATATATATATATATTAAATCCAAAGGGATGATCAGATAGGTAAATCCCAAAACCCCGATACTAATTAATATTAATGAAATTAATATTAACATTGATCAAGGTGGAGGGCTCGATGCAAATATTACATTCTATTTACAGACCCAAATATTAAAAAAAAAAAAATTTCGATATTTAAATCCGTTGAATAGCCATTTCTACAAGGAAATCTTCGATTCTTCAGCAAAGGCGAAAAAAAAAATTATTTACGCAAATTCAAATGTGTTAACCGATTTATACCGGTAGAAGTCCAAAAAATAATCCATACATTGGTAAATAAAATCGGGTGGGATTAACAATTTTTGAATTTAAGGAAACAAAAAGGGGAAAGCAGTCAGATACCTATGTCTCATATTAGAAGACATACCCCTCCCCCATACAAGAGTCAAGAGTTTATAGGTATCTGTCTGCTTTCCTCTTTTTATTTCCTTAAATTCAAAAATTGTTAATCCCACCTCATTTTATTTTTCTGTGTATTTGATGATTGATTTTTTTTTTTAACTTCTACCGGTATGAAATTTTTTAACACATTTGAATTTGAGTAAATGAAATTTTCGTTTCGCTGTTGCTGAAGGAGCGAGAATTTCCTTGTAGAAATGGCTATCCAACGGATTTAAATATCGAAATTTTTGTGTTATATATATATATATATATATATATATATAGTTTTAAGGTACGCTATATTCATGAGTAAAATGCTCAATATCAGAGAGATAGAATATATGAATATCAGAGTGAACACTGATGTCAACGCCAAGTGGTGACAGACTGTTTCATGCTTAAATACACCCCACATACACACACACACACACACACACATATATATATATATATATATATATATTAAATCCAGAAGGATGAGGACATAGGTAAATCCCCAAAACCCGTTCCTACTAATATTAATTTCATTAATATTAAAATTTATTAAGGTGGAGGGCTCGATGTATATAGTATATTCTATTTACACAGCCAAATATATAAAAAAATAATACAAAAATTTCGAAATTTAATTTTGTTAGATGGACATTTGTGCGAAAAAATTTCTCGCTTTATCAGCAACGGTGGAAAACAAAAACTTTATTAAATCTAATGTGCTACAGGAATTCTATATCAGAAGAAGCCCAAAAATATATCTATACGCAGGAAGTTAAAATGGGGTGGGATTAAAAATTTTTGGATTTGTCAGCCCGATATAAGAACGGGAGAAAGGAGACATATAGATTTCTATAGATATTAGAAGACTGTCATTAAGAGTCAAAAGTTCAAAAGTTAAAATTTGGCCGTGTCACAGCGGTAGAAGAGATAGGGGAACAGAAAAGAAAGAAAGGACAAAAGTATTGATGGACGTATTTAAACCTAGTTATGGAAACCTTTTTGTTACCACCGACTCATTAGAGGGCAGATGCCCACAGTGGATGCGACAGAAGGTCATTTACGAGCCTGTAAGCCCTGACAAAAATATTCTGTAGATTCTGCTGAAGGCCGGGTCAAGGTTTTGTATATTTACCACAGACAAGACTCTACCCATCGGTGGAGCCTCGTCTGTGTTCCTCTCGGCCCGAAGGCAGAAAGTCCGAAAAAGAAAGCTGAGTTGACCAGCTGGTTTTAATATAATGAGAAAGAAAGTTGATTACATTGAAAAGAATGTTAATTAAGGTGATTGGCCACAGCACAGACGTTGCTACTTGCCAAGCGGATATGAATATTCCAAAACCTGTCGATTCACTAGGATTTTTTCGCGCAACTATCTCTAGGCTTTATAGAGAATGGTTTGAAAGAGAATAAAACGTTCGAGTTAGCGATGATTCTGTACACATAAATTGGCTGTTGATGTACACTACCGGCCATAATTATTAGGTCACCCCAGTTTTTTTAAAAGAAATTATGTATTTCATACTATTTTTAAGTGGATAATTCTAAATTAAAATAGAATGGTTCTTTTGTTATTATTATTTGCAAAGTTTTACAAGTCAAGGAAGCAAAGATAAACTCGTCCGAATCACCCTAAATTTTCTTCATTCTTTCATTGATGAAACTGCAATATAAGTAATTATTAAATATTTAGAAATTCATTTGATGCACATATTATTGTCAAGTATTAACAAAAAAAAAACAAACAATTCTATTTTCATTAACAATAATTCACTTGGTAATAAATACTAAAAAATAGTATGAAATACATCATTTATTTTAAACACGGGTTGCTTAATATTTATGGCCGGAAGTGTACGTATTCAGAGGAGATTATCCAGATTGATATTAGGATTATAGAAAGGTAGCAGTATCATTTTCACCTGAAGGAGGATGCCTATTTTTCTTTTATAAAACTTCTCGAATGTTCAAGTCGATAAGCAAAAATAAATAAACATACCCTATAATGAATAAACAAAGCCTCTACTCAAAATACGAATATCCACTAAAGCAACGTTTAAAACAATAAAATATATCTATATTTCTGGGATGAGTTGTTATAGCTATTTACACAATTTACAGCATTTCGATTGTTGTCCTTAACAATATTATCCTATTTACGATATTTCAGCCGTTGTACGCTCCGACCTTCTTGAATTTTCGTTAAAATTTCGAACCGAACGCAAGGATACAAGGCGCAGTAGAAAAAAAAGTTGGTTGAATAATCCAAAAAGTGACTAGACCCAAAGAGATGTAAGTTTAATACCTGACCACAGCAGAAGTGAAAGAAAGGGTGGATAGTTGAGTTACTAAAGGCGATTAATTTAAACTGACAGATGCAAAAAAGTTTTTTGAGTAATCCAAAAAGTGACTTGATTCAAGGAGTTGTAAGTTCAATACCTGGCTGAAGCAGAATGAACAGAAAGTTGCAGGGTTGAGTTACTAAAGTTTAAACTTAAACTGAGATATAAGAATAGAACAGGCTAGTCTTCCTGGAAGTAAAAGAATGCGCCTCCTCGGCCTAAATCTATCAGCCGACCTCAAGTGGAATGATTACATTGAATCCAGAGCTAAATCTGCTGCTAGGAAGGTTGTTTCGCATTGTAGAGCCAAGAAGTTTTTTTCGTCTAAATCTATCTTGCACATATATTAATCTCGTCGTCCTGCGGCCTCGGCCGAGATAGAACTCACAACACCCCTCCAGTATTCCCTGTGCATTTGGAACCCTGGTGCAGTTTATAGCGAAATTCATAATCTTTTCAAATCGCTGAATATTGATGCTTCGCCAGGGCTACCAAGTGTGTTTTTTCTCTTGTGACACCAACACTACATGGGTTGCCTCCAGGCCCCATCCTGTTATTTAACCCATAACGGGAGGGAAGTGACGGATTAATACCTTTCCCAAGGGTACCAGTGCTTAAGTGAATGCAGTGTACTCAACTGGAATTTGAACTTGGCTCACCGATTTATCTTTCCAAGCTGACATCCACTGCACCACAACGCACATCCGTCACTGAACGCTTACAGCGCCAGGTATTCCCAAGCGGTCACCCATCTAGGTACTGACCAGGCTCACGTTGCTTAACTTCGGTGATAGAACGAGAACCGGTGTATTCAACGTGATATGCCGTAAACCTATATAAATCTACCCTCCGCCTGTGCATTGAATACTACTGTCACATTTGGTCGGGTGCCCCTGCCATTCATTTCGAGCTTTTTGAGAAAAACCAAGGAAGAATCTCTAATGTAATCGCTCCCGACGCGGTAACTCAAATCCAGCCGCTTTACTCACCGACGTAATGCGGCTTCCTTCTGTCTATTCTACAAATATTTTCACGGCTTCTGCGCCGATGACCTTAGCTCCCTGGTGCCCTCTCTGCATGAATTTCAGTCAGTTAAGTGCCATACGTGATACACGCTTGGGCGATCATGTCTCGAAAGAGACATGACTGACTGGGCAGAAGATTATCCCGCAGTAGGTTACCATTGCTTTCTGCGGTAGACTGGTTGCCGACCAAGGCTATAGAAACCAATCTGCCATGTTATTTTAAGTCATAGCTAGAGGGGGAAGAGATTAAGTAGTAATTAGTGAGGGATCAGGTTATTACTTCAAAACAATAGAACAATGATACCCCACTTTATTACCAGTAGAAGCCTTATTCATGTTTCCAACTATTATATTCAGTCAGTCAGTTAAGTGTCATACGTGATACACGCTTGGACGATTATGTCTCGAAAGAGACATGACTGAATGGACAGAAGATTATCCCGCAGTAGCTTGCCATCTAAAAGTAAAATGATCCAAAATCTAAAAATAGTCATTGATTGCTATCCGATTTTTTTTTTTTTGTGACGTAATTTTTTTACTTCCGCCGGTGAATTCTTAACCTTCAATTTTTTTTATTTCTTTTTTATTTCATTTTGAAATGTGGTAGTTGCCGATGAGATGTGAAATCTCTCTTAGGGATTTCATGTTTAAATGATCATTCAACAGTTTTGAATATCAAAATTTATTTTATTTTACATATATATATTGATATAAAAGAAGAATAAAAATTGCAACTTTCAAAACATTAATTTAAAACAGGTCTCAATATAAAAATGGAGCAATAAATATTATTTCTTTAACTTTTACATTAAAACTTGTAAATAACTAAAACAAAACTGTACATTTTGTTTCGGCATTAAAAAAAACAGTGTATTATCAGGTAGTTAGTGATGAAGGTAATAAACACTTTATTTTTCCTGAGGAGACGTCGTTTGTCCAATGTCGAAACAAAATCTACACTTTTGTAGTAGTTATTTACACGTTATAATGTAAAGTTTAAATAATATATATGAGACATTGTTTTTGAATGTCGAAACAAAATTTACACTTTTGTAGTACATTGTAATTTGTATATACGCTAAAGTATAATTTGTAATCCAAACTTATTTTAAATGGGACTTTATCTGTGTGTGTATGTGTGTGTCCGTTACCTATAAACTCCGAAACGTCTGAACCGATTTTCTTCAAAATTTACACAGTTGTACTATAAGCGTCTGCGAGTATTCTTAGCTACGTTTTGTGTCGCTGTACCCCCGATAAATATCAAAAATCGATAATCGAAAAAATCGGGTTATCGAAGGAGTGGTCTGATTTTAATCAAATTTGGTACACCCATAAACAAAGACATAAGAAACGGTATTCAGAAATTTCAAGGTTGCAGTTCTTACAATAGTGCAAAATATCGATAATATATATATATATATATATAAATACAGGCATACAGGCAGATAAACAGACACACACACACACACACACACACACACACACAAATATCTTGCCTTATATATATAAGGCAAGATATTTGTGTGTGTGTGTGTCTGTTTTTCTGCCTGTATGTCTGTATTTTTTCAGCCCTTTTATTTTAGTTTTTGCTTCGTGTTTGGCTCTAAGTAGGTATAATTGTAGTTCTAAGTCTCAGCCATGATACCATTTACTCAGAGGACTTATTTAGCCTTCAAAATTCAGTTTACGGCGAAAGAAACTTATTTGATATCGATAGCAGGGAATCAAAATTTGACTTACATGCATTCATTTTTCTTTTAGTCTACGGGTTCGATTTAACTGGAATCAACTATGGCTTTTTAGTCTTTCGTTCCAACGTCCAAAGAGTCTGAGCTACAGGACCATGGATTAGTTTTAAAGCTTTCATTACACCCGAGTAACGCCGAGCAATACTGCAAGTATATATATAAATAATAATGAATCATCCGTTACATCCAGTGGTGTGTAGGGCAGCATTTTGCTCTTTCCGTAACTAACCTTTTTTTATGGGGCAGAGTTGTTAAACCCGCGCCCAATCCCCAAACCTGGATGAAGGTGATTTTCTTATCAAATCTAATAAAGAAAGAATAATTAAAGATGTGGATATATTGACACTCCGCCCACCTCTATTGAACAGGTGTAGGGGCTCATCCCTTGTTCCCTGTTTAGGATGCGGTCTCCGGCTTTCTCTTTTCCAATCTTTTCACTTTTTCCTTTTTTATTTTTTCAATTGGAGTAGATAGGCTAAACTATCGCCCGGTTTGACACTCCACCCCCGTCTATTGAACAGGTGTAGAGGCTCATCCCTTGTTCCCTGTTTAGGATGTGGTCTCCGGCTTTCTCTTTTCCAATCTTTTCACTCATACGTTGCCCCCTGCACATCAGTGGCGTTACCGCCTTGCTCGGCGTGATATGATTAATTTAAAGACGTCCATATGTTTGTTAATGTGTGTATGTTATACACAGACATCAGAAAAGCTCGTAATTAATAGATAGATAGATAGATAGATAGATATGAACAGACTGAGATAGATAGATAGATAGATAGATAGATAGATAGATAGATAGATAGATAGATATGAACAGACTGAGAATAGATAGATAGATAGATAGATAGATAGATAGATAGATAGATAGATAGATATGAACAGACTGAGATAGATAGATGAGATAGATAGATAGATAGATAGATAGATAGATAGATAGATAGATAGATAGATATGAACAGACTGAGATAGATAGATAGATAGATAGATAGATAGATATGAACAGACTGAGATAGATAGATAGATAGATAGATAGATAGATAGATAGATATGAACAGACTGAGATAGATCGATAGATAGATAGATAGATAGATAGATAGATAGATAGATAGATAGATAGATAGATATGAACAGACTGAGATAGATAGATAGATGAGATAGATAGATAGATAGATAGATAGATAGATAGATAGATAGATATGAACAGACTGAGATAGATAGATAGATAGATAGATAGATAGATAGATAGATAGATAGAACAGACTGAGATAGATAGATAGATAGATAGATAGACATGAACAGACTGAGATAGATAGATAGATAGATAGATATGAACAGACTGAGATAGATAGATAGATAGATAGATAGATAGATAGATAGATAGATAGATATGAACAGACTGAGATAGATAGATAGATAGATAGATAGATAGATAGATAGATAGATAGATAGATAGATGTAAAAATACTGAGGATGATCCTAAAATCCGTTATTGTAATGGTGAGAAGGAATTCTTGTACCCTCCTGTCATTCTTCCTGCACTGCCTTATTTTGTTATTCGAAACTTTAAATCTGTCGTATCTGCCACCACGTTCCCACATTTATTTTTTTCATTTTGCTTCCCTTCTTCGTTACGCACCTGCCTTTAATTTTTTTCCGAATATTTTTGGTTGGTGTTTCGACAATCAAGCGAAAGAAAGAAAGTAAAGAATGAAGTCGATTACACAAACAGAAAAAAACTGTAAACTATAAGGAAAACAGACAAACATGAAGTGTTCTGACACTGGGTAGGGTTAGCCGTCTTTATGAAAACTAAAATGTTTGTACAATACTGGTAGGAAAAGTAAGAGAATAGCTTGTAGCGTAGGGAGATGGTATATGTTTCTTTGATTCGGCCTTGTGTCAGACATAACCGAACTCTTTGCAGTTTACAGAATTTTCGCAGAATTATTATCATCAGAATTATCAGAAGGATGGGTGTCGGCAGGTTGGAATCTGTGGAATAGTGTAAGAATAAAATATACATTTTTCATTTTAAAATAGAAATTTATTAAAAGGAAAGAATAAAAAGAATTCGTAGGAATTAATGTTCAATTAGAAAGTAATGCTATCAAGAGTTGTAGAAAATGTTCATAGTAATAGAAAATGTCTTTGGGTGGAGATGAAGAATTAAGGAATCACACACAGGAGGTTGGTTGTTAGCAGGTTGGAATGTGTGAAATAGTGTAAGAATAAAATATACATTTTTCATTTTAAAACAGAAATTTATCAAAAGGAAAGAATAACATGAGTTGTAGAAGTTAATTAGAAACATTTTCTAATTGTGTTCAATGATAAAGTTAGGGGTATCAAGACTTATAGAAAATGTTCGCAGTAATAATTGTTGAATGATTCTATGCGTATGTATGTATGTATGTATGTATGTATGTATGTATGTATGTATGTATTCAATAGGAATGTCTTTGGGTAGAGAAGTAAAAGTAAAAGGAACCAGTAGAAGGAAAGAGAAAGAGAACAAATGTCCGGGTCAGCTTGAAGCTTCTCTCGTTACATTTTAGCTTGTCGTCTTTGCAGCTTCCATCCCCTGACTGACTCACTGACGCTGATCGGGGCCCTTTTATTGTCATTAGATTTTCGCACTGACTCGCGAAGTTCTCAAGTCTTGCAAGTCGATCTCATGGGTCAAAAATCAATTTCACACCTACTTGCGAAATTTGGTTTCGACGTTTTCTTTAAGCACATGGTCAACCCTTTTATCTATTTGGGAAAAACCAAGATTTCACACGTCGTTTTGAATTTTTGTAAAAGTGAAGAAGGGAGTTGATTTTAATTCTTAATTTCTTATCCGCTACAAGCTAAGGTTGTCCCAAAGTTCGTAAACACTTGCGAAATGGGTCTATCTGGTCCCGCACAATCGAGACAAGCGATGGGTTCAGAAAGGGCAAGAGACACCGTCGCTTACGAAACAAGTTCTATTCGACAAGAAAGTCATGTTGTGCGTTTGGTGGAACTTTGAAGGAATCGTGCATTTTGAGTTGGTTCCGAATGGTCGTGCAATCAGTGCCGAACTTTACTGTCAGCAACTTGAGCGGCTCTACGAAAAGTTGAAGCAAAAGTAACCGGTTCTGATAAACAGAAAGCGCGCTTTTATGCAGCATGACAATGCCAAGCCTCACACCGCCAAGAAGACCTAAGACAAGTTTGAAGAACTGGACGGCATTGAGGTTCTGCCACATCCAGCCTACATTCCTGACTGTGGTCCATTAGATTACGGCATTTTCTGCTCAATGCAACACTTTCTGAAGGTCCGACGATTCGACACGTTTGATGAAGTCGAGGAGACGTGTCAAGAATTCTTTGATTCGAATCCGGCTGAATGGTACTTTGACTAGATCCGAAAGCTTGTAGATCGATAGCAGAAAGTCTTGGAAAATGATAGTTTTATTCTGAGCAATAATTTTTGTTGTTTTTGCGAGCAAAATTTCAATTTTTTGCAAGTGTTTTCTGGTAACCTTAGATTACTTGGCGAGTAAAATCTCAATTTTTGGCAAGTGTTTAGGAACTTTTGGGACAAGCTAATAATTTAACAGAGGAAAGCGTGAAACTGAAAAATATAATGAATGGAAGAAACAGATGTTGAATGTCAGTAATCATTATTCGACGTAAGGGAATCAAATGAGTATAGGGTAAAAATGTATAACAAAGTGATAAAAAGTTCTCGTCGAATTCATTTTCTCTTTTAGGAATTCATCGGCCTTAATTTCTTATGCTGATGTAATTAAAAGAAATCTAAATGAAAACAGCAAGATTATACATACATATATATATATATATATATATATGAAGATTAACGAAACTGGTTATAAACAACCGACTATTTGAAATGATTTGTTTGAACATTATTTTTGATCAATACTAGTATTTAAGTAAATATTCTGTTAATAATCAAACAGTATTATATATTTATTTTCTACCGGCCTGATTATTTACGATAAATTTTTGTTACTAAAATGTGTATCATTCGTGGTCGGGAGGTCTTAGACACGCCAGATCAATTGGGAGTTTCCCCTATGTGGAAAGGGGTTGCAGGATCGAATCCTGCCGAATATTAATCTAAATAACTAAATATATATATATATATATATATATATATATTTAGTTATTTAGATTAATATATATATTAATATATATATATATATATATATAGTTTATAAAGGAAAACTAAACGCGTCATATTTGTTATAAACTATAGTTCATTTCAATGAGTTTAATTCACTCATATCATCAGACATCAAATATGACGCGTTGAGTTTTCCTTTATAAACTTCATATCGCTCTGGTTAACACCCATCGAGCTCTCGATATGGATTTACCAATTAATATCTAATAGTAAAGTAATCTTGTTGGATTATCCTCACCATTTATGAACTGACACCTCTATATATATATATATATATATACACACAAAAAAATCTAAAGCGAGCCAAAACCTACCGCGGTTTCACACTACGGTTCGTCAGGGCAAAGGCTAAAACACTAAAGATAAAACCAAATAAATAGATATACACTAAGATAAGGAGGAACAACAAAATGGGCGGGGGTTAGAACAAAAAAAGCAAAACACGCTAAATAAGAAAAAAATTTATTAAACACATAAATTAAAAAATATAACACTACGCTCTCACACTAAGCAATGAATTTAAGTTTATGAAACTTACATTTGTTTAGAATTTCGGTTTTAGCATTAAACAGTTTATGGGCGGGTTCGAACAAGGCTATCGCTAGTTTTTCCTCGCCACACAAATTACAGAATTTACTGCCTTTATTGTAATCGGTACATTTTTTTATTATTTCCCATTTCAGAATGGGGTCTTTTTTAATTTTAGATCTTATGTCCCAGATGTAATTAGATAAGGTCGTACTTTTTTTTGTGTGTGTGTCTTTGCTCTACTTTTGTATATCTTTTGTACTTTGTATCGAGCACTTTTTCTTGTGGTTGGTTCCGTTTGGGTTTTTTTTTCTTTACTGCGGAGTATTGAATGTTTTGTTCTTGTTCCGCGGATTTCTTTTTTTTCTCCCCATTTATCCGACGCCTCAGTGCACCGGATTGTAACGGAATTAGGTTCTGTTTGTTAGTGGTTTTTTTGAAGGTTTATCTTAGTATAAATTTACAGCCTACATACTTACAGAGTCTATTTAGTTATTATTTTGATTTTTATTGATATTTATATATATATATATATATATATATATATATATATATATATATATATAAACTATGTAAATTATAAACAAATTACATACCACTCCCACTAAAATAACCATTAAATTAATACATTAGATTACCCATATTGAAATAGACTACCTGGAATGCATCACTGTCCTATATATTCAAAACTTCGAGTAAAATCTTAAATGGCCTGACGATTGGGTCACGCATCAAACAGGCTTTCGCATCTAGTTGTTGATTTTTGTATTTACATGCTATCTATTCCTGAGATTGTGCACTTTAATCCATAAATATAGCATACCTTAAATCTCTCTCTCTCTCTCTCTCTATATATATATATATATATATATCAGAAAAAAGTCAAACAATCATAAACAAAAAGAAAATTCAAATAACCATAAAAAAAAACCACTAACGAAAATCCGCTCCATGTTCTATACAAACAAGAAAAACTGAGACTTAACCGCAAACATACCTGACGAGTGAGACATTATGACAGTGTAATTACGAAAATTTGAAGTCGGTATGAATCTTTGTACCTATCAGTGCTCTATCGTCACCCCGATATCAAGCACTTTACGAGAAGAAATTTCCTTTCCAAAATACATTATCAGTAAAACCACTGAAAATACAACAACTTTGACGCTAAACAATATCACAATTAAACACCATATATATATATATATATATATATATATATATATATATATATAGTCATCCGCAATATATATATATAGTCATCCGCAAACAGATCTGTTTCGCTGTATCACAGCACATCAGTACGGTTACGCAGCCGATTGCTTATTACCCAGGATTGAAACCAGACCGAATTGGCATCAGTTGGCGATTCAACCTCTGAGCTACGGGCGATCGATTGAAGGAGGCAGACATTTTAGCGTATATATATATAGTGAGACAGTATTTTATTCTTTATTTTATTCTTACACACACACACACACACACACATATATATATATATATATATATATATATATAAATAATTTAATTGATCAAAATTACCAAGTAAATAATAAATTACTGTTTATATATATATATCGGTTGAGAGCGAGTGAGAGAGAGAGAGAGAGAGAGAGAGATAGAGAGATAGAGTGAGAGAAATAGATATATAGTAAAACATAAGTTTATTCTTTAATTGGTAATTTTCACTATACATAGATTAAAAATATAGCTTTAATTACCGAATTATATGCGAGCTGGGTCTTAACAAAGATAGCATTATGACTAAGCTAGTCAAAAACTAGTAACATACTGTACACTCCATTAGGTGAAGTATCATAGTTGAGTGTTCCTCAAACTCGTCATATTTTGAAAAGTGTAGCATTTTGGCAGTATTATTCTATGGTGAAGTTTTTTAGCCTGTATTATTACGGACATGGCTAAATAGAATGGGGGTCAACAAGAAAGAAATGTAACTAGTGGGGAATGCCTGTGTAGATCGCCAGAGCTTCGTAGAATTGTCCGTTAATATCCACATCTATAGATCTATCTAGGAAAGATTTTATAATAGAGAATAATTTTCCATTGATTCCATATCTGGAGAACTTCTGCTAAAATATAACATTGTATACCGCGCAGCTTAAACATTAAAAATGAACAATGCGTTAAAATTTTCTTCGTGAGTTCATACTTGGTCATAATATTTCTTAAACTCCTGTCAACATAAATAAAGCATGGTGTGAAGGATACATCTGTAAACGTATGGCTCTAGTTTCTGAAGTTCCGCAGTGGGGTTACGAGTCTTAAAGATCAAGGTTGTAAAGGAAGTCTATCTGCAATAGATCTGAAAAGACCAATCGACTAAAACCCATGCTAAAATATTGGAGAAATGTCTCAGAATATATCTAAACTTATTTATAAATGGAACTTTGTCTCTGTGTGTGTGTGTGTGTGTGTGTGTGTGTGTGTGTGTGTGTGTGTGTGTGTGTGTGTGTGGGTCCGTTACCTATAGACTCCGAAACGGCTGAACCAATTTTCTTGAAAATTTACACAGTTGTACTATAAGCGTCTGCGAGTGTTCTTAGCTCGGGTGAAATGAAAGCTTTAAAACTAATCCATGGTCCTGGAGCTCAGACTCTTTGGACTTTGGCACGAAAGAATTAAAAAGACAATAGTTGTTTCCAGTTAAAGCCAAACCGAAGACTGAAAGAAAAATGAATGAATGTAAGTCAAATTTTGATTTCCTGGTATCGATATCAAATATGTTTTTTCGTCGTAAACTGAATTTTGAAGGCTAAATAAGTCCTCTAAGTAAATCGCATCATGGCTGAGACTAAGAACTACAATACCTACTTAGAGCCAAACCCGAAGCAAAAACTAAAATAAAACGACTGAAAAACTGATTTTGATCAGACCCGGTATCTTGCTTTATATATATATATATATATATATATATTATCGATTTTCTGTACTATTGTAAGAATTGCAACCTTGAAACTTCTGAATATCGTTTCTTATGTCTTTGTCTATGAGTGTATCAAATTTGATTAAAATCGGACCACTCATTCTATAACCCGATTTTTTGGATTATCGATTTTCGATATTTATCGGGGGTACCTCGATACAAATCCTAGCTAAGAACACTCGCAGACGCTTATAGTACAATTGTGTAAATTTTCAAGAAAATCGGTTCAGCCGTTTCGGAATCTATAGATAACGGACACACACACACACACACACACACACACACACACACACACACACACAGTTAGTTCCATTTATAAATAAGTTTAGATTTGTTAAATATCCTTTAAGCCCCAGAGTGAATGTTTGGATAGATTTGCTATTAGCACGAGTGAACAATGCATCTGTTTTATATTTATAGAAAACTAAGATAAAAACTACTCGAATATTGCTTTTTTTCCATTGTCAGTCATTTAAGTGCCATACGTGATAAACGCTTTGGGCGATCATGTATCGAAATAGACATGACTGACTGGGCAAAAGATTATCCCGCAATAGATTGTCATTGCATTCTGCGGTAGACTGGTTGCTAGTAAAGGCTATAGAACACAATCTGTTCTATAATTTAACCAATACCTGGAGGGAAGAGATGGATTAATACCTTTCCCAAGTGTACTTTTGCTCGGCACCCCGATTTAAGTAAAATGTAATTGCAGTATTTTCGTACTCTCGTGGACACACTTTCCTTTTTTTCATCTGGCCAACTCTAGCAATCTTTTTCGAAAATTGATTCGTACCTTCTGTCATACGACAAAAAAGTAGCACCTTCTTCAGGATGATATATAAATCGCCAATGTTGCTCACGACCGCGACAGATGTGAGAGAAACTTCTGTAATCATTTCCTTTGACATCTGGAACGTTGACATCAGTCATCTTTGTCTGATGTTCCAATAATTTTTTTAATCATTTCACCCAAAGCTAGGCGGTACTGCCACTGATGCGGAGGGGGCTACATAAGAGTAAATGTTTCGACAGGAGGAGAGTGAAGATTTGTTTTATGGCATATCAACCTCGGCGGGTCATTTATTGCCAACAAATTTTTATTATATTTTATTAATTAATTGCTGGCAATATCTTTTTCTTTCAACAATTTATTGTTGTTTTTATATAAATTTTTGTGTCTAGTAATATTTTTTCTTTTCTAGTATCAAGATTCATTGGGATTTGTTTTTAAGAGCACGGTCCCCAAGGCCTACCCGGTTATTTAACCCATAACTGGAGGGAAGGGACGGATTAATACCTTTCCCAAGGGTACCACTGCTTAAGTAAATGCAGGGTATTCGACTGGAATTCGAACTCGGCTCCCCGATTTCTCTTTCCAAACCGATATTCATTGCACCACAACGCACATCCGTCACTAAACGCTTACAGCACCTGGTATTCCCAAATGGTCACCCATCTAATTACTGACCAGGATCAACGTTGCTTAATTTCGGTGATCGAGCGAGAACCGGTGTAGAGTGAAGAAAAAGACGGACCAGTTATAGGGGGTGTCAGAGAAAGGGCATGAGAAAGTGTGAAGGCCATTGCGAAGGTAGAGAGAATGGAAAAGATATTCGGGGTGATGTAGAAAGAACTGGAGTCAAGTGGATAAAAGATGGGTATTGACATTGCATTTAAATTCCTGAAGATTGTAGCCGTCAGGAAAGCAAGTAGACGGAAAGGAGTTCCACAAGCGGGAAGTGAGAAAAAAGAAGCTGTGGAGTAGAATTGCTGGCTGCATTTGGTTGATCTAACTGTAAATGGGTGAGACCTTGTTGACAGTCTGTTTGCACGAGTAAATTCTTGTGGCGGGGTCAACAGTGACTTATGTTCGTCGGAGCAGAAGCCATGAAAATATTTGTAGAATAGACAAAGGAATAGGACATCCCGCCGGTGAGAAAGTGGCTGCCAATTGTAGTTCTCGTTGCTGTCGTTGTTGCTCTTGTACCAATAGCTGTTTTGGCACGATTTTTATATCCTACATATTTTGAGTTTCCCTAATTTTGGTTGATGTTAGTTCAAATATCCTTACACTATCAGAATTATTATTTTTTTAAAGCATCAGTTTTGAATCATCGTCGCCAATGTTTCTGGTTAATAATATTGTAAAGAAAACACTTGAACAAAAGGTTAGTGAAGAAAATATGTAATCGCATGAGAAACATGACCGAGCAAATCTGAAGAACATCGGATCAAACGATGTTTTCTCTTGCCGAGGAGAATACAGGTTCAAAACTTGCCAGAATGCGTATATATTTTTTAATAAGAAATCCAGAATAGTCAGGGCGGCAGGGGAAAATAAATATAATGTTTAATACTACTAAGCAAAAGCTTTATTCATATACATGTTACAGAAAATCCTGAAGAATAACGAAATGGTTTTACCAACCGACATATGGAAATTATTTGTTTGAACATAATTTTTGTCGATACTCGTATTTGAGTAGATATTCTGGTTTTAATCAAACAGTATATTTATTTCTACCAGCTTGATTATTTACGATAAATTTTGTACCCAAAAAAATTCCGAATGACGCACATTTTCCTACAAAATGTATCGCAAATAATCAGGCCAGTATACATAAATATACTGTTTGCTTAAAAATAGAATATCTACTCAAATACGACTAAAAATAATGTTCAAACAAAAAATTTCATTTATATATATATATATATATATATATATATATATATATATATATTGTTAAATATAACAGACAATCAATGTCTATTATGTTTAATTATGAGCCGTGGCAAACATCTTATTTTGGCGGTATTTTCAGGTTAAAATAGAGACAAAAATTATCCAACATTTCGATATATTTTTATTCCGCTGGTTCTCAGCTTTCGACTCACATGAGCCATCTTCAGAGTGGTTACACAGACGTTAACATAATGACATCCGCCATCAAAGATAATATTTTCTTATGTTGGCATAAAACATTAATATGCGACTGGAACAGTTACCGAATAGCAGACGCAAGTCGTAAATAAGTAATGCGATTATATGACGTCACATCACGTGAGAAACCGAAATGTAACATCAGAACCATATGTCCAAAAGCTATATAATGTGTTGTGACTAGATCGAAATGTAATTTTATTGAGTATGGGTTACATTGATTTTATGTAGATGGCCACCAATATCTGAAGGTTCTTTTTACTGTGTGTATGTTTGAGTATTATTGTGTTATCGACTAAAATCTGTCTAACATTACATACATGGCTAAGTCTTTCTAAGAAATGTTGTTTAATTGAACTATGATCAGAAAGGTGGCAGGTTAGTCTACGGGAGAGCGTGGTTGTAGTAAAACCAATATATATAGTGGGTTTATTATTAGTATCAGTGATATAATGTCTGATTGGGCATGTTAATTTATACACTACATAGGTTTTCTGTAGAGTATTTAGTTGTGTGGTTGTACGGTTATTGAAACTATGACATCAACTGTTTTAATTTTTTTTATAATATTTTTTTTAATCATATTACCCCGAGCAAAGCGGTAACGCCACTGATGTGCAGAGAGCTACGTAAGAGTGAAAAGATTAAGAAAGAGATACCTGGAAACTACATCTAAAACAGGGAACAAGGGATGAGACTCTTCACCTGTTCAAAAGACGTGGGTGGAGTGTGGACCAGGCGATAGTTTAGTCTACTCCAATTGAAGAAATAAAAAGAAAAAGGAGTGAAAATTTGGAAAAGAGAAAACCGGAAACCACATCCTAAAAAGGGAACAAGGGATGAGCCTCTTCACCTGTTCAAAAGACGTGGGTGGTGTGTGAATGTGCTTAACTTGTTTATTATTATTAATTGGTTTAACATTTTTAACTTTTAAGTTTTTGAGTGTTCTTTCATAATGTTTTTAGTTATTATGCATTTGGTAGCAATAGTATAAGTTAATAGTGTTATATTTATTTTGACGAAGGTATTATTATTAATATTTTCAATATTGTTAGAGGTATTATTCAGTTTATTGTGATATATTTTAATTTGTTCATCAATGACGGAGTGAATAAATCTGTTGTTAACAAGTGTTTGTTTAATGTTGTGTAATTCTTTATAGAATATGATCTTGGAAGAAGATATCATTTGTGAGCCCTGAATTAAGTTTTTTATAACAGCTAACTTATATCATTGGGACATTCACTATTATAATTAAAAAGAGTGGTTTATGCTAGTTGATTTCCTATATAGAGAAGTAATAAATCTATGTGTACTGGAATCAATAAATTTTTTTTTTTAATCATATCACCCCAAGCAAGGCGATAATGCCACTGATGCGCAGGGGGCTACGTAAGAGTAAAAAGATTGGAAAAGAGAAAGCAGGAAACCGCATCCTAAACAAGAAACAAGGGATGAGCCTCTTCACCTCTTCAATAGACTTGGGTGGAGTGTGAACCGGGCGATAGTTTAGTCTATCTACATCAAGGAATGGAATTTTATTATTAATATTAAATTCTAATATAAAGTGACTTTCAAACCTATTTTTAAGTTGTATAATTTCATCAAAATGTATAGCTAAAATGAAAATGTCATCTATGTATTTTACATATATGGAGAGGGTTATAAGTGTCATTACGTATTTTATTTCCTAAATGTGCCATATAATAATTAGAACAACTTGGACCTAAAGGAGATCCCATCGCAATACTATCTCGTTGAGTATAAATTTTACCTAGGGGGTCATGAAAGGATATTTGAGTGGTGCATGCTGATAATATTTTTTTTTAAATAGTGGGTTTGGTATTGATTGTTAGGCGAGTAGGATTGTATACATCACAGATAATGATGTCAATCGTTTCATAGACGGGAACATTAGTTAATAAGTTTTGGACACCCAAAGATGCAATTATTTGGTTGTTAGGTTTTACGGAATGGAGAATGTGTATAATTTCATTCGTGGAGTTAATACCATATTAACTTGGAAGGTAAGAAATAATTAGTTTGTTAAGTGTTTTGGAAAGGTTATATATTGGTGTAGGTATTTGGGAAATGATCGGTCGAAGAGGATTATCTTTTTTATGGATTTGTACATCTCCATGAAGGTAACCAGGCTGATAGTCACGTATAATCATTTTAAGTACGACAATTCTACTCCATCAGCTTCTTCTCTCGCACTTCCCGCGTGTGTAACTCGCTCCCATATTCTTGCTTTCCTGACGGCTACAACCTCCAGGAATTTAAATGCAATATCAATACTCATCTATTAACCACTTGTCTCTAGCTCTTTCCTCACCCCATATATCTTTTCCTTTCTCTCCACCTTTGAAACTGCAATTACACCTGCATTCTCAGCTTTCTATTGCTCCTTTCTAACTGCTTCGTATTCCTCTTCACTCTCTTCTAATTAATCTTTTTACACTTATGTAGCCCCCTGCACATCAGTGGCATTTACGCCTTGCTCGGAGTGAAAAGATTAAAAAAAAAGATCTTGTTTCATCATTGTTTTCAGTAAGAAGTTTATTTATTTTTTTAATTTTTATTAATTTAGTTATTAGCTATTTTTAAAATTTATTCTGGTCGTCCAAAATGGCCTGTAATTTGGCGTGGTAATCATGTTTGTTTAAAATAACAAATATATTGCTTTTATCGGCAAGTCGGATGACAATATTTGTTATTTTTTCAGATGTGTGGCTGCTTTTATTAGAAATGTGTTTATAATATCATTACTATTTTTATGGTTTCGGTGTTTGATTGATTCAGCTTTGAGCAATTCTTTTAAGCCTACCTGTGTCGTAAAATGGTTATTTTGTTCCAGTAGAAGTATTTGTTGGTATAAAGCTTCAATTTGCATTTGTTCCAACATTGAATTAGGTTTCTGTGCGACATGAAAATTTGGTCCGAGTTTAAGGAATTCTATTTCATCTTGAGTGAGTTGGTAATCCGATAAGTTAATGAAGTTGTTATTGATGGTTGGTAAAAGTACTTTTCTTTTATATAATTTGTTTAGCTTTTTTTTTCTTTTTTTTTTCTTTTTTTGGTTGACTTGTTTCCAAGATTCATATTCTTTTTGTGTTGTATTATATAATAAATCTAATATTTCCTTGAATTTTTCACTTGTGGTAAAAGATTGTAAGATTCCTTGAATTCGTACAATTTCAGTCTTGATTAGTTGTAATTCCTGTTTAGCTGTGTTTATTTGTTGTTTAATGAGGTTACATTAAAATTTATTGGTGTTTGGATCAATTTATCTTCGGCATCATGTAACTTGAATTTAATGTATCGAGGCAAGAAATAATTTTCTAAACATATATTGTTAAAAATAACAAATAGTGAATGTCTATTATTTTTAATCATGAGGCCTTCTAAACCTCGTATTTTGGCTTTAATTTCAGGTGAAAATAAAAAAAATTGTCCATCATTTGAATATTATATTACGCTGGTTCTACATATGAGTTAAGTACATGGATCGAAATCCGACAATATAAATAGAATAAGTAAATTGGTCAGATACGTGCAACGGCACATACATTTAAACAGACATGAGTTTTTCCTCTACATTTAAAATATGCATCTGTTGCTTTATTACACGTGACACGTATTTGACCAATGAAATCAAACCTCAATCAACATACTGTGGATTTTTAAAAAATTTTAAAAAAATTTTTAACTTTTTAAAATCATTCGTCATTTATAAATCTGTGAAGAAGCTTGTTAAATGGAAACCTGTTAGATTAAAGACATTTTCCAACCTGTTCTTTATTTATTCTATTCATATATATATATATATATAGGAAATATATATTCAGGGAAGACATATATATATATCTTCCCTGAAGATCTGCTAGGTGAAACCTTGGTAGGTTCGTGGGCTCTCTAGGTTAGTTATTTACTTTGCTTGCTCTACTTGCGTATTGGGTGCTTTTTTGTTTTAGGTTACTCGTCTCGGTTTATTTATTTTTTTTTTTTTTGCTTTGGGCTGGGTACTTTGACTGATGTTCAAGTGCTTAGCTTGTTCACTTTTATTACCATTTTTTCCTTCCGCGTATCTTCTCGGAGAGTTTTTCGAAACGAGTATAGCGATAAGCATATATATATATATATATATATATATATATATATGCTCTCACACCCTGATTGAGCACTCTAGAAGAATGGTAGACCTTGAAAAACAGTAACTACTCTGGCATGTACGCATCGCTCATTCCGTAATAAATTAGAGAACTCTGGCTATTGGGCGTGTATAATGATAATGTATACGCTAAAATGTCTGCCTTCTTCTACCGAACGCCCATAGCCCAGAGGTAGAATCACCGACTGACGCGGATTCGGTCGGGTTTCAATCCTGGGTTAAAAGCAATCGGAGTCTAACCGTACTGATGAGCTGTGATACAGCGAAACAGATCTTTCTCTTTACCTTCCTCTATATAACCCCATGCGCAACAGTGGCAGTGGAATGCCTTGCTTGGGGTGAAATGATAATATATATATATATATATATATATATATATATATATATATATATATATATATATATATAAAGTGTATCGAGGCAGCAGATAATTTTTAAAATATATAGTGTTAAATAATTTAAATGCATTAAATGATCCCAACATCAAAAAAATTCAGAGGGGCCACATTGCATTTAGGATTATGGTTCTGTTAACGCCATAGAACCGCATTACAAATTTACGACCAGCGTCTGCTATTCGGTGACTGTTATTGTTGCATAGCAATGTTTTATGTCAACACAAGTTAAAATCATCTTTGATGGTAGATGTCTTTATGTTAACGTCCCTGTAATCTCCCTGAAGGTGGCTCATGTGAGTCGAAAGCTTAGAACCATCACAATAAAAAAATATCCAAATTTTGGACAATTTTTAGTTTATTTTCAACTGAAATTAATACGATATTTAGGACGGCTCATGATTAAATATAATAGACATTCATTGTCTGTTATATGCTGTTACTGTTTACTATAGCGACTCCGACTGACACCAAATCGGTCGAGTTTCGATCCCGACCAGAAGCAAGTGGATGGGTCTAGTCACACTGATGAGCTGTGATACAGCGAAACAGGCTTGTATGTGGATGACTAATATATTATGCTGTCATTACGATTGAGCTCTCTGGAGAAGAAAATTTTAAAAACAGTTTCCACTTCTGCTATATGCGTGACTCTTCAGAAATGACTTGAGTTCTCTCGGTGACTGGCGTGTGTATACACTGCTTATATACAACACGTTAAAATTTCCCTTCCCAGATTCCATGCGTTGATGGCTTAGGGAGTAGCGACTCCGACTAACACCAAATCGGTCGAGTTTCGATCCCGGCAAGAAGCAAGTGGGTGCGTCTAGCCACACTGATGAGTTGTGATACAGCGAAACAGACTTGTATGTGAATGACTAATATATATATATATATATATATATATGGATTATACGCGTTGGATGAAAGATTTGTGTTGACGTATTTATATTTCATGTGGTGACAATGGTTTTAAAATAAGCGATTTCAACAGGAAAACTAAAATGAACTGACACACACACACAAAAATAAAAAAATAAAAAACGTCAAAATTTGATTTCGTCTCTTTGGCTCTGCATGAATTTATAAAATTCCTGTTGTCCGATGTTAGTGAAAGATTTCGCTCACCGATATTTAAAGTGCCTTGTCCACGTCGACCGTTCAAATCACCCTCTGGTAAAATTTTTTCTGGCATCTGCTCGACAAAAATGTCTCAAAGTAACCAGGAAAAAAAAATAAGTAAATAAAATAACGTATAGACATTCTCTTTGACTCGGTCGACAAATATGTCATGCAAAGGGTTAAAGAAGCCATGCTGGAATCAAACATTCCATCCTGACTTGTTCTATTACATTTCTACTCCTGCTTTTCGTCTTGTTCTTAACCCGGTGTCTGTCTTCCTATCTGACTGCATCTGACGTCGTCTGCTCGTGATTCCACATCACCACAGGCGAGTCTGTCTGGTTGAATTCCATCTGCTTCTGCTTCTTTCTTATCTATTCCCATATCACTAGTGATCTAGTGCTTTCGCAATCAGCCAGACAGACGTCCCTCTTCAGGGTCCTTTGCGCGTCGTCGCGGGAGGTGGCGATGGATGACGATAATAGTGCGACAAAAACTTCAGGTAATATCAGTCAGTTAAGTGCCATACGTGATACACGCTTGGGCGATCATGTCTCGAAAGAGACATGACTGACTGGGCAGAAGATTATCCCGCAGTAGGTTGCCATTGCTTTCTGCGGTAGACTGGTTGCCGACCAAGTCTATATAAACCAATCTGTCATGTTATTTTAACTCATAGCTAGAGGGGGGAAGAGATTAAGTAGTAATTAGTGGGGGATGAGTTTATTACTTCAAAACAATAGAAAAATGAGCCCCCACTTTTTGACCAGTAGAAGCCTTATTCATTTTTCCAACTATTATTTTTAGTCAGTCAGTTAAGTGCCATACGTGAAACACGCTTGGGCGATCATGTCTAGAAAGAGACATGACTGACTGGGCAGATGATTATCCCGCAGTAGGTTGCCATTGCTTTCTGCGGTAGACTGGCTGACAAACAAAGCTATAGAAACCAGTCTGTCCTGTTATTTAACCCATAACTGGAAGGAATAGACGGATTAATATCTTTCCCAAGGGTATTTGCGCGTAAGTGAATGCAATGAATTCGGCTGGAATTCGAACTCGGCTCCCCGATTTCTCGTTCCGAGCTGATATGCAATGCACCACAACGCACATGAATAAATAACCTTGAAAAATGTATGCCTTCTGGTAAAGTAACGATTGGTAAAAGACTCCTCTTAAGTTACGTCGCTCCTTCCAAACGTTTACATTTTTTACATTACCGTCTTCTCTCAGTTTACATAATAATAATAATAATAATAATAATAATAATAATTATTATTATTATTATTATTATTATTATTATTATTATTATTATTATTATTATTATTATTATTATTCCCTGATGCATATTCACATTAAACGGCTAGTGTTTATTCTGAAGATTAAGTGACAATAAGTCACATCAACTCTCCAGGACCTTTCTCCCTTCCTTGCTAACACCAGAGGATGTGCAAGTGGGTATGTATAGCATCTCGAAACGAGAAACTGGAGAACCGTGTTCGAATTCCTGTCTAGTTGGTTACATTCTTTTTGGCCTGTGAAGGTCCTTTGTTGGTCGGTAGGCCTTCCCCAGATTCATGGGGTGTGAAATGGGCCATTAGCCGTCATGCGCTGGCCCAATACGTGTTGGTAGGGACGGATGTGACATGCATGTATTTTTCTATTCATAATCCCCCAAAGGTTATACAGGGTGTCCATAAAGTCCGTGTGCACTTCAAAATATTTATAACCTTATTTGTATTTGTGATAGAAATAATCAGTAAAAAATGTTATAAAGTTTAATGTTTCAACAAGATGAAGCTCCTTGTCACTTTGCTCTGAGTGTTAGTTTCTAAATCAGGATTTTTCGAACAGATGGATAGGAAGAGGTTAACCATTTTACTGGCCTCCACGTTCGCCAGATTTGATTCCATTAGATTGTTTACGGGGACATGTGAAAACAATTGTGTATGCAACCAAACCTAGTTCGTTAGAAGATTTGAAAGCTAAAATAACTGATGTGATTTTAGGCATGACTGTAAATCAGTTGGCAAATGTTTTCCTTGAACTGCAAAATCGTATTACCCTTTGTATTGCTAATGATGCGAGACATGTGGAAACTTAAATAAAATTTCAATAAAACCGTAAAAAATATAGATTTACTTCATTTTAATCCTTTTTATACATTATTTCTATCGCAAATACAAATCAAGTTATAATTTTTTTAAAGTGCACACGAACTTTATGGACACCCTGTATTTCCTAATGTCACGAAGTATTTGAGCATCAAACCTTCAGAACTTGGTATTGCCAAAGTGTCATTCATGTACGTACTGATCAGGATCGATGTTGTTTAACTTCAGTGATTGGACGAGAACTGATGATTCTGTGCGGTATAGCCGTAAACAGTGACATTCAAAATTAACCTTGGGTAAAGGTCTGACTCATTCCCTTCATATGACTGATTCCCAAGATATGGTGGAATAATAGAATTTGTAACTGAAAAAAATGTTATTATCTCCAAAATATTTTAATGTTGTATACACTCGTTTTAAAAAGACTTATTTTATAGCTTAAAATCCATAAAGGGTTAGTGAACTGTATAAATGATATCAAATAATCAATCAACTCTGTCGGCATAAGTAATATTAAGATCCCTGTAAGTTATTTAAAATAATAATACTAATATCATAAATTATAATTTTGGTGCAGTGGATATCGACTCGGAAAAGGGAAATCGGGGAGCCTAGTTCGAACTCCAGTTAAATTCCTTGCGTTCACATACTCGCAAATACGCTTGGGAAATATATTAATCCGTCTTTTTCCCTCTAAAAAAAATTTCCCTTACATCTAATGGTGTGTAGGGCAGCGTTTTTACTGTTTCCGTCACAAACGGTTTTTTATGGGACAGGTTTGTTCGCCCAATCATCAAACCTGCAGGAAGGTAATTTTCTAAACGTAGCTTAGACGTAACACACGGCCGAAAGTAGGAGGTACCTAGTGAGGATCGAACTCACTACTCAGTTATAATGATTCTAGCGAGACGAACTTGCTAACCATTACACCACGCCGAGGCTCTTCCCTCTAGTTATGGGCTAAATAACAGGACATATTGGGTTCTATAGCCTTGGCTGGCAACCAGTCCACCTCAGAAAATAATGGCATTCTACTGCGGGATAATCTTCTACCCAATCAGTCATGTCTCTTTCGAGACATGAACGCCGAAGCGTGTATCACGTATGGCATTTAACTGACTGACTGAATAGAAGAATTCCAGACTTCAGGCACAATCCTAAATTTTATTTTCTGAAGATCTCAGAGAATTCCATGAGAAGAGTTTTATTTTAATTCTTATTCCGCTGCTGCAGACCTGGAGTTATTGCTTTAATAGAATTCGGTGCATTTTACGAAACATCATGGGGTAGCAAGTTTTCTCATTGTTTAATTCCACTCGGCCAGAGGGTGTAAAACGTAAGGCTGTATAATGTGCTCATAACACAGGGAACAATGCCTCCCCTTTGATAGGTGGCTTAGGTTAATTCCCTTCAAACGCAAGTTCGGACTTGACTTGACAAATTTTTGTCTCTATCCATGAATGTGTATCTCACTTTTTAGACTCGGCTTTTTGTTCTGAAGCAGCTGAAATGTGGTTCTACAGAAGGATACTGCGGATATCATGTACGGAGCATATGAGCAATGACGAGGTTTTTGAAAGGATGGAGACGAAAAAGAAATTAATACTGAGCATCAGGAAGAGACCACTGAAGTTCCTAGGACATGTATTAAGGCAGGAGGGCTTGGAGAACCTGTTACTAACAGGCCAGATAAAGGGGAAAAGAGACAGGGGAAATCAGCGGATAACATATTTGAAGGACCTTGTGACACTATCTTCCGCTGGTATATTTTATTTTGTTTGGTTTAATACAACGGACAGAGAGGAATTAATATTAGTGATATTATTAGTTATGCTTTATTGCAATTCGCGATATGAGCTTATGTAAAAAAAACTATTTTAATACTATCATGTACTTGTAAAATCCGTTGAATAGATAAATTAGCTGACAATTTGAAAAAGAGACAGAGAAATGTAGCTTTCTTTCTTTTTCATATACGATACTGATTATTTTGGGCCAGGTAGAAATTTGACAAAATGGTCGCAGTCATAACAAAATGTCAGGATTTACTTGATGAGGTCAGGTAGGGTTAAATCCCCAATAGTTGTTCCTGGGAACAGAAATTGTGGGAATTGAAAATTCTAAAGATGATGTAATCGAAAGAAAGAAAGAAGACAGAAAGACATTACGTCGTGTGAGCTGCTGATATTTCATACGTCAAGCCATGGCTCCCCGCAAATCGTGTGAGTGGAAAAGAATCTCATTGGTCAAAAGCTTTGAGTCGGTCAAATCCCCGGAGAGGATTGAAGATGGTTATAAAAATCCAGACTCGGCGAGAAAAATTAGTAGTTTTTGTGAGTCGAAATGTAACGACCGTGGAAAAGGGTTCCCAACTGGAGGAGCCATGACCCACGGCTGGTCGACTACCACAGAACTTATGACTAAAGAGTTAATGTCGAATGAAGCCTGCCGCCAATCGACTTAAAGAGTTAATGTTGAATAATGCGCCTTCGATAGGAATACCGAAAGAACGTTATTGTTTTTGTTTTTTTTAATCATGAGAGAATTGAAATTTCTGATTCCTCGTTCGCTCTACTTCGGTAAACTCCGTTAAACTCCGATAAGAACCCGAAAGTATTTTGCTATTTGTTTTATTTTTTTTTAATCATATCACCCCAAGCAAGGCGGTAACGCCACTGATGCGCAGTAAGAGTGAAAAGATTGGAAAAGAGAAAGCCAGAAACCACATCCTAAACAAGGAACAAGGGATGAGCCTCTTCACCTGTTCAATAGACGTGGGAGGAGTGTGAACCGGGCGATAGTTTAATCTATCTACTCCAATCGAAGAAAAAAACAAAAAAGAAAACAGTAAAAAGATTGGAAAAGAGAAAGCCGGAAACCACATCCTAAACAGGAAACAAAGGATGAGCCTCTTCACCTGTTCAATAGACGTGGGTGGAGTGTGAACCGGCCGATAGTTTAGTCTATCTACTCCAATTGAAAAAAAAAGAAGAAAAGAGTAAAAAGATTGGAAAAGAGAAAGCCGGAAACCACATCCTAAACAGGGAACAAGGGATGAGCCTCTACACCTGTTCAATAGAAGCTGCGTAGAGTATTGACAACCCTGATTATAGAGAATATGTGAAAGAACTTTAATGAAAATTTAATACGTGAAAAGACTTTAGTGAAAATTGAAGAGCTCTGTTTACTTTAACGAAACTTAGAAAATACGTTTTTATTTGAGGATTAAAAGCTCTGATATTTTTAAACGAACTCTCTCTCTCCGTTATAAACTGGCATTCCGACAACTGTATTATCTGCTCCTATAACTAATAATTATTTTTTTTATAAAGACCTTATTCGTAACTCTCCGAGCGGCTTCCACCTTATTCATTTATTTAATTTTTTTTTTTTTTTTTTTTTTTTTTGGTGCCGTGTTTATTTTTAACCACAAGAGTACACAAGTGTCCGGTCTGGTAATGGTGGTAAACGGCTACTGGATTTGCACAACTTTCTGAGATTAAATCACAACGTTGGCAGTGGTCCGTTGTTGCAACAGACGTCTTGAAGACCAGCTTTTGTGACGAAATCATCACGACCAGCAACAGCGGCCCAAAAGCGTCGACACAGCAGGTACCGTTTCGACATCATCGCAGAGGGATCCGTTCCCGAACTATCGAGCGACCGAACCAACCGGCCAGCCGGGTGGCACTGCCACAATTGGTACCGTCACGACTGTTGACGAGAACAAGCGTCACGACCAGCCAGCCCGGCCGAAAGTGCTACAGACCTGATCAGGTGGATGACCGAACGAGGGTTGCATGGTGCAACAGGAGAAAGCGTGCTAAGAGCCACCAGGGACAGGGAGATTTGGAAAGCCATGATTGCCCATGACTTGAAAGGACATGGCACATAAAAGAATATATATGCCAACTGTTTATAAGAAATTATAATGTGAGTATAAAATAGGGGCTCAATTCTATATTATAATTAATATATAAACTGATCCCTCATTTGTGGTCATGCTAGTTTCTGTATATTTATATTCTAGATTTATGGGCTTTAGCTAGTGGATGACAGAACTGGGGTGGCATGATGTAACAGGAGAAAGCGTGCTAAGAGCCACAGGCAGATGTGGAAAGCCATGATCGCCTAGGTCCTGAAAGGACATGTCACATAAAAGAAGAAGACTACTCCTCAGAGGGCTGTACGTTTTAGCGATTTCGATAATGGAGGTTCTTGTAACTATTCAACGGCTTAAAATACAAGCAATAACAACGGATATGACCAGTGTTTAAGTGCTTCGCCATTAATATCTTATAATAGTTCTGCTTGTTCCTTCTTTAGTTACTTAGTCACTTAGTTCCTCCGTCCGTTACGCCACTGAAGAAAGATAACACACTTACTCTCTACACGAGCTTTTCCTTCCCCTCTATCATTTTATAATCTATAAACTCTACTCTCCTCAGCCTTTCACTCACCTTTGCCAAACGGAAGGGTAGTAAAGAGTGAGAGAGTAGGAGGAGAGAGTCCATAGCATTACCGTATCGGTAGCAGCTTAAGCTGGTAGTTGTAGCAGTAATTGTGTGTGTGTGTGTGTGTGTATGTGCGTGTGTACTGTACAATATATTAAAAATAGGTAGGTTTGTTGTCGTATCCCTCGAACTAACAACAAAATTTCTGGCCTCTACACTCTTAGCCATTACTCAATTGGTATTTGACAATGGACACAGAAGCCATGATTGTTCAGTAATAAAAAAAATACATTTTCTATTACAAAATGTCTCACAAAATAGTGTACAGTATTTTATTTGCGGTCTGTGCATAAGCCGCTTAATATAATATAAGATTACAGTAAAGTAGCTTCTACGGTCATTACTTTTATAGATATTTTAATAAAATTACACTCTGTGTTATCGTTATTTTATTATCCAATAGTTTTATGTTTGAAGACGTTATTATCATTTGTAGTATGACAAAGTAAATTTTTTTCTAGGAAATCATAATCATCCTTCCGTGGAAATTCCACGGGTTCCGCTAGTAATATAAGATTACACTAAAGTAGTTTCTATGGATATTACTTTTATAAATATTTTAATAAAATTACACCCTGTGTTATCGCTATTTAATTATCCAGTACCCTTATGTTTGAAGACGTTGCTATCATTTGTAGTATGACAAAGTAAAAATTTTCCAGGAAATCATAATTATCCTTCCGTGGAAATTCCACGGTTCCACTAGTTATTATTATTACAACAATGATTGTTCGTTTCTTAGTTTGTACGACCTTTACGCCTTGCCAATACCTCATGAATAACGGACAATTCCGTTTTGACAGCGTGATGAGTCTGAAATAACATATTAGAGATGCTATATGGTTTCAGTGGGAAACTGAACGAAATAACAACAAAAATAAAAATAAAAATAAAACAAACAATTAAAGATAGAAGTATTTCAGTAAAATTGAAAAGTTTTCGATATAAAATCTTTCCGTGATTGTTATTGCAATATTTTATTGAATTTATTAAGCGCAAATATTTAGCGATACGATTAGGGAATTTCTGAGGATACTTTAATATCGTAGAACTCGCCATTGGCTTATTCAATTAAGATTCATTAGAAAATTAAAATAGAGAAAACCATAACTTCCCTTCATTAGTTTCTTTTTTAGTTCACGCGACCGTTACGCATTGCCAATAATGTTGTGTATCGAGCCCTGCTGTAAAAATCATGGAGACATATACTGTCGGCGATAATAATTAGGCCACCCCAAATTTTTAAAAGAAATGATATATTTCATACTATTTTTAGTATTTATTGCCAAGTGGATAATTCTAAATGAAAATAGAATGGTTCTTTTGTTATTATTGCTTTGCAAAATTTTACAAGGCAAATAGCAACAATTTATCCATCGCAGTTTGTAGATTTGCTGTATATATATATACACTACTGGCCATAATTATTAGGCCACCCCAAAAATGATATATTTCATAATATTTTTCAGTATTTATTGTCAAGTGGATAATTCTAAATGACAAAAAATGGTTCTTTTATTATTACTTTACAAAATTTTACAAGGCAAGGAAACAAAGATGAACTCGTCCGAATCACCCCAAAATTTTCTTCATTCTTTCATTGATGAAACTGCAATATAAGTAATTACTAAATATCTATTAATACATTTGATGCATATGTTAACAAAAAAAACATTCCGTTTTCATTTACAATTATTCACTTGACAGTACATACTGAAAAATCGTATGAAATACATCGTTTTTTTAAATACTGGGGTTGCCTAATAATTAAGGCCGGTAGTGTAACTATGAAAGGATATAACTAATTATTCTATATTTAACATTTTTGCATTCAACAGATGCGACTTCAAAACTTAGTTTCAATACAAAACAGTAAAACCAAGTCATTATTATTATTATTATTATTATTATTATTATTATTATTGTTCATCATATTTCGATTTCTGCTTTGGTCTCACTACCAACCAAGTCTGCGGGGAGACCTAAGGCAGGTCGTGGCGTGTTGTTATGACTCCATTTCATGTTTTTCTATCTTCCCTATCATCCCTAGCATTACATAGATAAAGTTATCCTTAGTGTGTGGGCTGTACTTAAGAAGACAATTTTTTGTATATCTCTTAAGCTGAGGTTTCCAGAGATTCTTTCAATGTGTTGTTTTGTTCCATTTTTTATCATTCCAAGTGCACCTACTATCACTGGCACAACTCTTGTTTTCAATTTCCACATTTTTTCTATTTGATTTCCAGGTCTTTATATTTTGACAGTTTTTCAAATTCCTTGATTGCTATGTTACAATCCGCTGGACAAGCCATATCAATTAATAGACAAGTTTTCTCTTTCTGGTTTTTAACAATAATGTCTGGCCTGTTTGCTTCAACTTTTCTGTCTATGTAGATGGTGTAATCCCATAGAATGGTTACATCTTCTATTTCTGTAACCGGTGCTGGGTGATGTTCATACCAGTGTTTGTTTACAGATTTTCCATAATGTTTGCACATTGTCCAATGTAAATATTGCCCAACTCTATAGTGGCGATATTTATATTCATTTGGAGCAAGCACAGAACAACCTGAGATTAGGTGGTCTATTGTTTTTTAGTGTTTATCACAAAACCTGCATTTTGGATCCATATTATTATGCATAATATTTGCCTGAAAGTTTCTCGTGAAAAGACTTTGGTCTTGTGCTGCAAGAATAAAGCCTTCAGTTTCAGACTTTAAACCAGATGCACGTAACCATCGATGAGTATTAACTTTGTCAACATTGGATTTATTGGCACGTTCTGGATATTGGCCATGCAGATTATTATTATTATTATTATCATTATTATTATTTCGTTTTATTTTATTTCTGGTTTATACACAATTACATAAAGGGTCCTATCCAGAGACGTAAGTTTAGAAATGTCTTCATGACATTTTTTACTGATTATTTTTGTAGAACTTTTTTTTTAATTAAAAATCACACACACATCTAAATCTAAACTTATTTATAAATAGAACTTTGTCTCTGTGTGTATGTATGTATATGTCTGTGTGTGTTTGTCAGTTACCTATAAACTCCGAAACGGCTGAACCGATTTTCTTGAAAATTTACACAGTTGTACTATAAGTGTCTGTAATTGTTCTTAGCTAGGTTTTGTGTCGAGGTACCCCCGACAAATATCAAAAATCGATAATCGAAAAAATCGGGTTATAGAAGGAGTGATCTGATTTTAATCAAATTTGATACACTCATAGACAAAGACATAAGAAACGATATTCAGAAGTTTTAAGGTTGCAGTTCTTACAATAGTGCAGAAAATTGATAATATATATATATATAAGGCAAGATGTTTGTGTGTGTGTGTTTATCTGCCTGTATGTTTGTATTTTTTCAGCCCTTCTATTTTAGCTTTTGCTTCGGGTTTGGCTCTAAGTAGGTATATTTGTAGTTCTTAGTCTCAGCCATGATACCATTTACTCAGAGGACTTATTTAGCCTTCAAATTCAGTTTATGACGAAAAAAACTTATTTGATATCGATAGCAGGAAATCAAATTTGACTTACATTCATTCATTTTTCTTTTCAGTCTACGGTTTCGCTTTAACTGGAAACAACTATTGCTTTTTAGTCTTTCGTGCCAACGTTCAAAGAGTCTTAGCTCCAGGACCATGAATTAGTTTTATAGCTTTCATTAGACCCGAGCAACGCCGGGATATACTGCTCGTTTTGCATATATGAAACTCTTACCATTGTGAGAGTTGTATATTTTAATACAATGTTTTTTAGATCTTTAAGCTATAGGCTACTAGGAATCCTTTCAATGAGTCTATCAGAATCTTTTCCAATGAATCCGAAACCAATTCCAAACAACAACTGGAATTATGTCCTCATGTACCATATTCCTAGATTTTCAATTCAAGATCATTGTCTGCAGAGACATTACAATATACAGAGAATGGCATGTTAATAAGAAATCTTATTTTGTTTTTGTGGTTTTTGATCACGATGTCTGAGCGATCAGTATCGATTGTTATTTTTGTATGTATTGTAAAGCCCAATAAAATTCTTCCAGACTTTTCTCTGTAACACTGTATGGGTGATGATCATGCTTGTTTTTTCGCTTCCCGTCAAAGTTACATATTTTCGAGTGCATATATTGGCCAAATCTATCATGCCGAATTTTATATTCAGTGATTGCTAACACCTGATAGAAGATGGTAAATTGTTTCTGGATATTTCTTTATTTCACGGAATTCATCTTTCGGTTCAACACAATATTTCAGTATGTGTGTGACGTATTGAATATGTAATGAATATGCATACACCTTGGTTCCCCCTCACATTAATGTGATTGGATGATGTCAGCCATAAATACAGACGAAAGCGAGGACGCATAGAGGTCTACGATTAGAGGTCTACAGGTCTTCGACCAGAGATCTACTTCCATAGGTCTACGACTATTAGTCTACGTCTATTGACTACGCCTACGTCTCAGGATAATGCATACGACGAGTACCGTCCATTACGTCTGTGTACTAAATCGTACTACCCGGTTACATTTGTCTAAATCAGTTAACTAGCTCTAACGATATATATATATATACAGATACATATATATACATATATATATATGTGTGTGTGTGTGTGTGTGTAAAAATATACTCAGTTATGATCTGAGATTAAGGACAGGATGGTTAAATAAAATAAAAACAAGAGGATAACTGTATTTTAAATCGCCTATATGTCTTTATTTTATTTAACTATATATATATATATATATATATATATATATATATATATATATATATATTGTATCGGGGCAGCAGATAATTTTCTAATCATATACTGTTAAATATAAGAGACAATGAATGTCTATGATGTTTAATCATGAGCCGTTGTAAACATCGTATTTTGGCTTTAATTTCAGGAGAAAATAAAGACAAAAATTCTCCGACATTTGGAGAATTTTTTAAGTTGGTTCTAGGCTTTCGGCTCTTATGAGCCATCTTCAGAGGGGTTACAAAGACATTAGCATAAAACATCTACCATCAATATCAATATCTGAATGTTCTTTTTACTGTGTGTCTGAGTGAGGATTATTGTATTGTTCACTAAAATCTGTCTGATATTACCTACATGGCTATGTTTTTATAAGAAAAATTTGGGAGGCCATCTATATTAAATGCAAACAACCCACACTTAATAAAATCACGTTTAAATCTGGCTATAACATAATACTTTGAAATTAAATATATGGGTCTGTTAACATTTCGTACTCTTACGTGGTGTGAAGTCATAGAACAGCATAACAAATATACGAACTGCGTTTGCTATTTGGTAACTGTTGTCGTTGCTTAGCATAGTTTTATGTCAACACAAGATAAAATCGTTTTTGATGGTGGATGTTTTTTTTTCTACAGATCTAGGCACACAAAGACGATTAACTTCATAATTAGGATGATTCATGCAGTGGCATTTCAGAAGTTTTCTTGTTTTGATATTCATTCCATTAATGTCAGCTATCTTCGTAAAGTATTAAAATATTAAGACACAGGAAAATTTCACTAGAAACAAAGAAAAGATTACTGGATTGCTATGTGATGTCAGTTCTTCAATATGACAGCGAATGCTGGACAATATCATTAAAGATGAAGGAAAAACTTGAAGCATCGGAAATGTGGTTCTACAGAATGATGGTGTGGATATCATGGACCGAGCATGTGAGCAATGGTGAGGTGTTGGACAAAATGCACAGAGGAAAGACATTGTGTGGGAGACAAGAAAAATCGAAAAGAAATAGACATTTCAAACTTTGGCCGAAAATTAATTGCAGATATATACATTCGTTCGTTACATGGCGTCAAAAAAAATATTATTAAATCACATACACAAACATAGGAATTATTCAAAAAGCGCAGATCTGACGACATTTAAAAATTCAACCCGAAGATAAACATTCATTAGTGCATTTTCTCACTTTTTCCTCTTTGTTAAGCCCAGACATCGCGTGACCGATGTCTGTATCTGTCTATATTTTACTTCCTGCCTAAATTTGGGGTCGCTTTCTCATTGGCCCGTTTTCATTGGCTCTTTCCACTCGTTTCTTTCTCTCTTGTTTTCCTCTTTGATTTTTATTTCCTCTGTGTCCTTCTCTTTTTTCCTTTCTCCTTTTTTATTTCTCTTTTTGCTTTCTCATCTTATCTACCCTCATTCTTTTTCCCCTCTTTTTAATAATATCCTCTCACCTCGTACGAAAAATAAAATTAAATGAGTTTTTTAAATTTTCTTTTAAAAAATAACGTTTATTACCATCATTATTAACTACAGGATGAAACATTGTTCTTTCAACGTCGAAACAAAATGTATAATTTTATAGTAGACTTTAGTTTGGACATGTTCTGAAGTATAATTTATAATTTATATATATATATATATATATATATATATATATATATATATATACAGGACAGTTTTCACTATAAATAAAAAAACCTACTTAGTAACCGTTTCTGTGTGTGTTGGGTCATGTGCATGCGTGAGGGCGTGAGTGTATGCTTTTGATGTATATATATATATATATATATGTATTTCGTTTTTATTTGTTTTTTATTCGTTTTTTTTTTTAGGTCTTTGTGAATCTCATTCGTGTAAAATCCTTTGTAAAATAAAAACGGAAGCTGATGATGGTTCGCCTGAAATAGCCCATAATTCTGATTTACCATGAAATAACGTGTCTGCCTTAATTTTTCTTATATTTGCTCTATATGTATTTATTATATACATATATATTTAGAGCTCTCTTAGAGAGTTATCCTACCACTGTATGTACAGGATACTCCTTTTGATTCTTCTCTACCCACACTGCATGCTGATATATATATATATATATATATATATATATATATATATATATATATATATATATATTATGTTTTAGAACATGTACATAATTTCTTCTATATATGTCCTATTCCCTAAAATCATATGTTTGCTTCAGTGTTTGGATTTAAACACTTCCTCAGGGGAAAAAAAAATTTTCCTCTGAGGAAGTGTTTAAATCCAAACACTGAAGCAAACATATGATTGTAGGGAAGGAGAAATTATGTACATGTTCTAAAACAATTTATAATAAATATTCACTGCTCTATACACCATATATCGAGTGCAGTTTTAAATTAATGTTTTGGACGGAAAATATTTTTTCTTTTTTCTCTCCTCATTCTATACTCACTCGGATATATATATATATATATATATATATATATATATATATATATATATATATATTCATCATCGACATACAATGCTGTTTCGTTGTATCTCACATTCAAGCTTGTTTCGCTGAAAGATGAATTCGATACATTTTTTTTAATGTTTACTACTCCACGGATTAAAAATTGACAAAATAAAACAGAAAAAAAGGTTAGAAACTCTAGCAGCTGTCGAATAACTCAACTGGGGCCAGTTTCGACAATTATATTCCCATCGTATCCGTAAAAACTTAAATGATTAAACTGTTTAATAAGTTCATTTAACAAATTTTATTGATTTATTATTAATTTTCCAGATCTACAATATTAATTTTTGCAATATCTAGGAATCATCGAATCTAAAAACTGTTAGATTTAAGGGACAATTTGTTCTTTAAATTGAGGAGGTATTGCTGTAAAATTTAAACACAACTTTGCTTTTCCCATGAATCAGAAAAATCGGGACAATAATTTGTAGTGATGTATCTGAAGTCGCTATGTTGGCAAATTAATATTAAGCTAAGAAGAGTGCGGCACATGTTTGAAGACGAATGATTGTGACTTGCCAATGTTTTCAGCAAGAGGGATGAAAATCAGCACTCGAAGTCTTGGTTTCAAACAAGACGTAAACATGTGTTACTAATTCTAATTTCTGGGATTGTATTGTGGTTTAAATCCTATTGTCCTTTGGGCATTCATATTGTTCAAATTGTTTCCCGTGTTTCACTGGGTATTTCATTCGTCTCTTGAAACCACCATGAAATAAAAAATCCTATTTATTTGTGGCTCATTGAAACAACAAATTTGTGCTTTCATTTCACTGAAGTTTTGTTTCGCCCGTCGCATAGATGTGCGCGATTCTGTATAAATCAGTTTGTTTCTGTGTGTATGTATTTAGTATGTATGTGTGTAAGACTTGTGTGCTAATTTGAGGGGCGTGACTGGTATATATTCTTTATTGTCATTGATAGTACTGGTTAAGGAGTCTGAAAGCCTGGCAGATTGAAAGAAGGGTTTTATAAAATGTCTATATTTTTTAACCCGACCCAAATATTATCACTTCTGAGTTTTGCTTTCTTTGTATTATCTTCTTCTTCTTTCTTCCTTCCTTCCTTCCTTCCTTCCTTCCTCCCTTCTTTCTTTCTTTCTTTCTTTCTTTTGCCTTATTTTCCTTCTTTTTTTTTTAGTTGCCTTATTGTTACTATTTTTCTCTTTTATTTGACTTCTTTCTCCCCTAAATCGCTGTATATCTTTCTTTCTTCATTTGTCTTCAGATTATTTATCGATATTTCTTTCTGCCTATCATTATTTCTTTACCGTATCGATCCTTCCTTTTATAATTTCTTTCTTTCTTTCTTTCTTTATTTCTTTCTTTCTTTCTTCGTTACTTTCTTCTTTCTTCTAATGAACTCTTTCTTTCTTTCTTTTTTACATCTTAGCAACCTTAATTTATTCTTTATTCTACTGTCTTTTTTCCTTTTTCTATTTTTCTTTTTTTTCTTTTATTCACATTTCCTTCCTTACTCTCTATCCTTTTTTTTTACTTTCTTTCTTTTTTCTTTCTTTCTTCCCTGTTTTCGTTATCTTATTGTATTCTTTTTCTACTTCTTTCCCAGTTTTTCTTTCTTTACCGTCTCAATATCTCCTTTCTTTCTTTCTTTCTTTCTTTTGTCTTATTTTCCTTTTTTTTTTTTACCTGCCTTATTGTTACTATCTTTCTCTTGTTATTTGACTTCTTTCTTCCCTAAATTGCTGTATGGCTTTCTTTCTTCATTTTTCTTTGTTTATAACTGATTATTTATCGATATTTCTTTCTGCCTATCTTTCTTGCTTTACTGTATCGATCTCTTCTTTTATAATTTCTTTCTTTCTTTTTTCTTTCTTAGCTACCTTATCTTATTCTTTCTTCTAATGTCTTGTTTCTTTCTTTCTTTCTTTCTTTCTTATTTTACATGTTCGCTACCGTAATTTATTATTTATTCTACTGTCGTTTTTCTTTTTCCTATTTTTCTTCTTTAGTTCACTTTTTCTTCTTCCTTACTCTGTTTTTTTTATTTTGCTTTTCTTTCTTTCTTTTTACTTTCTTTCTTTTTTCTTTCTTTCTTCCCTTTTTTCGTGACTTTATTTTATTCTTTTTCTACTTCTTTTCTATTTCTTTCTTTCTTTGCCTCTCAATATCTTTTATTATTTCTTTTTCTTTTTTTCTCTTTTTCTTTCTTTCTTTCTTTCTTTCATTCATTCTTTGCTGCCTTATTTTATTCTTTCTTCTAAAGTTTTCTTTTCTTTTTTTTTTACTTTTTTGCTTTGCATGCAATATTTTGCTTTTCTTTCTTATTTTTACTACCTTATTTTATTCTTTCTTCCTTTTCTCTTTTTCTTTCTTTCTTTCTTTCTTTCTTTAACGACATCTCATTTTTCTTCTCCTCTATTTTCCTTGTGTATCTACTGTTTTTTTTTCTAGTTTGTCTTTTTCTTCTGCTTTCTTTTATCTGCTCTTTGTTCTTTCCGTTTTCTTTCCCATCATCCACTTCTCTGTTTCTTTCTTTCTTTCTTTCTTTTTTCTTTTCTTTCTCCTCTTTACTTTTCTTTAATGTCGCCTTTGTAGCTTAATCTTCCTCTTCATTGCATTTTCTTATTTTATTTGACAATTTCTATTTCCCTCCTGCTTTGTGGTTCTTTGCCTGTCTTTATTTTTCTTCATAGATTATCAATCTGTTCCTTCCCTGTTTATTCCTTTATCGTTCTCTTCTAAATTCAATCCCTTTCTTCCCCTGTCTTTTTTTTCTGTTTTTTTTTTTTAATTAAACGTTCTTCCTCTTTTTTGTTTAGTTTTTCTGTTTCTTCTCTTTCATCTCTTTAGCTCTTATCTATATCTTCTATTTCTTTCTCTTATCTAAATCATCTTCGACACCTCGATGTAGTATAATTGTTATCGAGCTTGTCACGGTAAAAGTTAAATGGCTAGACAGATTGGGTTATATAGCCTTGGTTGGCAACCAGTCTACCGCAGAATGCAATGGCAACCTACTGCGGAATAAACTTCTGCCCAGCCAGTCATGTCTTTTTCGAGATATGATCGCCTAAGTGTGTATCACGTATGGCACTTAACTGACTGACTCTTTTTTACAACATTTCTAAGACATTTTCAGTTCCCCTCCTCCTCTCCGCCCCCCACTTCTCTCTCTCTCTCTCTCTCTCTCTCTCTCTCTCTCTCTCACTACTCTCTGTTTGTTCCTTTTTTCTTCTACCGTTTCTTTTTTTCTTAATCTTTAACACCAAGATCTTGTTTTTATCTTTCATTCTATCATTCTTTTCCCAAACTTTCTTTCATTTTGGTTTCTTTTCAATTCAATTATTTATTGGTCTTCCTTTGCTATATGGTCAGGCGCCCCCGCTGTTCATCTCAGTGTTCTTGACAGGCTCCAAATGAGAATCAGTAATGTGATAAGTACCGACTTGGCTGCTCGGCTCCAGCCACTTTCTCACCGACGGGATGTGGCTCCCCTCTATTTGTTCTATAAATACTTTCATGGCTTCTGCTCCGACGAAGTTAAGTCATTGGTGCCTCTGCCACATGAGTTTACTCGTGCAACCAGACTGGCAACTAGATCCCACACATTCATAGATCAACCTAATGGAGCCGACAATTCTACCGCCTTGCTTGGGGTTAAACGATAAAAAAATATTTTATTTTTATATATAGGGTACTTTTCTCCTTTATTTTTCTATCATCATTTTTATGACTGTTCCTAATTTGCGTTGTGGTGCATTGGATATTGGCTCGGAACGAGAAATCGGAGACCCCAGTTCGAATTCCAGCTGAATTCATTGCATTCACTTACGCGCAAATAACCTTGGGAAAGGTATGAATCCGTCTATTCCTTCCAGTTAAGGATTAAATAACAGTACAGACTGGGTTCTATAGCCTTGGTCGGCAACCAGTCTACCGCAGAAAGCAATGGCAACCTACTGCGGGATAATCTTCTGCACAGTCAATCATGTTTCTTTCGAGACATGATCGCCCAAGCGTGTATCGCGTATGGCACTTAAATGACTGACTGAATATAGTAGTCGGAAACATGAATAAGGCTTGTACTGGTCATAAAGTGGGGGATCGTTTTTCTATTGTTTTGAAGTAATAAACTGATCCCCCACTAATTATTACTTAATAATATAATACATATCTTCCCCCTCTAGCTATGACTTAAAATAACATGACAGTTTGGTTTCTATAGACTTGGTCGGCAACCAGTCTATCGCAGAAAGCAATGGCAACCTACTGGGTGATAATCTTCTGCCCAGTCAATCATATCTCTTTCGAGACATGATCGCCCAAGTGTGTATCGCGTATGGCACTTAACTGACTGCTTTAGTTATTTTTTTTTATTTCTTCTATCATCCACTCTCTTTATCCTCCCTATTGGCAAATATCAAAATGAAAAGATTAAAAAAAAAAAAGAAAACTTACATTTTCATTCTTCCCTTTTTGGTTTCATGTCTCTTATTTGGCTTATTTATTTTCATTATTATTTCTTTTCCTTCCACTTTCAGTTTTTGTTTTATTGTCTTTCTTTACCTCATTTCTTCTTTTTTTTAAATCATATCACCCCGAGCAAGGCGGTAACGCCACTGATGTGCAGGGGGCTACGTAAGAGTGAAAAGATTGGAAAAGAGAAAGCCGGAAACCACATCCTAAACAGGAAACAAGGGATGAGCCTCTTCACACATTCAATAGACGTGGGTGGAGTCTTTGCATTTTAATTTTATGCAAATTTGTTTTCCTTTCCGTTTTTATTTTATTTTCTTCTTTCTTATCTTTTCTTCGTACCCTTTAAATTTATGCAAATTTGTTTTTCTTTTCCTTTCTTTCCTTTTTTGTTTTACTTTTTGCTTTGCCTTGTGTCCTTTCATTTCGTGCAAATTTATTTTCCTTTCCCTTTCATTTTTTTTCCTGTTTCTTTCTTGCTTTGATTTTTCTTTGTTCTCTTTAATTTTATGCAAATTTGTTTTGCTTTCTCTCTCTTTCTTTTTTCTTTCTTTCTTTTTTCTTTCTTTAATTCTTTTTATCTATCACCCTTTCCTTTGATTTGTACCCAATCATTTTATGGAAATTTGGTTTCTTTTCATATTCTTTCTTTCTTTCTTTCTTTAATTTTATGCAAATTTGTTTTGCTTTCTCTCTCTTTCTTTTTTCTTTCTTTCTTTTTTCTTTCTTTAATTCTTTTTATCTATCACCCTTTCCTTTGATTTGTACCCAATCATTTTATGGAAATTTGGTTTCTTTTCATATTCTTTCTTTCTTTCTTTCTTTAATTTTATGCAAATTTGTTTTGCTTTCTCTCTCTTTCTTTTTTCTTTCTTTCTTTTTTTCTTTCTTTAATTCTTTTTATCTATCACCCTTTCCTTTGATTTGTACCCAATCATTTTATGGAAATTTGGTTTCTTTTCGTATTCTTTCTTTCTTTCTTTCTTTCTTTCTTTAATTTTATGCAAATTTGTTTTGCTTTCTCTCTCTTTCTTTTTTCTTTCTTTCTTTTTTCTTTCTTTAATTCTTTTTATCTATCACCCTTTCCTTTGATTTGTACCCAATCATTTTATGGAAATTTGGTTTCTTTTCATATTCTTTCTTTCTTTCTTTCTTTAATTTTATGCAAATTTGTTTTGCTTTCTCTCTCTTTCTTTTTTTCTTTCTTTCTTTTTTCTTTCTTTAATTCTTTTTATCTATCACCCTTTCCTTTGATTTGTACCCAATCATTTTATGGAAATTTGGTTCCTTTTCATATTCTTTCTTTCTTTCTTTCTTTAATTTTATGCAAATTTGTTTTCCTTCTTTTTCTTTCTTTCTTTTTTTCTTTCTTTTCTTTTCAATTTGCCCTTTCAATTTTATGCAAGTGTCCTTTCATTTTCTTTCAACGTTTTTCTCTTTTTTATTTTGCATTGTACACTAATTTAAAGCAAATTTGTTTTCCTCCCTTTTCTTTCTTTCTTTCTTTCTTTCTTTCTTTCTTTCGTTTGTTTTGTTTAGCAATTTTCCTTTAAATTTGATGTAAATTTGGATTCCTTTCTTTTTCTTTCTTTCTTTTTTCTTTCTGTCTTTTTTACTTTCTTTCTTTCTTTTCTTTATTTGCTTTGCAATTTTCCCTTTAAATTTTATGTAAATTTGTTTTTCTCCCTTTTTCTCTCACTCTTTCTTTCCTTCTATCTTTCTTTCTTTCTTTGCTTTTCAATTTCCCCTTTAGATTTTATGTAAATTTGTTTTCTTTCTTTCTTTCTTTCTTTCTTTTTTGCTTTGCAATTTTCCCTTTAAATTTTATGTAAATTTGGATTCCTTTCTTTTTCTTTCATTCTTTTCATGATTTTCCTTTACTTTGCTTCATCAGTCACTTACGTGCCATACGTGATACACGGTTGGGCGATCATGTCTTAAAAGAGACATAACTGACTGGGCAGGAGATTATCCCGCAGTCGGTTGCCATTGCTTTCTGTGGTAGACTGGTTGCCAGACAAGGCTATAGAACCCAACCTGTCCTGTTATTTAACCCATAACTGGAGGGAAGAGACGGATTATTACCTTTCCCAAGGGTATTTGTGCATTAGTGAATGCAAGGAATTCAACTGGAATTCGAACTCGGCACCCTGATTTGTCGTTCAGAGTCGATATCCACTGCGCCACAACTTTGCTTAATACCCTATCGTTTTATGCAAATTTACTTTTTTCTCTTTTCTTTCATTTTTTTTTGTTCTTTCTTTCCATTGCTTTGTGCACGTTAATTTCATGTAAATTTGTGTTCCTTTCTTTTTCTTTCAATCTAATCGTTCTTTCTTTCTTTCTTTGATTTGTGCTCTTTGATTTTAGGCAAATTTGTTTGCCTTCTTTTTCATTCTTTCCTTATTTTTTTCTTTCATTTTTTTGTTTGCTTTGTTTTGTGCCCTTTTTTATGTTATGCACATTTGTTTAACTTTCCTTTTCTGTCATTCTTTTCTTCTTTCTTTCTTTCGTTCTTTCTTTCTTCTTTTTTCTTTGTTTTGGTTTGTGCTTATATTTTTATGCATTTCCCTTTCTTCTTTCTTTCTTTTATTCTTCCTTTCTTTCTTTCTTTCAATCTTGTGTTTTTCTTTCTTTTTTTTCTTACTTCCTTTCTCTAGTTTGCGTTGTCTCATTTGATTTAATGTATATTTGTTTTCCTCTTTCTTTACCTTCTTTTTTCTTCATTTATCATTATTTTTATCTTTTATTCGTTTTCATTTCTCGTTTTTCATTCTTTCATCCTTCCTTTTTTCACTCATTCATTTTTCTTTCTTTGTTTTGATTCCCTGTTTTGATCTTTATTTTGGGACTGAATATTGTCTCATTTTTCCATTCACTTTTCTCTTTCTTTCTTTGTTTCTTTCTTTGTTTCTTTCTTTCTTTATTCCTTTCGTTGTTTCTTTCTTTCTTTCTTTCTTCGTTTCTTTGCTTCTTTGTTTCTTTGCTTCTTTGTTTCTTTGTTTATTTGTTTCTTTGTTTCTTTGTTTCATGCTTTCCTTCTTTATTTCTTTATTTCTTTCTTTTCTTCTTTCTTTCTTTCCTTCTTTATTTATTTTTTCTTTCTTTCCTTCTTTCTTTCTTTCCCATCTCCTTCGGTGCCTTATCTTCCATATGTATTTCCTTCTTGTTCTTTTTTGTCGTCTTCTCATGTTCTAACTTTCTATTTTGTAGTCTTCTCGTTTTCTTTCTTCCATAGCTAGGTCGAGTACATATTTATCGATCTGTCCAGTGTACACGTTCCCTGGGGCGTGGAGGCGGGTAAATCGAGAATTGGAATTGCAGCGACGAGAGAAAAGAAAACGCATATAGCCACAGATAAAGAAAAAAAAAGAGAGAAAGAAGACTGTGTAGGTTTAAAGGCCAAGCAAGACGACGACAACGGCATGGGTAGGACGGTAAAAGGGTGTTGGGATGGAGGACTGGAAATGACCTTAGGAACTAAGCATAGAAGACAAGTAGATAGAAAAGGCTGGTATTGGTAGAAGTGTGGGTTGCGAAGGTAAAGCACGTCTATGAGGAAGATACAGTATGAAAAAATCCTGGTAAGAGAGAGCTAAGGGCTTCTCGTGGACAAGATGGCGACCGATGCCACCGCACCGCCAACAAAGGAAGAAACGAATCTAAGAAAAGTGAACGGCATAGGTTGGTGCATCATGGGTAATTATCAGACATCAGACGGTTTCTTTCATTCAATACCTCAGGGATGTTGTCATTTTTCTAATTAGAGGCTGTTATGAATGTCCACTGTGCCCGTCAGGTCAGTTGACATCTGCTGCCATAGACAAACCAGACATCTTATGTTTATCTTCTGCTTTTATTTCGAACTTCTTGTAATTTTCAATAAGAAACCTGCACACATCATCCAAGTGGACGTCTGACTTCTTTCTCCTTTCATATTTTTAAACAGTGACATGTCTATTTGTCTAAACAAGTTGGTTTCTTATCTATCTATCTACCTATCTATCTATCTATCTATCTATCTATCTATCTATCACAGTCTAGTCATCATTTCAGTCTACTCATATCTATCTATCTATCTATCTATCTATCTATCTATCTATCTATCACTGCCCGTTCATATCTATCCATCTATTATTATTATATAATATTATATCTATTTCAGTATATTCATATCTATCTATCTATCTATCTATCTATCTATCTATCTATCTATCTATCTATCTATCTATCTATCTATAACAGTCTACTCGTCCTTTCAGTCTACTCATATCTATCTATCTATCTATCTATCTATCTATCTATCTATCTATCTATCTATCTATCTATCACAGTCTACTCATCATTTCAGTCTACTCATATCTATCTATCTATCTATCTATCTATCTATCTATCTATCTATCTATCTATTCATGTCTATCACAGTCTACTCATATCATTTCAGTCTATTCATATCTATCTATCTATCTATCTATCTATCTATCTATCTATCTATCTATTTCAATCTCTTTATGCCTATTTCAGTCTTTTCGTATCTACAGATAATTACAAAAATTTGCATCATGTAAATCGTGTAAAAATTCACACATGTTTTTGGAAAACCGATCTCAATATGTAGAGTAATAAATTTGTTTGCCTAAAAAGAGTCAACACATATAATTTTTTACATTTAATGTATTAGACAAATATTAATAATAATAGACAAATAATAATAATAACAATAACAAATCTGCATTTCAAACAAAACGGTCACGATTTCTTACACTTTTTTCACCTTTATCAATTTCTCTCGTTTTTAACAACACCTATTTGTTTTTCATTATATATATATATATATATATATATATATATATATTAGTATATGAGACTGTTTTATTATCAGTTGAGTTCAGTGTTCATAATCTTTTAGTGATTTTCTTTTGTTTTAATTAAAGATAAAAATTGATGCCATTGTATCTTAAAATTATCTGTACATCTGCTCAACTACCAAAAATTACCTCATAAATTTTTATTCTTATCATAACAAAGAAATAAAATCAGAAGTATTCATCAGATTCTCAGATTCGATTTAAAAGCACTCAGAATATGCAGCCCTTAGGAGAAATTCATTGTAAATAATTTCCAATAACCTAACTGTTTCAAATTCAACACGAAACATAAGGTTCATAAAATATTTAAAAATAGAAAAAGGCTTCTTTCTGATAAACCCAACGAATCAAAATATATTGTTCTACTCTATCACAACTACAAATAAAAATTATTTGTGAAAAATCAACATAAAATTTTCACAATTACATCGAAAACAATAAAAGACATATTCAATAAAAAACAAAATTATAAGCTAAAACTTGAATAAAGAATTTAATTTATTATCTTTTAAAAATTGCCACAAGGAATACATCAGAGAAACATCAAGTAATTTAAATAAAATCTAAACTTATTTATAAATGGAAATTTGTCTGTGTGTGTGTGTGTGTGTGTGTGTGTGTGTGTGTGTGTGTGTGTGTGTGTGTGTGTCCGTCCGTGTGTGTCTGTGTTTGTGTGTGTCCGTTACTTATAGACTCCGAAACGGCTGAACCGATTTTCTTGAAAATTTACATAGTTGTACTATAAGCGTCTGCGAGTGTTCTTAGCTCGGTTAGGTGTCGCGGTAAACCCGATAAATATCGAACATCGATAATCGAAAAAATCGGGTTATAGAAGGAGTGGTCCGATTTTAATCAAATTTGATTCACTCATAGACAAAAACATAAGAAACGATATTCAGAAGTTTCAAGGTTGCAGTTCTTACAATAGTGCAAAAAATCGATAATATATATATATAAAGAGCAAGATGTTTGTGTGTGTGTCTGTTTATCTGCCTGTATGTCTGTATTTTTTTTCGACCCTTTTATTTTAGTTTTTGCTTCGGGTTTGGCTCGAAGTAGGTATAATTATAGTTCTTAATCTCAGCCATGATACCATTTACTCAGAGGACTTATTTAGCCTTATTTGATATCGATACAAGGAAATCAAAATTTGACTTACATCCATTCATTTTTCTTTCCGTCTACGGTTTTTCTTTAACTGGAAACAACAATTGCTTTTTAGTCTTTCGTGCCAATATCCAAAGAGTCTGAGCTCCAGGACCATGGATTAGTTTTAAAGCTTTCATTACACCCGAGTAACGCTGGGCTATACTGCTAATATTATATAAGCATAAAATGGAACTTTTAAAAAATGATAAATTAAATGATTACTCACCCCACAGAGACCGGAGAGAAATTTATGCTGCTCTAATTGAAATAAAAGTCAATTCAATAAGACGAAAATATATAGAGAGTTCTTTAATTGCTAAATTCCTTCAGTAAATTTGCATCTAGGTTCCTATGATGTTTCACTATTCGTGGAAGATCGTCTATTATAATAATGTGGAATATTTAATAACAAGAGCGAGAAAAACTAAGACATAAAGAAAATGAGCCAAAAAATATCGGCTAGATTATATTACGAAAAGGCATATTAAACAAAGAAATTTGTCTGAAAATAAAACAGCTGCTCTGCAGTTCATGCGCATATGTAGTCACACCAACATAAAAAGAAATTTTCTCTGATGAAGTCTTAAAGGATGAAAAGCGTCATGCGTAAGAAATTTTTCCAGTATGTAATATCTGTCCCCCAAAATTACTCTTGATATATATATATATATATATATATATATATATATATATATAAGAAAAATTAAGGCAAACACGTTAAATCATGGGAAATCGGAGGTGTGGGCCTTTTTCAGGCGAACCATCATCAGCTTCCGTCTTTATTTTACAAAATAATTTAACATGAATGAGATTCACAAAGACCTAAAAATAAAAAAGAACCACCCCGCAAAAAAATAAATAAAAAATTAAAAAAATAACAAATAACGGTCGCTCCCTTAAACGAGAAAATTTAAGAAAAAATACATCAGTTCGGCGAACACACACATATTCATACATTAGCATTATATATGCATATAATATACATATATGCATATATAATTATATATATTCAGACATAAGCATATATATATAAGCATATATATATATGTGTATATATATGCTTATGTATAAATATGTGTGTGTTTGCCGAACTGATGTATTTTTTCTTAAATTTTCTCTTTTAAGAGAGCGACCGTTATTTTTATTTGTTTTTTTAGTTTTTTTTTGGAGGAGGGTTGTGAATCTCATTTGTGTAAAATCCTTTGTAAAAGTAAGACGGAAGCTGATCATGGTTCGCCTGAAATAGGCCTACACTTCCGATTTACCATGAAATAACGTTTCTGCCTTAATTTTTCTTATATTTGCCCTGTATGTATTTACATTCATATATATTTAGAGCTCTCTTAGAGAGTTATCCTACCACTGTATGTACAGGATACTCCTTTGGATTCTCCTATACCCTCACTGCTTGCTGATATATACATATATATATATATATATATATATATATATATATATATATATATATATATATATATATATATTCAGATATTATATTATGAATATGTCATATTATTACTACAAAAATAGCTATTTTGTTTCAACACTTCTTGTGTCTCATCAAGTGGTGAGATTTATATCAAGTTGAAGTATTTTACAAGGTTAAAAACAAGCAAAACTCCTTTAATCAGGGAGGCATTGTTGTATATACAGTGTGGACCAAACCGAATAAAGCAACTTCTCATTTAGAAAATATGTAAGCAGACTTAAAAATAATTTGGGGGGGGGGGCATTAGTATAAAACATTTTTCTAAGTTTAACAATTTATTATATTTATAAAGTTATTCATATAATAAACGAAGAAGAGAAAAAATGCACTCATAAATAAACCTACAAACATCCATACATGGAAAAGTAGAGGAGTGTATATACATACGCTGGCAAACAGACACATATACAGATTAATATACGCACGCATATATACATGCACAATTTCAAAATTTTGTTTCTATCGACTTGTCAATTTATCTGTTAAATTTTAAAGATAGATAGCTTTATATGGACACAGACTGAACTGCTACAATATTAGATACAGTAAGAGCGAATTCGTAACATGACTAGCCTTGAATGAATGAGGTCCTGACAGACACAATCATATTTCAGTGTATGAACATATAAACATTATTAGATATATACTTTCGCAAATACATAGACTAAAAACAAAAACGTACACGACTAAATATTCCACAGAACGTAAAAATTATATAACCACATACATGAAAATACACAAAACCTCTGGCATCAAACTTGGTAGATACACCATACAACAAACAAATGCGTATGCATGTACAAAACGTCACACATACATATGTATGCTAAGCCCCATATTGTACACATGCAGTTATGCCTGTGTTAGCCCCAATAGTGTTAATCTATATATGCGTTTGTAGAAAAGGCGTCACAGCAACAAATTTTCTTCCCAATTTCGATCCTACTTCCACAAAAATGCATCAATATACGCATATATATATATATATATCCACTATTTAAAAATAAATTTAATCAGTTTGTCTGACGATCGCAAAAGCGTGAATACCAGGACCACAAACTTACATCTATCTATCTATCTATCTATCTATCTATCTATCTATCTATCTATCTATCTCAGTCTGTTCATATCTATCTATCTATCTATCTATCTATCTATCTATCTATCTATCTCAGTCTGTTCTACTATCTATCTATCTATCTATCTATCTATCTATCTATCTATCTATCTATCTATCTATCTATCTATCTATCTATCTCAGTCTTGTTCATATCTATCTATCTATCTATCTATCTATCTATCTATCTATCTATCTATCTATCTATCTATCTATCTCAGTCTTGTTCATATCTATCTATCTATCTATCTATCTATCTATCTATCTATCTATCTCAGTCTTATCTATATCTATCTATCTATCTATCTATCTATCTATCTATACACACACACACACGCATATATATATATATATATATATATATATATATGCATACACATATATACATATATATATATACACACATACATATACACAAACATATACACAAACATACATATCTATACACATGCATACATGGACATCTGAACATACATATATACAAATATGAATATATATTATATTGCACGATTAAGTGATTGTTTTATTTTTACCAACACAATGTGGATTGTTTAAAGACGAAACATATTTTTTATAATCATATCGCCACAAGCACGGCATTTTACTGCCAGTGTTGTGCAGGGGGTTACATAGTGTCAGGAAGTGGGTAAAAGAAGGATGATAATACTTATGAGAGTGGATTGGACGGAGAAAGGAGCATGAGAGAGAGGATGCAGGTTAGTGAGATAGGCGATCACCATTGACTTTACATAGATAGATAGAGTAGATAGATAGATAGATAATTTTTTATTATCATATCGCCCTAAGCAAGACATTTTACTGCCATTGTTTTGCAGGGGGTTACATATTTGGAATGTTATGAGAGAGAGTGACAGGTTATAAGGGGTGTCAGGAAGTGGGTAAGAGAAGGATGAGAATACTGATGAAAGTAATGTGGACGGTGAAAAGAGCATGAGAGAAAGTTATGAGAAAGAGTGACAGGCTATAGAGGGAGTCAGGAAGTGAGTAAGAGAAGGATGAGAATACTCATGAGAGTAGAGTGGACGGAGAAAGGAGCATGAGAAAGAGGATGCAGAGGATAGATAGATAGATAGATAGATAGATAGATAGATAGATATGAATAGACTGAAATGATATGAGTAGACTGTGATAGATATGAATAGATAGATAGATAGATAGATAGATATGAGTAGACTGAAATGATGAGTAGATTGTGATAGATAGATAGATAGATAGATAGATAGATAGATAGATAGATAGATAGATAGTCAATTTTTGTAATCATATTGCCCTAAGCAAGGCATTTTACTGCCACTGTTGTGCAGGGGGTTACATAGTAGGAATGTTATGAGAAAGAGTGACAGGTTACAGGGGGTGTTAGGAGGAGAGTATGAGATCGAATAGAATACTGATGAGAGTGGAGTGGACGGAGAAAAAATCATGAGAGAGAGCGTGTAAGTGAGTGAGACAGGAGATGACTATTGACTTTACATTTAAATTCTTGGCGATTATAGCTGTCGGGAAAGCAAGTACGCAGAGTGGAATTCTACAGGCGGGAAGTGTGCGAAAAAAGCTGCTGAAGTAGAATTTGCGTTTACAATTTATAGGTTTCACAGTAAAAGGGTGGGACCTAGTTGCTAATCTTGTGGCTCGAGGAAATTCATATATAGGGGGCACCAGTGTACTAAGTGCATTGGAGCAGAAGCCGTTAAAATTTTTGTAGAAGAGACACAGGGAAGCCACACTGCGTCAGTGAGAAAGCTGCCAAGTTGAGATCGATAACATTACAGATTTGCATTTGGTCAAGGACACCTAAGTGGCTAGCAGGAGCACCCGACCAGATATGGCAGCAATATTCAATGCACGGGCTGATGGTAGATTTGTCCTATTTTGTATTGCGGCATAGTGGATTAAAATGTCGCTGCCGACACTCGGTTTTGAACACGAAGAGTCAGGGACTGTCGACATTAATTTATGCGTTTAGAGTGATTAGAGAGTGCGGACTCGGAGAAGAATAAATGCCTGATACACTGTTGTTTGGAGGCGTAATTATATTTGTATCTATGATTTCACAAAGTGACTTTACTAAAGTAAAAGTCATACATTTTTTTTTTAAAGTTTTTTTTTATAAGCGTTTCACCCCGAGCAAGGCATGTCACTGCCACTACTGCGCAGGTGGCTACGTCGAGTGGAGAAAGGATGATTAAATATAGGAAATGTCAGAGGGTGGGTGATAGGCGGGTAAGAATACCGAGAATGAGGGTTGGGTAGATGAGAGTGTTGTGAGAATAGTTGGGAGTTAGTGTGATAGGAGGTGTCTATTGACCCTACATTTAAACACCTGGAGATTGTAACTGTCGGGAAAGCAGACTTGTGGAAGGGAGTTCTACAGGCGGGAAGCGCGAGAAAAGAAGCTATTGGAGTAGAATTTACGGTTACATCTTATTTGTTTAACTGTAAAAGGGTGGGACCTAGTTGCTAATCTAGTATCTCGTGTAAATTCGTGCTTAGGCGGCACCAGTGATCTAAGCTCATCGGAGCAGAATTAACTTCGAGTTTCGTTAAACCTAATATGGTTACAATAGGAACTGACGACGTGATTTTATTAAGCCTAGCAAAGTTACAAAAGATTCTTATAGTAATACGTTGTTGCGATTGAATTTGAATTTGAATTTTTAACAATGATTTTATTCTACATAAAACTCCTAAAAGAGATTTCAAGAACAATAATGAGTAGGAGTTGAAGAAGAACAGAATAACATATTAATATGGAGAATAAAGAAAAAGAAAAAAGACCAAGAGAAGTAGTAATATACAGAAAAAGGAAAAAGAAGAGCAAGAAGAAGAAGAAAAAGAAATAAGAAGACAAAGAGAAGTAGTAATATGGAGAAGAAGAAAAAGAGAAAAGCAACAAGAAGAAGAAAAGGAAGAAGAAAAAGAAGACAAAGAGAAATAGTAATATGGATAAAAAGAAAAAAATAAGAAGAAGAAGAAGAAAAAAGAAGACAAAAAGAAGTAGTAATATGGAAAAGAAGAAAAAGAGAAGAAGAAGAAGACAAAGGAGAAGAAGAGTAAGAGAAGTAGCAATATTGAGAGGAAGAAAAAGAGAAGAGCAACAACAAGAAGGAGAAAAAAGAAGAAAAAGAAGAAGAAAAAGAAGACAAAGAGAAATAGTAATATGGAAAAGAAGAAAACTAAAGAGCAACTAAAAGTAGAAAAAGAAGACAAAGAGAAGTAGTAATATGGAGAAGAATAAAAGAGAATAACATGAAGAAGAAGAAAAAGAAGAAAAAGAAGAAAAAGAAGACAAAGAGAAAAAGAACAATAGTAAGAAACAACAACAACAACAGCAGCAACAAAATAAGAAGAAGAAGAACAAAAAGAAGAAGAAGAAGAAGAAGAAGAAAATCAACAATAACTGCGAAAAATAACCAGAAAAATAGAAGTATGACAACAACAATAACAACAATAATAAGGAGGGGAAAATAAATAAGAAGTAGAAGAAAAAGAAGACGAGATCTAGAAGAAGAAGGAGGAGGAAATAAAGAAAAATAAGAACAACAATAGGGAAAAAGAAAGCAGAAGAAGAAGAAAAAGAAGAAGAAGAAGACGAAGAAGAATAACAAGAAGAAAAAGAAGAAGAAGAAAAAGAAGAAGACGAAGAAGAAGAAGAACAACAACACGAAGAAGAAGAAGTAAAAGAAGAAGAAAAAGAAGAAGAAGAAGACGAAGAAAAAAAGAAGAAGAAAAAGAAAAAGAAGAAGGAGACGAAGAAGAAGAAGAAGAAGAAGAAAAAGAAGACGAAGAAGAAGAAAAAGAAGGAGACGAAGAAGAAGAAGAAGAAAAAGAAGAAGAAGTGTATTATTATCGTAATTTGTTTTACGTCTCTATTCAAAATATAATTGTCATTTTCAACTCCTGATCAAAATCAAAATAAAATCTATCCTCAATAAACGGTACGTCTTTACGCCGCCAGCAAAACCGATATATATGAAATTTGGGGAAAAAATAGTAAAAAGGCGAAATTAATCGACGCTCAACTCTCATTGGACCCCTGATTATCAACGGAATTTGAAACCAACCATCTGATTTTTGTCCGTCTCTAAATCTGAAGAAACACCGTAGGCGGTGCTAAAAGTAGCCACGACTTAGAATATGATCTCGATTTGGAACAAATTTAACGCTGAAATGAATATGAAACTTTGCGTGTAACACCAGACAACAGTCTCTAATTTACGTAAAGAGCAAGGACTAAAGTAAACCAGTAAAAAGTGTGCTAGGGAAATTTGTGAACCTCTGGTGGAGTTCTGATTATATTGTAGAGGACATTTTTAGACCGAATGCCATTATCAGTGTATTTTATGTTATGCTCAAAATAGTGGGGTTTTTTCTTACGGTTTATTTATTTATTTATTTATTTTAATCATATCACCCCGAACAAGTCAGTAACGCCACTGATGTGCAGGGGGCTACGTAAGAGTGAAAAGATTAGAAAAGAGAAGTCCGGAAACCACATCCTAAACAGGGAACAAGGGATGAGCCTCTACACCTGTTCAATAGATATGGGTGGAGTGTGAACTGGGCGATAGTTTAGTCTATATACTCCAATTGAAAATAAAAAAATAAAAATAAAAATAAGAAAAAAGAAAAGTGAAAAGATTGGAAAAGAGAAAGCCGGAAACCACATCCTAAACAGGGAACAAGGAATGAGCCTCTATACCTGTTCAATAGATGTGGGTGGAGTGTGAACCGGGCGATAGTTTAGTCTATTGAATATACATTTTTTTTTTCAATTTTCACAGCCTAATGTCTTATACCATAGGAGATTGAGTAGGGATAACTCCACTGAAATCTTCAATAAATTTTACATTGGAGTCACAAATCAAAATAGAGCGTCTAAAAATATCTTATTTTACCCTGAATTTCTGATATAAACCAATTTTGATATTACTTTGTTTTTGTATTATTTATTTATTTTCAAATACGCCAATGATTACAAAGATTCTTCTTCTTCTATGTGCTTTGTTCTTCCAGTACGTAGGCGACCATAACCTACCACGTCTCCCTATCCCTGGTGGCACGCTTTCTCTTGTAACACTACGCAACCCCCGTTCTGTCAATCCACCTGATCAGACCCTTCGAATATGTTATTCGTTGCTTTCCTCTGCCTCTGTTGCTATCAGGTTCTCTAAGCCCTGCTTCCTCATTGCATGTCCCAGGAACTTTAGCTGTCTCTTCCTGATGATCAGTATTAATTTCTATCTGTTCTGGTAGTATCAGATTCTCTAAGCCCTCCTTCCTCATTGCATGTCCCAGGAACTTTAGCTGTCTCTTCCTGATGATCAGTATTAATTTCTATCTGTCCTGGTAGTATCAGATTCTCTAAGCCCTCCTTCCTCATTGCATGTCCCAGGAACTTTAGCTGTCTCTTCCTGATGCTCAATATTAATTTCCTTTTCGTTCCATTCTTTCCAAAACCTTATCATTGCTTACATGCTCGGTCCATGATATTCGCAGTATCCTTCTGTAAAAATTTCATTTGCTTGAAGGTTTCCTTCATCTTGTGTTGATATTGTCCAACATTCACTGCCATATTGAAGAACTAACATCACATAGCACTCCAGTACTCTCTTCTTTGTTTCTAGTCAAAGTTTCGTGTTTTTAATACTTTACTCGACTTCTGGAACGCGTTCTACACCATGCCTATTTGCCTTCGTATCTCTTTGTCGCACTTTCTGTCTTCTGTTAGAACACTTCCCAGGTATTTAAATTTTTGTAGCCTCAACTTTTGAAGATCCTGGGTGAATTGCTGATATTGTTCCATTTTTTAAAATGCATATTTTAAAATATGATAATTGCAATCATAGATTTTTAAGATCCGTGGGAAATGCTGGTATTTTTCGAATATTTTCAATTTTCTATATTTTCATATACACCAAAAATCATGAAGATACTCATAGTATTTAAAATCTCGGGCAGATCGCTGGTGTTTTGCTAAAATTATTTTATTTATTCATAAAAGCTATACGTACAGTGTATCTAATCTTGTCAAGGGTTACACCTGCAGCACTAGCTTTTGAAAATTCTAAGCAATGTTCTAAGATTTTACGAAGGTTTATTTTACCTGTTTCCATATACACCAATCTACATATAAAATTATGTGACTTCCGTTAGTACGTCTGTCTGTTCGTCCGTCACCCTCTAAAGTCGCCATATATTGACCGGTCGAAACCAAAGTTTACGGAGGTGTGAAAACTGGCCTGGGGTTAGAAAGTACAGTTGATTTTACAACGGAGAGTAGCTTAGCACAATGATTTTTGTTTTTTTTTTTTTGTTTTTTTTGATGAGGGGATAAAATGTTTTACTATTTAAAATACAAAATAATTACGCTATTTTAAAAACAATTTAAGGATTAAAATAAAAATATATTTAATAAAAATGCAAAACTTTGGCATATATTTCTTTATACAAGATTGAAATGATTTGTTAGAATATTATTTTTGAACGATACTCGTATTTAAGTAGATATTCTGTTTATAATCAAACGTTATTATATCTTTATTTTACGATAAATTTTTGTTACTAAAATGTGTGTCATTCGGCAGGATTCGAACCTGCGACCCCTATCCATATCTAGGGGAAGCCACCTGTTGATCTGGCGAATCTTAGATCTCTCGACAACGAATGACCAACAGTCTAAAGGAAGTCAAATCAAGCCTATGTAACAATTTTCGATTCATCGTAATAACCATATCTGCTCTGAAATGTACCGTAATGTCAACAAATGTAAACATGTTACGGAAATTAATGAAGATTAACGAATAGTCTTTAAACAACCGACAATTTGAAATGATTTGTTTGAACATTATTTTGATCGATTATCTGATTTAAGTAGATATTCTGTTTATAATCAAACTGTATTATATATTTATTTCTACCGGCCTGATTTTTCGTAACAAAAATTTATCATTTCAATTGTCGGTTATTTAAAGACCATTTCGTTAATCTTCGTTAATTTCTGTAACATATGTACAAGATTTTAGTTTCCAGTTCGTCTTGCGCTTGCGAGAACAATAAACAAAATACAAGGTCAAACGCTCAAATGTTGGAATTTGGCTCCAGAAAGAAATATTTATGCATTGCCAGTTGTATGCTGCATGTTCGAGAGTAAGAAATAATAAGTATTTATTATTCGTTGTCATAAAGGAAAAAAAAAGGAAAAGAAGAAATGTTCTTTTAAAACATTGTTTAGCATGAAGTCCTATAAAATTAAATTAACAATATTATGAAACAGCGAATTAGGGTTTTGTAGTATGTTTCCAAAACAAACCAGCTTATTCAAATTTAATCGAATGATTTGCGAAACTGAACGAAACGTGAATTTTGTAAAACTAGCCCCAAAATGTTAGCCATAAATTTTAGTTATTAAGAATATACTTGGCTTGTTAAGATCCCAACTGAAAAGATGGAATATTACCTCCTTTCTTTCTTTCTCTTTTTCTTTTTTTTTTTGTGAGTATTTCTGAATACGACATTTACAAATATAACATTAAATTTTTACGATCCGGGGAGGACTACTGCTGCAGTGGATCCTGCAGTATGCGACCTTCTTCGTCAGCGACCACATGTTTTTAACGACCGTTTTTCTATGCACGGACGATTTGCTAAAGTTAATTGACTCTCAGTGAGCGACTACCTCCAGAACGCGACCAACGACTAAAATCAACGAGTAAAAATCCCTTCTTAACGGCCACTTTAAAAAGAATCCATTTTGTTCGTACACTGCGAACTTCAAAATTAGAAGACACTAAATTAGTAATCTATTTCATTTTGATTTGATCGAGGAACACTTCCTCATTGTTTTGTTATTGTTGTGTTGTATCAAACTGTTATTTCTTGTTGAAATGTTCATTGCCTGAGTTCACCTGACGGTCAAACATCGGCTGTTTTGTGCAACATCTATTGCATTTGACATGTTTAAGGGATTTATCGCAGTCTCTGTACTGACTTGGATAAATTCACGGAATGGAAAAATCACAATTATGTCCCTTTCTCAAATGTTCATCTCTTTCGTTCCTTTATTTGATTGTGTATCTATCTACTCTTTTTCTATCCGGGTATATCTATCTCTATCTCTCTGTTTCTCTACCCCCATCCACGATCGCTGTCAGTTTTTTGTATGTTTTTTTTCATGTATTATCGCAGATTCTATTTTGCTATTATTCACTTCTAAGAAAAAAAAACTGAAACCGTATACGTCGCGAACTTTTCCAACTTACATATTTTATAAGAAATGGCTAGTACTAGTACGGGAACGAAAAGGAAAGCAATAACTGACTTTTTTTAAGTCCACTTAATAAATATTTTTTGTGAATAAATATTTTTTCTCTTGTTGACCGTTGTAAATACGTGTTTTTAAATTTTAAAATGAATTCTGCTGAATAAATTTCTTTAAAGTTTGGCCATCTTCTTATGTTCTCATTTCTTTATTACCAAATTCCATGGTAAAATTCTAATATGTACATTCTGATGAGTGGAATATACGTTCGTGGCGTAAATAGGTCATGACTATGAACCTTTAGGGAGCGAAAACCTGCTGTATGCGACCAGTTTTTGATGGCAGTAGTGATGGTTGCATACGACAGGTTGCACTGTATTTATATTTTGATGAGTGTAATATACGTTCATGCCGTATATAGGTCATGACTATGAGCCCTTAGTGAGCGACCGCCTGTTGTATGCGACCAATTTTTGATAGCAGTAGGTGTGGTCGCATACGACAGGTTCCGCAGTATTTTCTAAAGTTTTTATTTTATGTTATTTATTTATTTTCAATTTCTTTTAATCGTTTGCCCTTTTTAGTCATGTAGACGGTCACATTTTCCTTCTTTTCCTATTAATCTGATGGATATCCAAAACCTATTCTTTCGTTTCTTTTTCTTTTCTTTTTTTCTTTACTTCTTTTTTTTTTTTTTTTGACACTCGTCGATGCTGATATCATTTTCTTAATTTGTTTCACCCCAAGCAAGGCACTAACACCACTGGTGCGTAGGGGGCTACATAAGAGGAGATCGAAAGGTTATGTCAATATAGAATGGGTAAAGGAAAGACGCGGATACTGGTGTGAAGAGTTACGTGAAAATAAAGTCAGAGAAGAAGGAAACAGGGATGACTAGAAAAGGTCAAGGAGATAAGGGATGGCGATTGATGTTGCATTCAAATCTTCGGAGATTGTAGCAGTCAGGAAATCAAGTATACAGAAGACGACCGTTAATGAAAAGGCGCTGTTGAAATGGCCACCACGTTTACCTAACTTGACACCTTGTGTTTTTGTTTCTATAAGCCATATGAAAGGACATGTACAGTACTGTGCAAAAGTATTATAACAAGAACTATTTTAATTTGTCTCTTCCATCAAGTTATGGATTAAATAACAGGACAGATTGGGTTCTATAGCCTTGGATGACAGCCGGTCTACCGTAGAAAGCAATATTACTTTCCCGTTAATGCTTGTATGTGCGTTGTGGTGCATTGGATATCGGCTCGGAACGAGAAATCGGGGAGCCAAGTTCGAATTCCAGCTGAATTCATTGCATTCACTTACACGCAAATACCCTTGGGAAAGGTATTAATCCGTCTATTCCTTCCAGTTATGGGTTAAATAACAGGACAGATTAGGTTCTATAGCCTTGGCTGGCAACCAGTCTACCGCAGAAAGCAATGGCAACTTACTGCGGGATAATCTTTTGCCCAGTCAGTCATGTCTCTTTCGAGACATGATCACCCTAAGCGTGTATCACGTATGGCACTTAACTGACTGACTGAATATATTAGTTGGAAACATGATTAAGGCTTCTACTGGGCATAAAGTGGGTGACCGGTTTTTTATTGTTATGAAGTAATAAACTGATTCCCTTCTAATTACTACTTAATGATATAATCTATCTCTTACCTCTCTAGGTATGAGTCAAATAACAGGACAGATTGGGGTCTATAGCCTTGGTTGGCAACCAGTCTACCGCAGAAAACAATAACAACCTACCGCGGGATAATCTTCTGTCTAGTCAGTCATGTCTCGAAAGAGACATGATCGTCCAAGCGTGTATCACGTATGGCACTTAACGGACTGTCTGAATCTACTACGGATGTGCGTTGTGGTGTAGTGGATATCGACTCGGGACGACAAAAATTGAAAATGGCGTCAGACAAGTCTTTGTCTTTCAATCTATTCTTTCGTTTCTTTTTCTTTTCTTTTTCTTCTTTTTCTTTTTTGTTTTTTTTGTTTTTTTTGACACTCGTAGATTATAGCCGCCAGGAAATCAAGTATATAGAAGAGAGTTCTACAAACTAGAAATGAAAGAAAAGAAGTTATTATCGTAGAAGAGACTGTTACATTTACCTATTCTACCAGTCTAGTTGCTCGAGTAAATTCGTGTAGAGCGGGCGCCAGGGAGATAAATTCGTCCGAATAGAAGCCGTGAAAATATTTGTAGAATAGACAAAGGAAAGCTACATGCCGTCGGTGAGAAAGTGACTGGAGTCTAGCTGCCAGATCAGGATCGTTTACATTACAGATTCCCCTTTAGATTTTGTTGAGAACTCCGAAATGAATAGCAGGGGTGCCCGACCATACATATATATATATATATATATATATATATATATATATATATATATATATATATATTAATCGTATTACCCCGAGCAAGGCGGTAACGCCACTGATATGCAGGGGACTATATGAAAGTAAAAAGATTAGATAGGGAGTGAAGAAAGGGGCAAGAGAAGGATGGGAATACAGGTGTGATGACAGTTGCAAAGGTGGAAAGAAAGAAAAGGATATAGAGGGTGGTGTGGAAAGAACTAGAGTCAAGTGGTTAAGAAATGGGTATTGATATTGCATTTAAATTCCTGGAGGTTGTAGCCGTCAGGAAAGCAAGAATATGGAAGCGAGTTCCACAGGCTGGAAGTGCGAGAAAAGAAGCTGCAGGAGCAGAATTGTTGTCTGCATTTGGTTGATCTAAATGTGTGATGACGCAGTATTCAATGCACGGGCTGATGGTTGATTTATATATGTGTAAGATGAATTCAGACGAGAAAAATTTCTTCGCCCGACCCAGCAGTAGATTAAGCTATTGATAAGTTAATATACTTAGCGCATTAATTCGTTGCCTCATAATAAAACAAACAAACAAACAAATAAACAAACAAACAAACAAATAAACAAACAAACAAGCAAATAAACAAACAAATAAACAAATAATCAAACAAACAAACAAACAAACAAACAAGCAAACAAGCAAACAAACAAACGTGTTTTTTTTACAATATATATTTATGTTATGCCAATTTCCTAAGACTTGTCTCTTTTAGAGAACTTTTAAACCCGTATCTGTTTCCATAGTTCAATCCCTGCCACTTTTAGTGCTGAAAAATCTATTAATCTAGTTCTGTCGAAGAAACTGATAGACGACACGAAATTGGAAAAGACTGCTGAATATTATGTGATATGAAATATCACCAATATGCAATTCAGTCAGTTAAGTGCCATACGTGATACACGCTTTGAGCAATCATGTCTCTTTCGAGACATGGGTGACTGGGCAGAATATTATCCCGTAGTAAGTTGCCATTGCTTTCTGCGGTAGACTGGTTGCCAGCCAAGGCTATAGAACCCAATCTGTTTTGTTATTTAACCCATAACTGAAAGGAACAGACAGATTATTATCTTTCCCAAGGTTATTTGTGCGTAAGTGAATGCAATGAATTCAACTGGAATTCGAACTCAGCTCCCCGATTTGTCTTTCCGAGTCGATATCCACTGCACCGCATTGCACATCCAGCACCGTATCGCATATGGTCGGCGTGATAGAAATTATCTCCTTAGATTAAATAAATGATTCATTTCGAATTCTAATCAGTTTACTGAATAAACCATTAAACATCTGAAGAAGGATAGATCGAGCGAATCATTAGAAGCATAACGACAAATATATCCCTGGGGGTTTGATTAATACAGCACTTAACCCCTTAACACTAACCATGGGGATATAGTACCCAGTGCAAATGACGCCATTTTAATTATAATTCAATTAAATTTTCAGCACTTGATTTTCTTACCTAAATAATATGTTTTTCAGTTTCTATTAATGTTAGCTCAAAGTACAAATTTTGAAGTGCCTGCCTGCAAAATATTTCAAATAAAGATATATTTTTAATATTTTTTTGATATTTTCAAAATCGGGTATGATATACCGATAGTTAGTAGTGGTGTAACTTTAATTGATGGTTAGTGTTCCAGGGTTAATAATGAAAATATTCCATTTAAAATATGAAACATAAATTAACAATGCAGAGTGTCCGCACGAAATTTACATCTAAACTTATTTATAAATGGAACTTTGTCTGTGTCTGTGTATGTGTGTGTGTGTGTGGCTGTGTGTATGTGTGTCCGTTACCTATAGACTCCGAAACGGCTGAACCGATTTTCTTGAAAATGTACACAGTTGAACTATAAGCGTCTGCGAGAGTTCTTAGCTAGAATTTGTGTCGAGGTACCCCCGATAAATATCGAAAATCGATAATCGAAAAAACCGGGTTATAGAAGGAGTGGTCCGATGTTAATCAAATTTGATACACTCATAGACAAAGACATAAGAAATGATATTCAGAAGATTCAAGGTTGCAGTTCTTACAATAGTGCAGAACATCGATAATATATATATATATAAGGCAAGATGTTTGTGTGTGTGTCTGTTTATCTGCCTGTATGTTTGTATTTTTTCAGTTCTTTTATTTTAGGTTTTGCTTCGGGTTTGGCTCTAAGTAGGTATAATTGTAGTTCTTAGTCTCAGCCATGATACCATTTACTCAGAGGACTTATTTAGCCTTCAAAATTTAGTTTCGACGAAAAAGACTTATTTGATATCGATAGCAGGAAATCAAAATTTGACTTACATCCATTTATGTTTCTTTCAGTCTACGGTTTCGCTTTAACTGGAAATAACTATTTCTTTTTAGTCTTTCGTGCCAACGTCCAAAAAGTCTGAGCTCTAGTACCATGGATTAATTTTAAAGCTTTCATTACACCCGAGAAACGCCGGGCTATACTGCTAGTACATTTAATGTGTGAATGCTTGAGTAATAACATGTTCGGGGCAAACGAAATTAAAAAGGTTTCATCTTGAACCATGAAAGAGTCGAAAAAAGTTGTTCAAAAGTCGAACAAAATGTTCAACGAGATGTCGATTTTATAGCCTTTTGCACAACACTTTTGAAATTGTTCAATATGTGCCCAATTTGTGACACGACACACGTCAAGTTATTAGTCCAGCTCCTGCCAGACATGCTGTAGCATGTTTTGCGTAGTATTCCCCAGCGTCTCAGTGATTTACTGCTTGAGTACCTCAAGGATTACAGAAAAGGGGGAATATATACACTACTGTGCAAAAGTATTAGGACAAGAACTATTTTATCTTTTATGGAGCATATTGGCAGAAAATAAACAATTTAATTAAAGTAATTTAATTTCATTTACTCAACAAATGCTTTATTAAGAAAAAATACTTGTTACAAAATAAATTTGATATTTAGTATAACAGACTTTGACTTTGAAATGATAAAATAATTGCGACAATTTACCAATCGCACCTAGTATATATATATATATATATATATAGTACTGCGCAAAAGTATTACGACGAGTACTATTTTATCTTTTATGGGGCATATTGGCAGAAAATAAACAATTTAATTAAAGTAATTTTATTTCATTTACTCAACAAATGCTTTAACAAGAAAAAATACTTGTTACAAAATAAATTTAATATTTAGTATAATAGCCTTTTGCTTTGATCACAGCCTTCATTGTGTCAGGCATTGACATCACAAGCGTTTTCAATGTATCTAATAGTATCTCCTACCAAGCAGCTTGTATTTGTTCCAAAAGTGTGTCTGGCGAAGTAACATTAGATTTATCAATTCGAAGAGGGGAATAAGAAAAAAGTCAGTCACATCCAAGGCTAAAAAAGTAATGAGTAGTTTCAAAATAACTTGTTTAATAGAAAATAAAAAGAATTAAATATACTTTCTTTTTAATACATTTATTTTACGCCTAGTTTTAAATAATCAATATTTATTAGCAATTTACTTGGCTTTTCACTCTGTATTTGAATTTCAGTGAGGTTTTTAAGAAAGTCACTCCTGTCCTAATACTTTTGCACACTACCGGTCGTGTGCAAAAGTGTTAGGACGGGGGTGATTTTAAACTTTATTTGATGCCCCATAAAACATAATAAATTTCCCAACGGAAATTGAGTGCGTAAGTGAATGCACAAATTTATTATTACTATTGCATTTTTGTATGTACTTGTACTTGAGTCATGTTGTGTAGAAAGACGACCGTTAATGAAAAGGCGCTGTTGAAATGGCCACCACTAACTTGACACCTCGTGTTTTTTGTTTCTATGGGCCATATGAAAGGACATGTGCAGTACTGTGCAAAAGTATTCGGACAAGAACTATTTTAATTCGTCTCTTCCCTCTAGTTATGGGCTAAATAGCAGAACAGATTGGATTTTATAGCCTTGGCTGACAACCGGTCTACCGCAGAAAGCAAAGGCAACCTATTGCGGGATAATCTTCTGTCCCGTTAGACATGTCTCTTTCGAGACATGATCGCCCAAGCGTGTATCACATATAGCACTTAATTGACTGGCTGATTCTACTACAGATGTGCGTTAAGGTGCAGTGGATATCGACTCGAAACGACAAAAATTGAAAATGGTGTAAGACAAGGAAGGAAAGCGAGAAGAAAGGACTAAGCATAAACTACAAAACAGAATCTATGCTTAATAGCAAATGCCTGAGCCCCAAATTCAAATTACAAATTGTGATACTAAATTCAAGCAAATTAAAATACTTTTAAAATATAATGAACATTAGGAAGAGGTAGCTGAAATTCTTGGAGCACGTAATGAGAAAAGTTGAATGTGCGTTGTGGTGCAATGGATATCAGCTCGGAATAACAAATCGAGGAGCCGAGTTCGAATTCCAGTTGAATTCTTTGCATTCACTTATGCACAATTAACTTTGGGGAAGGTTTTAATCTATCTCTTCCCTCCAGTTATGGGATAAATAACAGGACAGATTGGGTTCTATAGCCTTAGCTGGCAGCCACTCTACTACAGAAAATAATGACAACCTACTGCGGGATAATCTTCTGTCCAGTCAGTCATGTCTCTTTTGAGACATGATCGCCCAAAGCGTGTATCACGTATGACACTAAACTGACTGACTGAATAAGAAATAGTTGACAGTGTTTTAGTTTACGTATTTCATTTCAGTTAACTTAAAACAAGATACCATTGTTCAATTAGTTTTTTTTAATAATTTCACTCCAAGCAAGGCTGGGCCCTCACTAGTGTCTAGGGTGTTGCAGCAAGAGAAAAGACTGGGTACAGGAGGAATTGAAGAAAGAATAAAAGATGAATTGTATTCAAGAAGACAGTGCATTTTAATTTTCGGAAATTGTAGCTATCAGTAAAAAGTTAACGGTAGGGAGTTCTAAATTTGCGAGAAAAGAAACTGTTCGAGTAGAAATAAAGCTTGAGTTTAACTATTTCAACGGTAAATGGGTGGGACCTAGATTCCAATCTAGTAGCACGCTTAAATTCACGTAGACTGAGCACCAGAGAAAAAAGCTTGTCAGAGCGGCTGCAATGAAAATATTTGTAAAAAAAACACAAAGGGGAGCCATATCACTTTGGTAAGAAAGAGACTGAAGTCGAGATGCCAAGTCAAGACCAATTACATTGCAGATCCTTCATTGGACTTTGTCAACCCGAAATGCATTAGGGGAAACTCAAATCCAGGTTTTTTTAAGAATTCTTCATTGAAATGTTGTTCAGTCATACTGAAACCTTCTTGGACATGTTACTAACCATAAATTCAGGAATCATTATTTGGAAGCATTAATATTTATAATAAAATATGCAAATAACACAGTGTTGATAACAGATACTGAAAGAAATCTACAAGAACCCCTACAGAAGGTAGTAAAAAAATAAATGATAAAATGAAGCGATCACACTTGATCGAGCTCTCTGTTTGTCAACTCTCTGCTTCCGAGGAGAGATAGGGATGCAGATAAGGCTCCTCTGAAGAGTAGAGTCTCGTCAAATTTGAACAGACAATAGCCCGACCCAATCTTAAACAGAGTGTACGAGATACTTTTCTCTGGGCTTAAAGGCTTAGAATCCCAACTTTAATTGACCTTGTTTCGAATCCGCCTTGGTGGGAAGGTAGAAAATACCTGAATTATAAAATGCATTAAACATCAGAATTTACATTATTCTGACTATTGTCGTCATCTTTGTTACCATTTGTACGACGTTTCTTTTTCAAGTGCTGGGAATTTCGAACCGAACCATTTATTAAAATCACTGGGGTATATCATCCTCATTCCTTGCGTATAATCCCGATTGAAAGTTATGAATTATCTCCCTCTAACCCCGCAAGTTACTTGTTTACTTCTGTTGTAGCCTGGTATTGAACTCACAAATCTTTGGTCAAGTCACAGGAACTAACCAACTTCTATATCCACTGGGCCATGTGTCCTTGACAAGTAACTTGCAGGGTTAGAGGGAGATAACTCATGACTTCCACTCGAGGCTATGCGCAAGGAATGAGGATGATATACCCCAGTGATTGTAATAAATGGTTCGGTTCGAAATTCCAAGAAGGCCGGAGCGTACAACGGCTGAAACATCGTACAAACGGCAACGAAGATGAGGACAACAATACGAATAATATAAATACTTTAAACACGACCTCATCTCATAGATATAGACAAATACTAAAGGATTAAACATCAGTTGCAATTTAAAGGCGGCAGAATGCATGGGTATTAGCAAAAGAAACATTCCAACATGCAACTTGCAAATTAGATATACCAAAACCATTTTGCTATCTGGGAAGCATTTTAACAGCGGTTGAAAAAGTGCGATACCGAAGGCGCATTAAGACAGAGAAATATACCTTCTAATGCTAATCTAAATATTAAGAAAGAAGCGTAAATTCGTTAAAAAATAAATAAAATAGTATGGAACTCTTACTTAATATTAGTCTTATATGACAGTGAATTATGGATGACTAGCAGTGTAGCCCGGCGTTGCTAGTATGTAATGAAAGCTTGTGGTCCAGGAGCTCAGACACTTTGGACGTTGGCACGAAAGACTAAAATGCAATAGTTGTTTCCAGTTAAAGCAAAACCGTAGACTGAAAGAAAAATGAATGGATGTAAGACACACACACAAACATATTGCCTTCTATATATATATATATATATATATATATATATATATTATCGATTTTCTGCACTATTGTAAGAACTGGCAACCTTGAAACTTCTGACTATCGTTTCTTATGTCTTTGTCTATGAGTGTATCAAATTTGATTAAAATCGGACCACTTCTTCTATAACCCGATTTTTTCGATAAATGATGTTTATCGGGGGTACCTCGACACAAAACCTAGCTAAGAACACTCGCAGACGCTTATAGTACAACTGTCTAAATTTTCAAGAAATTCGGTTTAGCCGTTTCGGATTCTATAGGTAACGGACACACACACAGCCACACGCACACACACATACACACACAGACAGACAAAGTTCCATTTATAAATAAGTTTAGATATTCACACAGATGTAGAAGAGACTTGAAGCACAAGGTTCTACAAAAGGATACTATAAATAACATGAACAGAATTTGTGAGCAACCATGAAGTTTTAGAGGAAATGCAAACAAAAACGATACTTATAATTAACATTAGAAAGATACGGTTTAAATTTGTATGGTGCGTAATGAGGACAGAGAGCGAGGAAAATATGATACTTTCAGCAGAGACAGAAGGAAAGAGGGAAAAAGAAAGCACCCCTTATCTACCCAGCGAGCTTGAGTAAAAAGATGGCAGAACAGGCTTTAGGAGAGATAATAAAAAACGACAATAATTATTAAGAGCTTCAAACGACAGAGAATTTTATAGAAGCATAATCGCCAAAGAGGATTGCTATATATATATATATATATCAGTCAGTTAGTCAAATAAGTGGCATACGTGATACGTGATTATCCCACACTAGATTGCCATTACTTTCAGCGGTAGACTAGTTGCCAGCCAAGGCTACAGACCCCAATCTGTCATGTTAATTTGACTCGTAGCTACAGGGGGAAAAGATGTATTATATTATTAAATAGTAATTAGTGGGGGATCAGTTTATTACTTCATAACAATAGAAAACCGATCCCTCACTTTATACCCCGTAGAAGCCTTAATCGTGTTTCCAACTATTATATTCAGTCAGTCATTTAAGTGCCATACGTGATACACGCTTGAGCGATCATATCTCGAAAAAGACATGTCTGACTGAGCAGAAGATTATCCCGCAGTAGCTTTTCATTACTTTCTGTGATAGACTGGTTGCCAGCCAAGGCTATAGAACCCAAGCTGTCCTGTTATTTGACTCATACCTACAGGGGAGGGTGATAAATTATATTACATTATTATACTAAGTATTAGTGGGGGATCAGTTTATTACTTTATTACAATAGAAAACCGATCCCCTATTTTATACCCAGCACAAATTTTAATTATTTTCCCAACTATTATATTCAGTCAGTCAGTTAAGTGCCATACGTGATACACGCTTTAGGCGATCATGTCTCGAAAGTGACATGTCTGCCTGGGCAAAAGATTATCCCGCATTAGGTTGCCATTGCTTTCTGCTGTAGACTGGTTGCCAGTGAATCTATTGAACTCAATCTGTTCTATTATGTAACCCATACGTGGAGGGAAGTAACGGATTAATAACGGATTCCTAAGCGTATTTGCGCGTAAGTGAATGCAACGAATTCAAGTGGAATTCGAATTCGCCTCCTAGATTTCTCGTTTTCAGCCGATATCCACTGGACTACAACGTACATCTGCTATATATACCAGATGTTTGTAGAATTAACCGTTATTTGGAAACGTATGAACATACACAATGGTATATGCATGTTATTTTAAAGCATGTCTTCTGATTACTCAGTCTTCAGGTGGATGTTCCATTCTTTTCCTCTTGTACACTACCGACCATAATTATTAGGTCACCCCAGTGTTAAAAAAAAAAATTCATATTATTTTTTAGAATTTATTGCCAAGTGAATATTTGTAAATGAAAATAGAATGGTTCTTTTGTTAATACTGCACAAGAACATGTGCATCAAATGAATTTATAAATATTTAATAATAACCTACATTGCAGTTTTATCAATGAAAAAATGAAGAAAATTTGGGGTGATTCGGACGAGTTCATCTTTGCTTACTTTCCTTGTAAAATATTGCAAAGTAATAATAACAAAAGTCTTTTCAAAGACTGGGGTTGCTTAATAATTATGGCCGCTAGTGTACTTCTCACCTATGGAACTCGCATCTGGTTTTTTGCTTTCACTTCACACAAGGGTTTTCAAAAAGTTAAATGTAGCGACAATCGCCATCTGGCTTTTGGCATTCTGCTTTTTATCTTATTCACACAGTTTTTATATGTATATATATATAATCGTTTCACCCCAAGTATGGTAATACTGCCACTGGTGCTCATGGGCTTACAGTGAGAGGATTGGGGAGAGAAATGGTAAAAAGGTACAGAGGATATCGAAGAAAGTATAAGAGAAAGCTTTGGAGTCAAGGAGAAAGAAGATAATATTGACGTTGCATTTAAACTATTGGAGATTGTAGCTCTCACAGAAGCAAGTATACCGAAGTGGGTTTAACAGGCGGTAAGTGTGAGAAAAGATAAATGATATAAAAAAAGTGAGAAAAAAATGTCACTAATATTTTCTAATTTGCTTTCACTTCTTAATCTACTATTGAATTTTAGTAGATTTATCTCCTTCATTGAGGGTGAAATAATTTAAAATAACGCTCATCTATTTGTAAAACAACAGACCTCAAGTGAAATGACTATATAGAAGCGATAGCCGAATCCGATGCTAAGAGAGTCGGTTCTCTTTGTAGTGCCAGGAAGTTTTTCCCGCCTGAAACATTCCTGCACATATATAAATCTACCATCCGCCCGTGCGTTGAATACTGCTGCCATATCTGGTCGGGTGCTCCTGCTATCCACCTAGGTGTCCTTGACAAAATCCAACGGGAATCGGTAATGTAATCGATCCCGACTTAGCAGCTCGGAAACAGTCACTTTCTCCCCGGCGCAATGTGGCCTCTTGTGACTCTTCTACAAATACTTTCACGTCTTCTGCTCCGATGGTCTTAGCTCACTGGTGCCTCCTATATATAAACTTACTCGAGCCACCATATTAGCAACTAGGTCCCACCCTTTTACAGTGAAACCAATAAAATGTAAACTCAAATTCTACTCCACAGCTTCTTTTCTCGCACTTCCCACCTGTGGAATTCCCTTCCGCTTACTTGCTTTCCAGACGGTTACAATCTCCAAGAATTTAAATATAAACTCAATAGTCATCTCCTATCTCACTAACCTGCATCCTCTCTCTCTCATGTTCCTTTCTCCGTCCACTTTACTCTCATCAGTATTCTCATCCCACTTCCTGACACACCCTATAACCTGTTACTCTTTCTCATAACTTTCCTCCTATGTAACCACCTGAAAAACAGTGGCAATAAAATGCCTTGCTTGGGGCGATATGAATATAAAAAAAAATTCTACATTACAATCAATGTATAAATTAACCCCTCACTTTATGGCCACAGTCATTCTTCTCTTACCCACTTCTTGACACCCCCTATAACCTATCACTGTTTTTCATAATTTTCCTCCTATGTAACTCCCTGCAAAACTGGTAATAAAATACCTTGCTTTGGAGGATATGATTTAAAAAAAAAATTCTATACTATTATAATGGGGATATAAAGTGGGGGATCAGTTTTGAACTACGATCAATATACAAACTGATCCCCCACTTTATGGCTCAGCCATCCTTCCCTTGCCCACTTCCTGACACCCCCTATGACCTATCACTCTTTCTCATAACTTTCCTCCTATGTAACCCCCTGCAAAACTGGCAATAAAATGCCTTGCTTGATTATTAAAAATATATATATATTTCAGAATATACTTTGTTTTATAGATTGATTTTTTAGTTCCAGTTTCATTGCTTTTGGGGATTTAAAAAAGAAAATTATTTTTTTTTTATTTTTTTATTTTTTTACCGCAATGTTTTCCTCGGATTTGCGCATCAGTTTTCCTTGGCTGTGCGGAATGCGAAAGAAAATTTCTTCACACCGATGTGTTATGTTATTCTCTATCCTGTGCCTGTCACACACAGCGTCTTTTACATCGTATGTTAAACTGTTATGTTTTGAATTTCCAGGTGAAGGTAGACGTGTAACTTTTTTTTTGTTTTATCATATGCTTTTTTTTTTAAGAGACTGAGCAGTCATCTTGTTTTTGTTTTTGTTTATTTTGTGTGGGGGGTGTTTTTTTAACTGATGTTGCCGTATTTTTAGTCAGGTGTCAGTGTCACGTGATTGATCGTAAGTCCAGCTGGTGTCTCTTTTGGCGGGAAAACATCGAGCCTGACGCATCGAGAAGGAACTGCCAATCACAGCACACAGGAGAATTCTTACGGCGTTCTCTTCGCAAAACAGGAACAAACAAAATGTCTCTATGTTGCTGTGTTCGTTTTCTTTTCTTTAAAATGTTTATTCTTTCTTAAATATATCTGCATATATTTTACTAGTTTACGGATGTAATAATGAATAATTACTCGGTATAAACGCATACAAGAACAAAGTTCAAATTTAAATTAGATTTGTTAAATTTGTGGTGATACCGACCGAGCATAGCGACGGACCGGATGTTTGCACGCTCACGACAAAAATGCAAATGACCAAAAGTCGTCGGTGCGCCGCCGGCTTCGCGCAGATCTTCCAGTTGAAAAATAAATATTAATTAAATATTAAATTTCCAGTTCGCGAGCCTACGCGAATTTTATTTATCGGCCAATGGGAAGCCCAGAATCGAATACAAGTGTGAACCACCAAATGATCACCTGTGATCCAAAAAGTCGAAATAAAAAGCCCATACAGAAAGCACACAGCCAGACAGACCGACGGAGACAGACGAGAGTAATTAGTATTTCCCTTGACCAAGTCAAGTGGCTTACTATGCTCGTCGCCTCCCTTACCTCTTTATCTTCTTCCCTGTCTCAAAACTGGTTACTGACCTAAGGAGCGAATACATCAAAGACATTCATTACTTACAACGTTCCCACATACCTAAGTATTAATTCTCTTTTCAGCATTTTATTGCTATGAACATTTTAACGTCCTCCCACTATAAACTGGAAAAGAATGGATAACCCGCTATAAATTTACTTACCTGTAAATACACTTGCGAAATTTACGACCAATTTCCTACCCCATGCATGGATTAAATAATAAGACTTATATATAGAAAAAGCACTGTCATTCTCAAAAAAAAAATATGGTTAGATAAGTGACATACTTGATACACGCCTGGGCGATCATGTCTCTTTTGATCCATGACAAACGTGACAGATTTCCTACAGTAGACTACACTTCTTTTCTGTATAATTATGTACACTACCAGCCAAAATTATTAGGCGACCCAGGTTTTTTAAAAGAAATGATGTATTTCATACTATTTTTAGTATTTATTGCTAAGTGAATATTTCTAAATGAAAATAGAATAGTTCTTTTGTTATTTTTACTTTGCAAAATTTTACAAGGCATATAGCGACAATTTACCCATCGCACCCTATATATATATATATATATATATATATATATATATATATAGGGTACGATGGGTAAATTGGCTATAAATACTAAAAATAGTATGAAATACATCATTTCTTTAAAAAAAAACCTGGGGTATATATATATATATATATATATATATATATATATATATATATATATATTACGGAAATTAACGAAATTTAACGAAATTTGGTTATAAGCAACCGACAATTTGTAATTAATTATTTTGAACATTATTTATATAATATTCAAAATAATTTTCGTTAAATTTCGTTAATTTCCGTAACATGTTTACATTTGTTTGACATTACGACACATTACAGAGCAGATATGGTTTGTTTACGATAGATCGAAAATTGTGTTATATAAGCATGATAAAAACCTCGTCTGATCAAGAGGCTATTCATGGTCGAGTGGTTAAGACAGTACCAGATCAAATGGTAGCTTCCCCTATGTAAATAGGGGTCGCAGGTTCGAATCCTGTTGGATAGCACACATTTTCGTCATAAAAATTTATCGTGGAATAATCAGGCCGGTAGATCTAAATACAAAATACTGTTTAATTAAAAACTTAAATACGAGTATCGGTAAAAATAATGTTCAAAATAATTCTTGATCAAAATAATTCATTATATATATATATGATTGAGCACTCTGGAAGAATGGTAGATTTTGAAAAACAGTAGCTACTCTGGCATCTACGCATCGTTCATTCAGCAATGAATTAGAACACTCTCAGCTATTGGGCGTATATAATGATAATATACACGCTAAAAAGCCTGCTTCCTTCTACCGAGAGCCCGTAGCTCAGAGGTCGAATCGCCGACTGATGCCAATTCCGTCGGATTTCAATCCTGGGTGAAAAGCAATCGGCTGTCTAACCGTACTGATGAGCTGTGATACAGCGAATATAAATCTGCCTGCGGATGACTTCCGGCGATAATTATTAGGCTACCCCAGGTTTTTTTTTAAAGAAATGATGTATTTCATACTATTTTTAGTATTTATTGCCAAGTGGATAATTCTAAATGAAAATAGAATGATTCTTTATTATTATTACTATTATATCTCTCTTGTTAAAATTGCAAAATTTTACAAGACAAGGAAGCAAAGATGAACTCGTTCGAATCACACTAAATTTTCTTCATTCTTTCATTGGTGAAACTGCAATATAGGTAATTATTAAATATTTATGAATTCATTTGATGTACATGTTATTGTGCAGTATTAACAAAAGAACCATTCTATTTTCATTTACAATTATTCACTTGGCAATAAATACTAAAAATAGTATGAAATCATTTGTTTTTAAACACTGGGGTGGCTTAATAATTATTGCCGGTAGTGTAGACTGGTTGCCAATCAAGGCTATAGAGTCAAGTTAGATAGACTAAACTATCGTCCGGTTCACACTCCACCCACGTATATTGTACAGGTGAAGAGGCTCATCCCTTGTTCCTTGTTTGGGTGTGGTTTCCGGTTTTCTCTATTCCAATCTTTTCACTCTTTTCTTTTTTTTTCAATTGGAGTAGATAGACTAAACTATCGCCCGGTTCACACTCCACCCACGTCTATTGAATAGGTGAAGAGGCTCATCCCTTGTTACTTGTTTAGGATGTGGTTTCCGGCTTTCTCTTTTCCGATCTTTTCACTCCTACGTAGCCCCCTGCGCTTCAGTGGCGTTACCGCCTTGCTCGGGGTGATATGATTAAAAAAAAATATGGGGAAGAAGAGATAGATTGACACATTTTCCAAGGCTATTTGCGCATAAAAAATGAAGTGGAAGCCCTCTGTATTTTCTACAAATATTTTTATCGCAACTGCTCTGACAAGCTGTTATCGCTTGTTTCCCGACCACATGAATTTAATTGAGCTACTAAAGTAGCATCTAGGTCTCACTCTTTTACTGTTGGAATAGTTAAATGTAGCCGCCACTTCTAGTCCAACACTTTCTTTTCACGCACTTTCCGTCTATGGAACTCCCTTCCGTTTACTTATTTCCTTGGTAGCTATAACTTCTAAATTTACATTCAAAGTCAGTTTTTTTTTATCATTTCACCCCAAGCAAGGCATTCTACTGCCACTATTGCGCATGGGGCTACATAGGGGAAGGTAAAAAGAAGAAGTGGTTAGACATAGGGAATGTCAGGAGGAAGGTGACAGATGAGTAAGGATACCGAGGATGAGGGTTGGGCAGATGGGAAGAGTGTTTGATAGAATGGGAGCAGGTTAGTGTGTTAGGAGGTGTCTATTAACCTTACATTTAAACTCCTGGAGATTGTAGCCGTCGGGGAAGCAATCGTGTGGAAGGGAATTCCACAGTCGGGAAGTGCGAGGAAAGAAAATATTGGAGTAGAAGTTGCGGTTGCATTTCTGTGTTTTTGAATCCTTCATCTTTTATCCTTTTTTCAATGCCCTCTATAACCAGTTTTTTTTTTATCTCACTGTGACCCCACCTACAATAGTGGCGGCCCTCCCCTGCTTCTGATGAAATGATTTTTTTTAAAAAATCTATTGACTGTTATTGTGCTTGAAATTGTGAGTAAACTTTTTTATCTTCATTTTGTATTATTATTATGTTCTCAGATCATTTTCAGGAACCAGTATATGGTAAGAAGACCTTCTGCAAGACCTTCTACAGGAAGTACTTAAAGAAAATGGAAAGGAAAAAAGGACTACGTCTAAAACTACAAGAAAACTGAATGTATGGTGGTCAGTAAAAAGAGAAGTCCAAAATACTAACTAGAAGTTTGGGATACTAAAATCAAGCAGGTACAGAAATTTAAATACCTGGGAATTGTTTTAAGAGAGGACGCAACGTCCGACACTGAGATCTGAAAGCCTATTATCATGACCAAGGATGCATTCCAGAAGCTTAGTAGAATATTGTTATCCATGAAGATTTTACTGGAATCAAAGAGAGTATGATGTCTGTCCTTCAATATGGCATCAAATACCGGACAATCTCATCAAAGATGTAGGAAAGCAACCGAAATATGGTTCTACAGAAGGATGCTGAGGATACTATGGACAGAACATGTGGACAACGACGAGGTTTTTAAGTGGATGGACACGAAAAGAAAACTGATACTTAACATCAGGATAAGACAGCTGTAATGAGGAAGGAGAGCTTAGAGAATCTAACGCTCTCAGGACGGATAGAAGGAAAGAGAAACAAAGGAAAGTAACGCGTGACATACTTGATGGACTTGGGCAAATAAATGGCGAAGCAGAAGTTGAGCGGGCTAACAGGCGTTAAGAGTTACAAGAAGTAGTGGAGGGCATTTATTGCATTGACGAGACCCGGCAAATACAAGAAGTAGGTATGTAACGCAGAAATTTTGAAATTGTCTACTGTGACGTCATGTCTAGCGGTTCTTGTGAATCGGTTGTGGGTTTGACCTGGAGAAGGATTGGCTCTGGTAGATGTATTTGTCAAAGACACGTTAGACAGGAATGAATACCTCTCCGGTTTTCAACCCAAATATTTGTGGGGACTGATCACATGCGATGCAGCACAGCAACACTACGACTGCTTCCTGTCATGGGGCTGTTGACGGTAATGATATTTAAACTGAGAAAGGTTTACATTTTTACTTTAATGGAACGCCTTAACTTTCCCTTTGACATATCAGAACTTCCAATGACCCTATTCTTGTACTGGAGTTTATTATTATGAAACACTTATAAATTGTCAAATTCTTGATTGTGTTGTGGATTCTTGTTTAGAAAACCACACAATATAATAATAACACAAAAAAGATATGAGAAAAAAAAAGGTAAGTGTATTGAACAAAAGATATACAACCTGTACACAGTTAGTAGATTCAGGAATATTTGTTAGTGGAAGTCAAATATATACAAACAACTAAGTGCGGTAATAAGTCTATATTTCTTGCTGAACAACGCGCGGCGGTTCAACTACTCTAACTAAGAACTCCAACTCAACTCACTCAATGGTATTTACCAACCTTCCCACGCAAGGTTAGATGTGACACAAGGTCATTTTATAGTGGGTCTTCCCGGCCATATAGCCGGGCCAAAAAATGTCTGTTTATTATTACCGAGTCGTGTTTCTACCCTTTGGCGGAACCACGAATGCCAAATCTCTGTAGGCAGGATTATTTCTATACTATGGAAGAGTCCATAGAATGTGTAAATAGGGGTGACTCCCCAACAGATTGACATTCTGTAAATCGAACCTCAGGAAGACGTAATAATAAATAAATAAATAAACGTTAAAATGTGTCAAAGCGACAAATATAAAAACGACCTTAATCGGGAGATAAGAAATTTATGAATCAGTTGATGAGTTTCTTATAATTACTCTTGCACTTGAAAATCGATATTGCCTGAATTAGATATTCTATAACAACTGAGACAGCTCTGATTACGACACTCCCGTTGTCTAGGAAGACACTGAAAAAATATTGAAAATATGACGAAAGTTTCCCCTCATTCATTTCTCCGCCATAACTATTGTACATCTCATGCGAACATGTCATTGAATGAAACATTTATAAATAAATAATATCAGAAGAATGAACGTCACCTGAAGTCTGACTTCTGATTGATGCTGTTTTGGAAATTGACATTAGCATTTGAGCTTAAGTCAAGTTACCTTCACTCAGGTAGAAAAAAGGAAATGTTTAGCAGTAGATGCTATCATGTGCCTTGAGGTTAAAGCCTTGCAAACGTCAAACAATCAATGACCTTAGTACTTCTTTTTTGCTTGGTTTTTGTTGTCATTTTTCATCATCTTTGTAAAAGGAGATGAAAAGAAATATCAATTGTTCTTCTCAGTTCTATAATTGAGTAGTGTTTGAAAAGAATAAAGATAAGTAAAAAAGCAAATGAATGAGAAAGAAAAAAAGAAACACTGTTTTTAGAAAATGAAAGAAAAGCCAAAAGATATAAACGACAAATGAAGGACCAAACAAATGAAGGAAAATTAACTAAAAAGAATATTTAAACGTGAATTAACGAAAAGAGAATGAGAAAGAAATAAAGAAAAAGAAAAAATAAACGTAAAAAAGGTTACAGAAAGAAACATGCAATAAAAAAATAAAAAATAAAAGGAATGACAAAAAAGAATGAAAAAGAATTAAAGAAAAAGAAATAAGATGAAGTAACCCTAAGGAAAGTTAAAGAAAGAAAAATGCAATAAAAAAGGAAAAAAATAAAAGGAATGACAAAAAGAGAATGAAAAAGAATTAAAGAAAAAGAAATAAGATGAAGTAACCCTAAGGAAGGTTAAAGAAAGAAAAATGCAATAAAAAATAAAAAAATAAAAGGAATGACAAAAAGAGAATGAAAAAGAATTAAAGAAAAAGAAATAAGATGAAGTAACCCTAAGGAAGGTTAAAGAAAGAAAAATGCAATAAAAAAGGAAAAAATAAAAGGAATGACAAAAAAGAATGAAAAAGAATTAAAGAAAAAGAAATAAGATGAAGTAACCCTAAGGAAGGTTAAAGAAAGAAAAATGCAATAAAAAAGGAAAAAATAAAAGGAATGGCAAAAAAGAATGAAAAAGAATTAAAGAAAAAGAAATAAGATGAAGTAAGTCTAAGGAAGGTTAAAGAAAGAAAAATGCAATAAAAAAGGAAAAAAATAAAAGGAATGACAAAAGGAGAATGAAAAAGAATTAAAGAAAAAGAAATAAGATGAAGTAACCCTAAGGAAGATTAAAGAAAGAAAAATGCAATAAAAAAATAAAAAATAAAAGGAATGACAAAAAGAGAATGAAAAAAAATTAAAGAAAAAGAAATAAGATGAAGTAACCCTAAGGAAGGTTAAAGAAAGAAAAATGCAATAAAAAAGGAAAAAAATAAAAGGAATGACAAAAAAGAATGAAAAAGAATTAAAGAAGAAGAAATAAGATGAAGTAACCCTAAGGAAGATTAAAGAAAGAAAAATGCAATAAAAAAGGAAAAAATAAAAGGAATGACAAAAAAGAATGAAAAAGAATTAAAGAAATAAGATGAAGTAACCCTAAGGAAGGTTAAAGAAAGAAAAATGCAATAAAAAAGGAAAAAATAAAAGGAATGACAAAAAAGAATGAAAAAGAATTAAAGAAAAAGAAATAAGATGAAGTAACCCTAAGGAAGGTTAAAGAAAGAAAAATGCAATAAAAAAGGAAAAAAATAAAAGGAATGACAACAAGAGAATGAAAAAGAATTAAAGAAAAAGAAATAATATGAAATAACCCTAAGGAAGGTGAAAGAAAGAAAAATGCAATAAAAAAGGAAAAAATAAAAGGAATGACAAAAAAGAATGAAAAAGAATTAAAGAAAAAGAAATAATATGAAGTAACCCTAAGGAAGGTTAAAGAAAGAAAAATGCAATAAAAAAGGAAAAAATAAAAGGAATGACAAAAAGAGAATGAAAAAGAATTAAAGAAAAAGAAAAAAGATGAAGTAACCCTAAGGAAGGTTAAAGAAAGAAAAATGCAATAAAAAAGGAAAAAATAAAAGGAATGGCAAAAAAGAATGAAAAAGAATTAAAGAAAAAGAAATAAGATGAAGTAAGTCTAAGGAAGGTTAAAGAAAGAAAAATGCAATAAAAAAGGAAAAAAATAAAAGGAATGACAAAAGGAGAATGAAAAAGAATTAAAGAAAAAGAAATAAGATGAAGTAACCCTAAGGAAGGTTAAAGAAAGAAAAATGCAATAAAAAAGGAAAAAATAAAAGGAATGACAAAAAAGAATGAAAAAGAATTAAAGAAAAAGAAATAAGATGAAGTAACCCTAAGGAAGGTTAAAGAAAGAAAAATGCAATAAAAAAGGAAAAAAAATAAAAGGAATGACAAAAAAGAATGAAAAAGAATTAAAGAAAAAGAAATAAGATGAAGTAACCCTAAGGAAGGTTAAAGAAAGAAAAATGCAATAAAAAAGGAAAAAAAATAAAAGGAATGACAAAAAAGAATGAAAAAGAATTAAAGAAAAAGAAATAAGATGAAGTAAGTCTAAGGAAGGTTAAAGAAAGAAAAATGCAATAAAAAAGGAAAAAAATAAAAGGAATGACAAAAAGAGAATGAAAAAGAATTAAAGAAAAAGAAATAAGATGAAGTAACCCTAAGGAAGGTTAAAGAAAGAAAAATGCAATAAAAAAGGAAAAAATAAAAGGAATGACAAAAAAGAATGAAAAAGAATTAAAGAGAAAGAAATAAGATGAAGTAAGTCTAAGGAAGGTTAAAGAAAGAAAAATGCAATAAAAAAGGAAAAAATAAAAGGAATGACAAAAAGAATGAAAAAGAATTAAAGAAAAAGAAATAAGATGAAGTAACCCTAAGGAAGGTTAAAGAAAGAAAAATGCAATAAAAAAGGAAAAAATAAAAGGAATGACAAAAAAGAATGAAAAAGAATTAAAGAAAAAGAAATAAGATGAATTAACCCTAAGGAAGGTTAAAGAAAGAAAAATGCAATAAAAAAAGTTTGAGAATAAAGGAAACCGTAAAATGGAAAGAGAAAAAAAGGGGTAAACAAGAAAATGGATAATTATAAACGTTATGAAAAAAATTTGAACGAATAAAGAAGATGGGAATTTGAAATAGTCTGAAAAATATATGGCAATAAAGAAATGATGGGAAAAGAACGAATGAAAAAATAACTTCATTCATAGATATTATTGTCAATTGAAAGACATATTTAAAAGAAAAACGTATGATAAAAAATAAAAGAGAAAATGACGAAAGAAAGGGCGACAGAAAGAAAAAAAATCAAATCGTTATTTGTAATATTTCTATTATTTGAACTGTTGTCCTCATCCTTGTTGATGATATTCACGATATTTCGGCCCTTGTACGCTCTGGCCATCTTCAGGAGAACGCTATATTTCTGAAATGAGGTATTATAATAATGTATATTATTACATTATCTGGACTGTTTTCATCATCTATATTGTAATAATAACGACGTTTTGACTGTTGTACGCTCCGAACTTCTTCAGTACATCTTTATATTTCTGAAATGAGGTATTGTAAAATAAAAGAATTAAACACATGCGTATGAGAAGATTTTAGTTCTTCAAGTAATAAAAAGGGGAAGACATATATATACAAAACAAACATTACTAGTTGCCAGTAAAAACATAATTTAATAATATTATTTCGAAATTTTACGAAAGTTTCAGCGAAAATTTTAAAATATTTACCTGTTCGTTTGACAATTGTTCAGCACACTAATCTTTAAAAAGAAGACTGATATATATATATATATATATATATATATATATATATATATATATATATATTATGGACTCTCCCGTCAATTTCGACGGAGAAATGTCTAATTCAGTTTAACTGCCACACAAAGAATGGTTTAGAGTAGTAAAGGCTTTTTAAGCACTATCCACACTTATTGGAACTGTTGATAACAAACAATCGGTGCAGAAGTTCGCCACAGATCGCATGAACAGCAGACCTCTGTTATTTAACCTATAACAGGAGGGAAGGGACGGATTAATGCCTTTCCCAAGGGTACCAGTACGTAAGTGAATGCAGAATGTTCGACTGGAATTGGGACTCGGCTCACCCTTTTCAAGCCGACATCCACCGCACCACAACACACATCCGTCCAGAAAGGCTTACAGCACCTGTCATTACAAAACGGTCACCCATCTAAGTTCTGGCCAGACACAACGTTGCTTAAATTCAGTGATCGAGCGGGAACCGGTTTATTTAACGTGACGTGAAAGTAATGTTCGTTATGCCGTTATATCTAACGAGCGCCCATAGCTTACATATATATATATATATAGTCATCCACAGACAGATCTGTTTCGCTGTATCACAGCTCATCAGAACGGATATTTGGATTATTCTATATCTACACCTCATGCTTATATATATATATATATATATATATATATATATATATATATATAAGCATGCGTTGTAGTTAAAAAATAATCCAAAGGAGTATCCTGTACATAAAGTTGTAGATAACTCTCTAGGAGAGCACAAAAAATATGTCTATATAAATGCATATAGTGCAAATATATGTAAAAATAAAAACAGACATGTTATTCCATGTTCTCGGGGACGGTAGTTTGCTCAGTCAGCTCTAGCAGCATGCCGATTTCAGCGGTGGCATAGACCTATTTTAGGCGAAACTTAATCAGCTTCCGTCTTTAGTGTACAGAAGATAAAGACGGACGCTGATGAAGGTTTGCCTGAAATAGGTCTTTACTTCCGCTTAACCATGGAATAACGTGTCTGTCTTAATTTTTAAGCACACACACACACACACACACACACACACACACACACACACACACACACACACATATATATATATATAAATATATATATAGTCATCCGCAGACAGATCTGTTTCGCTGTATCATAGCTCATCAGTACGGTTAGACTCCGATTGCTTTTTAACCCAGGATTGAAACCCGACCGAATTTGCGTCAGTCGGCGATTCTACCTCTGGGCCACGAGCGCTCGGTAGAAGAAGGCAGACTTTTTAGCGCATATATCATTATACACGCCCAATAGCTAGAGTGCTCTAGATAGATAGATAGATAGATAGATAGATAGATAGATAGATAGATAGATTCTGATGAACAAAGCGAGCAGCAGAATCGACCCAGAGATACATGTGGCTTTTTTTTTAAAGATAACAGAACAGAATGCTAAATGGAAGAGCAAGAAAAATGCAAAAGGAACTTTTATCTATGCTTTATAGACTCCGAAAAGACATTTGCCAAAGTACGCCATAAAGAGTTGTTAGTGATGCTAGGCAACCTCGATAATTTTCGGTAAAAACATTAGGATAATCAAGAACCCATATTAGCAGTAAACTACTTCCGAACGGATAAGAAAGTAAGAACAAAAAAAAAAAATGGGCGTAAGACAAGGATGTGCTTTCTCAAGGGATCTATTCAACTCATACAATGAAACAATCTCTGAGAGAAATAAAATCATTGCCAGGATTCGTCATTGGCAGCCACAATGTAAACAATGTAAGATACGCGTATGACACGGTTCTGATAGCAGACACGGAAAAGAAAACGCAAGACCTCCTACAGAAGGTAGCAAGAGAAAGTGTGAAGAAATGACTGAGCATAAATTTCAAGAAAATTGAATGAATGGTCAGCAACAAAAAGACAACCACAAAATGCCAACTAGTTTGTAGAAACTAAAAAAAACAAGTAAAGAAATTTGAATCCATAAGAAGTGTTCTGACAGAGGATGGAAAGTGCGACATTAAGATCCGAAGATGTATTGCTATGGCCAAGGACGCATTTAAAAGGCTAACCAGAATTCTGAAAGTCATGAAAATATAATTGGAAACAATGTAAAGAGCGCTACTATGCTATGTGATATCTGTATGGCAGTGAATTTTGAACAATCTCCTCAAAGATGAAAGAGAAGCTTGAAGCAGAAATGTGGTTCTACAGAAGGATGCTGTCGATACCTCGGAGCAATGATGAGGTTTTGTAGAGGATGCAAACGAGAAGAAAACTCATCTGAAAGAGGTAGCTGAGGTTTCTGAAAAACGTAATGAAGAAAGAGGACCGAGAGAACCTAATACTCACAGGACGTATAGAAGGAAAGAGGGACAGGGGAAAGCAGCGCGAGACATGTTTGATATGCTTGTGTAAATGAATGGCGGAGCAGGATTATGGAGAGATATCAAGAGGAAAAATATTGAGTAGCAAGGAAAAGGGCCAAATGGAGATTCTACGTCCTGAAGAAACATGGCACAAGAAGAATAAGAAGAAGAAGAAGAAGAAGAAGAATAAGAAGAAGAAGAAGAAGAAGAAGAAGAAGAATTTACACTATTTACATTGTTCGGAATGTTCTCCTTATCTTTGTTGCCATATTCACGACATTTTTCTGATTAGAATTTCGAACTGAACCCTTTATTTGTTGACCTGGGTAGACTGTTCTAGTTCTTTGAAACATGTCACTTCCCGATGGTACAGCATGAATTTCAGTATCAATTATTTCCCTTTGAATCAACTTTTCTGTTCACCTGCTATAGCCAGGTATTGAACCAACAACTCTTTGGGCCAAGTTACTACATCCAACCAACACTTTTATCCACGAGGACATGTGTCGTTAAGGACGAATGTTGAGTTCGAAATTCCAATCACCTGAAGAAAATCAGAGCGTACAACGGTCGAAATGTGGTAAATATGGCAACAAAAATAAGGAGAAGTGTTTGAACAGTGTAAATAGGGTAAATAATTACAATACCTCATCTAATAAATATAGACAAATAAAGAACAACTTGGAAAAACGGAATATAATCAGTACAAAAATGCTACACCACAGGTGTAGTGGTGCAGTAGATATCGACTCAGAACGACAAACCGGGGAGCCTGGTTCGAATTCCAGTTGAATTTCTAGCATTCACTTACGCACAAATATCCTTGGGAAAGGTATTAGTCCGTCTATTCCCTCCACTTATGGGTTAAATAATAAGACAGATTGGGTTCTATAGTTTTGGCTGGCAACCAGTCTACCACAGAAATTAATGACAAACTACTGCTGGATAATCCTTTTCCCAGTCAGTCATGTCTCTTTCGAGACATGATCGCCCAAAGCGTGTAGCACGTATGGAATTAACTGACTGTAGTATCGATTATGTACAGAATTATAAGCAAGTCAAAGCTGGTGACACGCAATCAATTGACTAATATTTCAATAATACATTCAGGAACAATGTCCTCGAGGAAGGTTGTTTGCTCAGTCAGCTTTAGCAGCACGGCGATTTCAGATCGACCATCTTTGTATGACGGGCCTCAAATCTGTTAATTTCGTTTTCCATCCCGGTTTTACTGAAAATATACAAAACTGAGGTGGTAAAGGTAGCTCAATTTTCTGTCGCTGTATAATTCTTACCAACTCGATGTGAAAACAATATTCTTCTTCTTCTATGTGCCCTGTCCCTTCAGGACGTAGGCGATCATGGCTCTCCAGGTCTCCCTATCCCTTGTGGCTTTTAGTATGTTTGCTCCTGTTGCTCCTGGCAACCCCCGTTCCATCATCCACCTGATCAGGCCCTGCAAATATGTTATCCGCTGCCTTCCTCTGTTTCTCCTTCTTTCTATCTGTCCAGTCAGTATCAGGTTCTCCGAGCCCTCTTTCCTCATTGCATGTCCCAGGAACTTCAGTTGTTTTTTCCTGATGCCCAGCATCAATTTCCTTAGTTATCCATTTCTACAGAGTCTGTGGCACTTCACTGCTGAAGGTGAGAACATAATCCCTCTTGTTGCTTGCTTGTCTATACCCGAAGCTCAGGTAGCAGAAGACAGGAATTTGTCACTATCCAATTTTGACCTAGGGCCAACAATTTGTCAAAACCGGGCGACAATATTATGTCTATATATTTTTACACAGATGCAATTAGTTCGGTTACTTTTCCCGACAAAAGTAATTGAATTTCCAATTTTAGAGAAATCTCTTCTGACCTTTAAAATTAATAAAAGATTAATACCAGTCATCTGGAAATAGCGTTATATATTGTATGTTAAAACAAATAAGGACTCTATAAGAACACTGATCTATGTAAAATATACAAAGACAGTCAATATCAGCTTCCAGAGAAATCTGTAAATCTCGCAATTGAACCACCTGAAGGTTATGAAAGCGCTGTATAACAAACAGAGGGTCTACAAGACATATATGATTGTCACTTTATGTATATATATATATATATATATATATATATATATTGTCATCCGCGGTCATATCCAATGCACCACAACGCACATCATCGTGATATTATGCTTTTATATACCATTGTAATAATCAAATTAGAAAATTATTTTTTGCCTCGATAAACTAAATTTATATATATATATCTATATATATATATATAGTTTATCAAGGCAACAAATAATTTTCTGAACATATACTGTTAAATATAAGAGACAATGAATGTCTATTATGTTTAATCATGAGCCGTTCTAAACGTCGTATTTTGGCTTTAATTTCAGTTAAGAATAAAGACAAAAATTCTCCAACATTTGGATATTTTTTTTATAAAGTTGGTTCTAAGCTTTCGACTCACATGAGCCATCTTCAGAGAGGTTATAAGGACGGTAACACAATAACATCCACCATCAGTGACGATTTCATCTTGTGTTGACTTAAAACTCCGCTAAACTACAGCAATAGTTACCAAAAATAACAAACGCAGTTCGCAAATTTGCAATGTGGTTCTATGACGTCACACCGCGTGATAGCGAGAAATGACTAATCAGAAAAGAGATCCAATTTAAATTTGAAAAAAGTTCAGATTTTTTGGGAATACATGATTTCTTCTTTCAATCTTAACGGCAAAAGTGTCAGTCGTTCAAAGTCAGTCTTCCTAGACTTCATTTCCGTTGATGTATCCATTATTGTTCCAAAATTATTCTCCTAGTCTTCTCTGTATCTCATCAATTTCTAAAACAAAAAAGAAAAAGAAAAGAGAGAAAACATTTTAATTTTTTGATCATACTTAAAGAGACCCTTGAGTGTAATTATATTATTATTATTATGATTCAGAATGCAGTATATTCTAATTTTCTTAAAATTTATATATATATATATATAAATATAATTTACTTCTAATATATATATATATATAATTTATTTATGAATTATATATATATATATATATATATATATATATATATAATTTAGTTCTTTAAACATTATATTTTTGAGGTTCGAATTCTGCTGGTGGAAGGATATATTTTTTAGAATTTTTTTTGATAATTTAGGCCAGTAGATGTAAATAAAAACATATTATTTAATAAATAATTAAAACTAAAACAGAGCAATTTACTCAGATATGAGTCTGCATTAAAAATGTTTAAACATATAAGATAAATATATGTCAAATTTAGTACGCTAATAAAAGTCGTAACAGATTTTACAGATAGATAGATAGATAGATAGATAGATAGATAGATAGATAATGATGTCAAAGCCTTAAACGGAGAAGATAATCCAAAAAAGATCTATTTACAATTGTAAATATTAAAGAGATAGATCTATTTAAAGAGCTTAATGGATATTATCCAGACCAATATGATATGACATACATATATGAAATTTAACAGATCATCCAAAGTGGTTATAAATTATAATTCATTTCGACAAACTAATAAGTTCATCTTCTCAGATGACGATCTTCAGATGTGTTGAGTTTTGTTATATATATATATATATATATATATATATATATATATATATATATCCCCAGTTTTTCATGGAAAGCGTATAAATTGCTTTGTTTACGTTTCGAGCAGTTATGTCTATTAAGAAATGGGAATATACTTCAAAAAGTAATAGAAAAATGCTCAATTGCGAATTTTAGGTGATGAGTGGATAAAGCAAGGCGTATCAGATGCTTGTTTCTCCCGGTCAGAAGAACACAAGTGTCAGGGCGCATTATCTTTAATAAGATTTATAAGGTTTACGGGCCAGTAGACGAAATAGAGATACTACTTAAAATAAACTGAAGCTGCTGTTCAAATACGCATACTTCCTGCAAAACAATGCTTGAAGAAAAAATATTTGTTAGTTTAAAATATAAACTCTAATAATTATTTAGAAATTGTTTTTTTTAAGTTTCGTGTAGTAAACTGAGCTGATATGCCTTTCGAGAAATCTGGACGAGTGTGGTTTGAACGCGACTAACGACTAAAATAAACGAGTGAAAATCACTGATCAAGCGACTGCTTTAAAAAATCCATTTTGGTTGTAAACTGCGAACTTCTAAATTAAGAGAAAATGTAAATTAGTAATCTATTTCATTTTGATTTGAACACTTTGCCTGAGTTCACCTCATGGTCAAGCATCAGCTGTTTTGTACAACATGTATTGCATTTGACATGTTCAAGGGATTTATCACCGTGTCCGTACTGTCATGGATGAATTCAAGGATTCCGAGAATCACGATTATGTCCCTTTCTCAAATGTCTATCGCTTCCGTTCCTTTATTTTTTGTGTATCTATCTACTCTATTTCTATCTGGGTATATCTATCTCTATCTCTCTGTTTCTCTATCCCTCACCCACGATCGCTGTCAGTTTTTTGTATGTTTTTTTTTCATGTATTATCGCAGATTCTCTTTTGCTATCAGTCACTTCTAAAAAAAAAAAAAAAGACTGAAACCGTATACTTTTTAAAAAACCTACTTAAATATTTCTGGGAATAAATATTTTGGTTTCTTGTTGACCGTTGAAAATACGTTTTTGAAAATTTTACAATGAATTATGCTGAATAAATTTCGTTAAATTTTGGCCATTTTTTATGCTCTCATTTATTTATAACCAGATTACATGGTAAAATTCTAATATGTACATTCTGATGAGTGGAATATACCTTTTTGGCTTAAATAGGTCTTGACTATGAGCCTTTAGGGAGCGACCACCTGCACTATGCGACCGGTTTTTGATGGTAGTAGGCCAGGTTCTACTTATAAATATAATATATATATATAATTGTGTGCGTGTGTGTGTGGGAGTGTGTGCGTGTGTGGTACGAGTGTGCGTGTGGCCACTCGTATTCAAGAATGCTTGTGTAATAGGGTGGTTAGCTAATCCATGTTGCAGACGCCCACTCATGCACATTTGTGTTTCTTCAACATCCACAGGGTTTATACCATAGTGTTTCTGGGAAAGAGCAGGTTATCTAGCCAGGACAATCAAACTCTCAGTCACGATGACTTACGAATTCGTGCTAACACAACCATACACGAATCTCAAAGTGTCTAGTCTACCCAATTTCACTCAAAATGCTTGGGTCATCATGTGGTATAGTTTTCCAGGCACTTTCAAGAGATTCCTCACGCTTGGACCGCCTTTTTTAGGCTGATAAGATCAAGAATTCATCTTCTTTCGATGGTGAAATTCGAACCTTGGTCAGAAAGCGAACCTTTTAACCACTCGGCCACGCGTCCTCTGTTAGTATACAAAGGTCAAAACAAAAAAAAAACACGGAAAAGAAGGGAAAATGAACGCAAAGTATTCGAGAGACAAAATAACTTATAATTGAATGTAACCGGAATCCTGAGAGACAACGAAAAAAATTTCCATAAATCTGTGAGATGCACGAGATAGACTGATTGACAGCAGACGATTTGTCAAAGAGGGAGACAGAAAGGTAAACTGACAAAGAAATCCTTGTTTGGTGCGAGCAGACGCCATAAAAGCAGGTAACTTGAACTGACAGAAAGATATTTTGCAAGACACTCCACCTTAATTATCCAATCATTTTTTTTTTTTATCAGTTTCCCTCGTCTACCCGGGGTAATAAATTAAAAAAAAATATATAAAGTACTGTGAGCTTCATCTGCATCTCACCACCCGCTATCCACCCTGAATGTAATAAAGCGTTGAAGACCACCGAAAGAGTGCTTTTAGCGGGTTTGTATGGAATTCGATATGAAATATTCGGGTATTAGATAATCGGGAGACGGAACATTGCAGACTCCCCCGAGCGCAGCGAGTGAAAGATAAAAAGGAATAGTTGAACGAGAAACGGATATATCTCACTGATATTATAGAGTAATAATGTTATACTGAGAATTTTTTTTTCCTTTTAACTTGCCATTCGTTTCTAAGATCATTTCTTCTTTGTTTGTTTTTTTATGTTCTTAATACATTATTGCAATTTTCTTTCTGTCATTTTGATACTTTCTTTCTCTCTTTCTTTATTTTTCGATTTACATACTCTTTCTTTCTTTCTTTCTTTTTTCTTTCTCCATCTTTTGTGCTTCTTTCTTTTCCCTGTCTATATAATCTTTCATTCATTCTTTCTTTCTTTCTTTCTTTCTTTGTTTTTTCTCCATCTTTTGTGCTTCTCTCTTTTCCCCTGTCTATATCATATATCATTATTTATTTATTTATTTACTTCTTCATATTTTGTGCTTCTCTCTTTTCTCTGTCTATATAAACTTTCTTTCTTTTTTCTTTTTTTCTTTCTTTCTTTCTTTCTTTCATTATTTATTTATTTATTTATTTATTTATTTCTCCATCTTTTGTGCTTCTTCCTTTTCCCTGTTTTTATAATCTTCCATTTTTCTTTCATTCTTTCTTTCTTTCTTTCTTTTTTATTTCTTTCTTTCTCCATCTTTTGTGCGTCTTTCTTTTCCCTGTTTATATAATTTTTCTTTCTTTCTTTTTTCTTTCTTTCTTTCCTTCTTTCTTTCTTTCTTTCTTTTTATTTCTTTATCTTTTGTGTCTCTTTTTCCCCTGTTTTTAATAATCTTTTATTTTTCTTTCTTTCTTTTTTTCTTTCTCCATCTTTTGTGCGGCTTCCTTTTTCCTGTCTATACAATCTTTCTTTCTTTCTTTCTTTCTTTCTTTCTTTCTTTCTTTTGTGCCTCTTTCTTTTCCCTGTTTTCATAATCTTTCATTTTTTCTTTCTTTCTTTCTTTCTTTCTTTCTTTCTTTCTTTCTCTTCCATCTTTTGTGCTTCTTTCTTTTCCCTTTCTATATAATCTTTCTTTCTTTCTCTATCTTTTGTACCTCATTCTTTTCCCTGTTTTTATAATCTTTCATTTTCTTTCTTTTTTTTATTTTTATTTTTTTCTTTCTCCATCTTTTGTGCATGTTTCTTTTCCTTGTCTATACAATCTTTCTTTCTTTCTTTCTTTCTCTTTTGTGCCGCTTTCTTTTTCTTGTTTTTATAATCTTTCATTTTTCTTTCTTTCTTTCTTTTTTCTTTTTTTATTTCTCCATCTTTTGTGCTTCTTTCTTTTCCCTGTCTATACAATCTTTCTTTCTTTATTTCTTTTCCATCTTTTGTGCTTCTTTCTTTTCCCTGTCTATATAATCTTTCTTTCTTTTTTCTTTCTTTCTTTATTTATTTATTCATTTATTTTTCGATCTTTCTTGTGCTTATTCTATGTTTTTTTTTCTTTCTAGTTTGTATCTTTTTCTATTGTTATTCTATTTTTGTTTCTACATTTGCACCGAATTTTCAAGGCATTTTCATCTGTTCATTCTCATTGAGAATTTGCTAATCGTCTCGCGTTTAGTATATTTCTTTATTTGCTTATCATTTGTCTGTTTCCGTGGTTACCTTACCGATAATGATCTTTCTTTCTCATCTTCATTTCAAATAATTAAGTCTTTCTTTTTTTATTCCAACTTCCTTTTCGTGCTTATGTATTCAGACGATATTCTTTCTTTCAGTTTTTCTTTCTTTCATTCTTTTCTTTATTTACAGATGAATAAATTTACCTATTTTTTACCTAGTTCTTTATGTGTGCTCATATATTGAGATAATATTCTTTCTTTCTTCTTGCTTTCTTTCTTTCTTGCTTTCTTTCCTTCTTTATTTCTTTTTTCTTTCTTCATCTTCTGTGCCTCTTCCTTTTTTCCCTGTTTATATAGTTTTTTTTCTTTCTTTCTTTCTTTCTTTCTTTCTTTCTTTTTTTATTCCAACTTCCTTTTCGTGCTTATATATTCAGGCGATATTCTTTCTTTTATTTTTCTTTCTTTCATTTTTCTTTCTTTCATTCTTTTCTTTATTTACTAATGAATAAATTTACCTTTTTTTTACCTACTTCTTTATGTGTGCTCATATATTGAGATCATATTCTTTCTTTTCTTCTTGCTTTCTTTCCTTCTTGCTTTCTTTCCTTCTTTATTTCTTTTTTCTTTCTCCATCTTCTGTGCCTCTTCCTTTTTTCCCTGTTTATATAGTCTTTCTTTCTTTCTTTCTTTCTTTCTTTCTTTCTTTCTTTCCAGTTAATTAAATCTTCCTTTTTTCTTTCCTACTTTATTTAGTGCTTATATATTCAGACGATATTCTTTCTTTCTTTTTTTCTTTCTTTTATTTTTCTTTCTTTCATTCTTCCTTTCTTTATTTACAGATAAATTTTTTTTTTTCATCTACTTCTTTCTGTGTGCTTATTTATTGGGATAATATTCTTTTTTTCTTTTTTTCTTTCGTTTTGTTTTCCAGAAAATTAAATTTTTTTTTTACTTGCCAACTTCTTTCAATGTGTTTATATACGGGGATACTATTCTTTCTTTCTATCTTTCCAGATACTTAAAATTTCATTTTCATTCATACTTCGTTCTCGGTTATTCCTTTTTCTTTCCTATTTTCCTCATTTTCTTTTCTGTTATATTCTTGTATATTCAGATAACATTACATTTTTCCTTCTTCATGTCATTCTTTGCAGATAAATATTTCTTTATTTTATTTCCTACTTCCTTCTCTGTAAGGAGTTTTTTCTTTCTTTCTTTCAACTTCTTTTTCATTCGTTCTTTGTTTCTTTTCAGATAATTACAGTTTCCTTTTTTTCCACTTCTTTCTATGTGCTTATATATTGGGATTAAATTCTTTCTTTCATCTTTCTTTTTTAATTTATTCCCTTTCTTTCTTTCTTTCTTTCTTTTTTCTTTCTTTCTTTATTTATTTCCAGATATATAAGTTTTCTTTCTTTTTACTCCCTTGTCTTGTTATATATTAAGATAATATTCTTTCTTTCTTTCTTTATAAGTTCGTCATTCACGTTCTCAATTTATTTTGCCACTCACTAATTTTCCTTTCTTTCTTTCCTTCTTTCTTTCTTTCTTTCTTTCTTTCTTTCTTTCTTTCTACGTTCGTCTTTCACGTTCTCAATTCATTTTGTCACTCTCTAACTTTTCTTTCTTTCTTTCTTTCTTTCTTTCTTTCTTTCCACGATCGTCATTCACGTTCTCAATTTATTTTGCCATTCTCTAATTTTTCTTTCTTTCTTTCTTTCTTTCTTTCCACGATCGTCATTCACGTTCTCAATTTATTTTGCCATTCTCTAATTTTTCTTTCTTTCTTTCTTTCTTTCTTTCTTTCTTTCTTTCTTTCTTTCTTTCTACGTTCGTCTTTCACGTTCTCCATTTATTTTGCCCCTCTCTCATTTTCTTTCCTTCTTTCTTTCTTTCTTTCTTTCTTTCCAGATACGTGAATTCTCCTTTTATTTTCTGTTTGTCTTTTTGCTGATATACTAAGATAATATTCTTTTCTTTTTCATAATTCTCTTTCTTTCTATCTTTGTAGATAATTAAATGTTCTTTTTCCTTTTCCATTTTTTCTGCGTATTAGAATAATATACTTTCTTTCTTTCTTTCTTTCTTTCATTCCTTCTTTCTTTCTTTCCTGCTTTTTAGATAATTATTTTTATATTAACTTCCTTCTATGTTCATATATATTTTTATTCTTTCTTTTTGTTTATTTATCTATCTTTGCTTTTCTTTCTTCTCAAATAAATACGTTTTCCATTTTTTCCATGTTCCTTAAATATGTTTATATGTTGACATAATATTATTTCTATATTTCATTCTTTTTTCTTTTTTTTTTCCTTTTCTTGTTCCATTTTTCTTCCTACTTCCTTTTATATGCATATATATTGAGAAAATATTATTTTTTATTTCTTCTCATTTTCTTTCTTTGTTTCTTTACAGATAATTAAAATTTCTTTTTATTTAACAGTTCTCTCTATGTGCTTATATGTTGGGATAATATTTTTTTCATTTTTCTTTCCCTCTTTCTCTTTTTTATTTCTTTCTTTCCATATAAATAAATGCTCATGTCTTCATACTTCCTTCTATGTGTTTATGTATTGATATAATATACTTTTTTTCATCTTTTTATCTCTTATTTTAGATAATTAAATCTTCTTATCTTTCTTCCTACCTTCTATGTATCCATATAATGGAATGATATTTTTCATATTTTATTTCTTTATTCCAAATAAATAAATGTTACTTTTTATTTATTTATTTCTTCGATGTACGTATATATTAGTATATTATCTGTTGGGACGCCCGCGCCTATTCGGCTATAATGGACTATTCCATGACTATGTAAAGTAATGGTGGCATCTACATAGGGGAGAGTGTTGAGCAGCCAATCGACAAGTCAGTCGTAGACTTCCGGTGACGACCCGGAAGTACCCATTGCTCATACTACGTCTTACGACAATTTACTGCAGCAGTAGCAGCGAAAGATGAGCATACGATGAAAGGCACGAACCAGAAACGGACGGGAAATTAAGCTCTCCTATGATTCTGAAGATGAGACTATGATCTCGAAATATTAATGTATAATAGGTAATACACAACACCGATACCTTCCTTTATTTAACTAATCGCATTGTGATAGCCTTCAAATACCTACCCATACACCTTATATACACAATGCTTCAAGAAAATTATAAAACTCTCCTATATATATATATATATATGGAGAGTTTTTTTCACTTAACTAAGCAATGTTATGTCAGTCATGCTGACTTCGAAGTTTCGAAAGAGATAATTTTGATGTCTTCACTCTTCTAACCATCATTATAATTCAACATTATAATTCAATATTATATATATATATATATATATATATATATATATATATATATACTAAAAAGTTGTAACTTAAAAATGTTTTTTTTTACAGTATCTGTTTATTTCTATTATTATATATATATATTTGATATTTCAGGCCGACTTCGGCCTTTCATGAGAAACAAATGATTTTAAACTAGAAGCGTCCGTCTATCTCTCTCTCTCTCTCTCTCTCTCTATATATATATATATATATATATATATATATATATATATATATCGAAATATTAATGTATAATAAATAGGTAATACCCAACACCCTCTTTACCTTTCTTTATTTTTTACTAAACGCATTGTGATAGTCTTCAAATACCTACATACACCTATTATTTTTTTTATTTTTCTTACTTTCTATCTTTTTCTTTCTTTCTTTCTTTTTTCCTTTCTTTCTTTCTTTATTTCTTTCTTTCTTTCTTTCTTTCTTTGTAATTATATTTTCTTCCTAATTTACAGCTTCTTTTTTATCCACATATATATTGCATTATTTTTTCTTTACAACTTTCTTTTGTGTCTCTATTTTCTTTCTTTCTTTCTTTCTTTCTTTCTTTCTTTCTTTCTTTCTTCTTTCCAAATAATAATTATTTTTCTTTCTTACTTTCTTTTCTTCTTCTCTTTATCCACTTATTGTTTCATTCAGTTTATCTTTTCTTTTTTTGCTTTCATTTTTCGTCTGTCATTCCTTATTTATTCGTTTTTTTTCTAATTATATTTTCTTCTTTCTTTTCTTCTTTCCTTCTATATTTATCTATTTGTATTTCTTTCTTTTTTTTTATTAGCTTCTATTTCCCAACAGCGTGTTATTTCTTCATTCTTTTAATGTCTACATTTCGTGATAATTTCTCTTGTGATAATTATGTACTATTTATCTTCCGATCTATTTAAATGTATTCACTTCTGACGCTCTATTAATCTCTACATTATTCATAAGATATTGGCAGGTGACACTACACACTTTGGCCTCCTCTTCTTTCTTTCTTTCTCTCTTTCTTTCTTAGTGAAACCAAGTAGCTTTTCTAGAGTTTCTATTTCACCTCGTTCCGCCTGATCAAAGCAGAATAGTCCATTATTTATTAAATACTGGCAAGAGATATTATACCCTTCCTTCTTTTCTTCTTCGCACACAACCGTCATCTCTTATTTATTTCTTCCTCTGTTTGTTTGTTTGTTTGTTTGTTTGTTTCTTTCTTTCTTTCTTTCTTTCTCAATGAAACCATGCGATCAAACGGAATAGCCAGTTTTTTATGAAATATTGGCAGGACGTAATGTTTGTGCTAACTAAAGGATGGACAATCAGAAATATAATCCTCTCTATTATAATAAAGACCGTTTTATCTTTTCAAAAATAAAGTTTGTTACCATTATTATTAACTACCTGATGAGAGATTGTCTTTCAATGTCGAAACAAAATTTGCAATATTTTAGTAGTTTGTATTTTTTACAAGTTTAAACGTATGATATATATATATATATATATATATATATATATATATATATATATATATCATCGCTCATTCACTGAAATGAATTAGAGCGATCTAGCTATTAGGCGCGTATAATGATATGCGCTAAAAAGTCTGCCTACTTCCACCATAGCCCAGGGGTAGAGTCGCCAACTGACGCCATTTCGGTCGGGTTTCAATCCTGGGTAAAAAAGCAATCGGAGTCTAACCATACTGATGAGCTGTGATACGGCGAAATAGATCTGTCTGCGGATGACAATATTCACGCTCTCACACCCTGATTGAGCACTCTGGAAAAATAGTAGACTTTGATAAACAGTAGCTACTCTGGCATGTACGCATCGCTCATTCAGTGAAATGAATTAGAGCACTCTAGCTATTGAGCGCGTATAATGATATGCGCTAAAAAGTCTGCCTACTTCCACCGAACGCCCATAGCCCATAGCCCAGGGGTAGAGTCGCCATTTCGGTCGGGTTTCAATCCTGGGTAAAAAAGCAATCCGAGTCTAACCGTACTGATGAGCTGTGATACGGAGAAACAGATCTGTCTGCAAATGACAATATATATATATATATATATATATATATATATAATAACAAGACCGACTCTGTAAGTATCTAAATCCTAAAATTATACGAAAATAAACTTTGAGGACAACAAATAACAGACAGAATCTAACTCCGTTACTGTCCGTCGCTATAAGGCGTTGGACAAGAGAGGGAAAAAAAAAAGAAAACTGCGGAATACAGACAATACATACAATACCCCGCAGTAAAGAAAAAAAACCCAAACGGAACCAACCACAAAGAAAGAAAAAGTGCTCGATACAGAACTAACCAAAGCGGAATAACAAAGAGGAAGCAATGTAGAGCAAAGACACGTAAAAAAATCACAAGATCGCCAAAACCTACCGCGGTTTCACACAACGGCCCTGACGAGCCGTTGTGTGAAACCGTGGTAGGTTTTGGCGATCTTGTGATTTTTTTACGTATATATATATATATTTCCCTGCTGTCACGCTCAGCGGGGATAAAATGTGAAGGAACAGGTAATAATCCTCTCAAATATTTTGCCGCCATAGTTTTGAAGTTAATGCACAGTTAACTCATATATTTTAGCTCATTCACAATACTTGATGAATAAATATTAATATTTTTAAATGAAAGACAAAATTTACGGATTTACGCATAAATTCTCTTTAGTTTTGAAATTAACGAACGGATAACACATTTAGTTTAATTCTTTCGCAATACGAGGTGGATAAATGCTAATGTTGTTTTTAAATCAGAAGAATTTTATCTTTGAAATTCTCCAATAAGTTTAAAACAAAATTTTAATTATTTCAATCAAAACTGAATTTGAATTTGAAATAATTTTAGAAAAGCATATCCGAATTTACGCATAAATATTTCAGGTTAGTTTAAACCTTAACACTTGATTAACAGTAACACAGAACAAGAGGGATAACATGTGAGGAAACAGCTAATAATCCTCTCAAAATATTTTGCCGTCATTTTTCACGACAGGGGTACACTCGTTCTAAAATAATACTTCAGTTCATTGTTAATACTCTTCTCAAAGCAAAACCTATCATTTCAATCAATCTCACAAGCCAGCTTATCACGAACGAGGAACAAACTCATTATCATCTGAATAATTTTATGTCTAAATAATTCTACGATCAAGTAAACTTTGTAAAATTGACTAAAATTAAAATATGATAATTGTATACACATCTCACAAGTCCATATAGTAGCACCTCTGAAACGTGAATAGAGCTAATCGACTCGAATATTAACGCCAAAGAAATGCATAATCTGAATGCATTAGATCAACAAATATGCCTGAGGTTCAGTAACGTAAATGAGCGGCATCATTTCTATCGAAAATCTGCCTTAAAAGCAAAAAGAATAAGCACAACCACACCACTCAAACGAGCAATAGGAAAAGATAGATTAGCCTATCCCCTCGTTTATACTCCTCTCCTATAACTTTTGAACAGGAACAGAGGTTTATCCCTTGTTTCCTGTTTAGGAATGGGTATCCGATTCATTCTAAGGTATTTTAATTCTGTTTCACTTCTAGTAACTCCTTTTGTCGTAGGGGCGTTATCGCCTTGCCTGGGGATGAATTAATTAAAAAAGAAGAAAACCGGCTATACGTATTATAATGAAAATAAAGACGGCCTGTCAGATCATAACAATGTAAGATAGACACATGGCACTGTCTGGGTAGGTTATTATGCAAAGGTAGTTAACAATGTGGCAGGAAGTGCGTTGTGGTGCATTGAATATCGGCTCGGAACGAGAAATCGGGGAGCCGAGTTCGAATTCCAGCTGAATTCATTGCCTTCACTTACGCGCAAATACCCTTGGGAAAGGTATTAATGCGTCTATTCCTTCCAGTTATGGGTTAAATAACAGGACAGATTGGGTTCTATAGCCTTGGTCGGCAACCAGTCTACCGCAGAAAGCAATGGCAACCTACTGCGGGATAATCATCTGCCCAGTCAGTCATGTCTCTTTCGAGACATGATCGCCCAAGCGTGTTTCACGTATGGCACTTAACTGACTGATTAAATATAATAGTTGGAAAAATGAATAAGGCTTCTACTGGTCAAAAAGTGGGGGATCATTTTTCTATTGTTTTGAAGTAATAAACTCATCCCCCACTATGAGTCACTGACTGACTGACTGACTGACTGACTGACTGACTGAGTTGACAATGTGCGATACAACGATTTGGACTGCTAGGAATACTAAATGTAATTGGAAAAGGTGTTAGAATAATCCAGAACTTACACTAGGAGCAAACTGCCTAAATTCGGATAAAAAAAATTGAATAGATTAGTTACCCAAAAATAGGGGCATCAGACAAGGATCTATGTTTTCTCTAGATTCATAAGCAATTTAATACATAAATTATGTTTATTTTTCTTGTAATTTCTCAAGAAAACAAAAACAATATATAAATTCACTTATGACATATGTTTAGGATTTTATGACATTGCTGAGGAGAGATGGTAGTTAAAATACAGAAACACTCTTTTTTTGGCACTCAGTTATTTTCGCACACAAAGGTCCACGATTTTTTAAATTACTTTACCCCAAACAAGCTAATAATGCCGCTAAGAAGAAAGTGCTTAATAGAATAAAAAAATATTAAGATTTTATGGGAAAAACAAAGAACAGGAAAAATGGGGTGAACCTGTACTACTGTTCAAAAGATGAGGAAGGAGTGTGAACCGGGTGATAGACTCCTACTGAATTTGCCAATAACTCCTCATAACAAAAATAGTTTGACATTGTTTTTCACTACGTGTGAATTAAAACCTTTCTCTGCGCTCAATAAATGATTATACAAAATTTGAGGATTCTCCATAAAAACAATTGTGTATGGCAAACAGAAAAAATATATTCCAGTTATATTGGGTCAAAACAAAAGATATTATGTGAATTTGATAGACAATATCTAGATATTTTTCCTGAGGTTAATTCAATCGCAGTCCTTTTGTTCAACAGCATTTCGACATTTCTGAATCCACTTCATGGTTCTCCTCACCCAGGAATTGACATATTTTTTTGTGACGAACTAGTCCAAGCAGTTCTTAAACGCTTCCAGATAATTAAAGTTTTTTACCCACTTACTTGAAGGACTCAAGCAAATGGATGGCGAGGTTTGCGGGGGGAGAAAGCGTGCTAAGAGCCAGTTGGGATAGGGAGATACTGAAAGCCATGATCGCCTACGTCCTGAAGGAAAACGGCACATAGAAGAAAAGGAAAAAAAAGGAGAAGAAAAAGAAGATGAGGAAGATTTTGTTGGGAGTGTGCAATGATAAGGGAGTACGACATGTGTAGTAGTCATCCCAGAGACGATGTACCGATTTTTGGTGGGTTTGGAAACAGATGCAAAGCCTGGCATTGTCCTGATTGAAGACATCACCCATTTGATTGGCCTTTTCTTGTAGATTTTCCATGATTTACCATTTCCTCAGTTTAAACATACACAGTGCTTGTTCGAATTTAAGATTTGATTCTACAGAAGTGCATAATAAACAAAGACATTTTATCCAAACCAGACGGGTATTTACTCGAGGACAATACTGAATGAATATTGATGTAAACATTTTCCATGGTCTATAATCGCCTTTATTTTTTGACTTTTGAAGAAAGGATGACTGTGTTTCATTTGAGAGAGAAATTAAAAATAAAAGTGATGTTCTTTTGTTTGCTTTTTTGTTTCGTTAAATCGTGAAGCAAACGTCTATTCATATTCTAACATATTCCTCTATCTAAACATATGCCTCTATATATTCAGCATATCTTTAGATATATTCATATCTAAACATATTCCTCTGTCGAAACATATTCATCAATATGTTTATCATATGTTTAGATATATTCATATCTAAACATATTCCTCTGTCTAAACATATTCATCTATATGTTTAGCATATGTTTAGATAGATTCAAATCGAAACATATTCCTCTATATGTTTAGCATATGTCTAGATATATTCATATCTAAACATATTCCTCTATATGTTTAGCATGTGTCTAGATATATTCATATCTAAACATATTCCTCTATATGTTTAGCATATGTCTAGATATATTCATATCTAAACATATTCCTCTGTCGAAACATATTCATCAATATGTTTATCATATGTTTAGATATATTCATATCTAAACATATTCCTCTGTCTAAACATATTCATCTATATGTTTAGCATATGTTTCGATAGATTCAAATCGAAACATATTCCTCTATCGAAACATATTCTTTTACATGTTTATCATATGTTTACATAGATTCATATCTAAACATGTTCCTCTATCTAAACATATTCTTCTATATGTTTAGCATATGTTTAGATATATTCAAATCTAAACATATTCTTCTATCTAAACATATTCTTCTATATGTTTAGCATATGTATATATATATTCATATCTAAACATATTCCTCTATATGTTTAGCATATGTTTAGATATACTCAAATCTAAACATATTCTTCTATCTAAACATATTCTTCTATATGTTTAGCATATGTATATATATATTCATATCTAAACATATTCCTCTATATGTTTAGCATATGTTTAGATATATTCATATCTAAACATATTCCTCTATATATTCAGGATATGTTTAGATATATTCATATTTAAATATATTCCTCCATGCAAGCGTTTCCAAATGCCTTACAACCGTCACATGAAATACATGGCGTATCTCTGCAATGTCTCGTGTGACTTGTGTTATTTTCAAGCAGCATCTTCAATTTGCTTATCACCCAGGATGTGCGTTGTGGTGCATATCATATCGGCTCGGAATGAGAAATCTGAGAGCAGAGTTCGAATTCTAGTTGAATTCATTGTATTCACATACGCGAAAATCCATTGGCAAATGTACTAATCCGTCTCTTTTCCTCACAGCTATGGGTTAAACAGCAGGACAAATTGGGTTATATAGAATTGATTGATAACCAGTTTACCGTAGATAGTAATAGTAACCAAGAGCAGGAAAATCTTCTTCCTCCAGCAGGTATCACGTATGTCTCCTAACTGACTAAATCATCTATGATTGCTGTCCTGCCGGAACTTTCTCGATCATCTCGATAAAAATGTACGCTTATGAACCTAGTGTGCCACTTACAGACATTATTCTCCATAAACATTGCATATAGTTTTTTACTGTTTGTAAAATGATTTAACCTTTTTAGAAATAAAATAAAAGCAAAAAGAAATAAATGCACTTCATGTTTCTTCCAAATGCAGCACTTACGAATCCTTTAGAAAGATAAGCTAAATGTCTCCTTCCAAAATGTATCAGTTAAATGCCATACGTGATACACGCTTTGGGCAATTAGGTCTCGAAAGAGACATGACTAACTGGGCGGGCAGAAGATTATCCCGCAGTAGGTTGCCTTTATTTTTGCGTTAGACTGGTTGCCATCCAAGGCTATAGAACCCAATCTGTCCTATTATTTATCCAATAACTGAAGGGAAGAGACGGATTATTTTATTATGTGTAATTAGTGTGGGATCAGTTTATTACTTCATAGCAATAGAAAACCGATCTCCCACTCTATGCCCAGTAAAAGCCTTAATCGTGTTTCCAACTATTATATTCATTCAGTCAGTTAAGTGCCATACGTGATACAGACTTTGGGCGATCATGTCTCGAAAGAGACATGACTGACTGGGCAGGCTGAAGATTATCCCGCAGTAGGTTGCCATTGCATTCTGCGGTAGACTGATTACCAGCCAAGGCTATAGAATCCAATCTATCGTATTATTTAACCCCTAACTGGACGGAAGAGTCTGATTAATACCTTTCCCAATGACACTTGTGCTTAAGTGAATGCAAGGAATTCAACTGGGATTCGAACTCGGCTCCCCGATTTATCGTTCTGAGTCGATATCCACTGCACCACAACGCACATCCGCCTAATATATTTGTCCTAAATTTCAGTCACGAGCAGAATAAAATCACATAACCGTTTGAAAAACGCAACGAAGAAAAGAGATGTTTAAATATTTCTAATATTTGTAGCTTTAATTGCTATTGCTATTTCAGTAATTAATTAATTCATTTAAGAACAACTGTTATTACGATATTATAGCTTTTATTTTAATCATCATAATACCGGTCGTGTTGCTTACCTCGAGGTGGTGTAATGGTTAACAAGCTTGTCTTGCTAGAACTATTGCAATTGTGTAGTGAGTTTGATCCTCACTGGATGTACCATACTTTCGGTTTTGTTCCACATATAAGCTACGCTTAGAAAATCTCCATAATCACAACTATATTAAGCGGAAATTATATTTTTTAATTAGAAATATAATTAATTTGATGCAGATTTTGTTTTTTTTATTTAGAAAGTGTATCAAAATTAAATAAACATAATAATTTTGACTGGTACAAATAATAATTCTCTTTAGTAAACGTTATAGAATAAAGTATAAATTAATAGGTAAAATATCTGCACCAGTCAAAAGTGAAAGCGAAAGTGAAAATGAAAGTGAAAATATGCTAATTAGGCTAAAATAAAAGTGGGCGGTGATATTGAAAGTAGCCGTGAAATGTTTGACTTCGATTGCAAACTGCAGAAATCAGTGCCTGTTTTCATGGGCTCGAAATTTAATAATTATAAAAATAGAAGAGTCACCCCTCCCTAAACACAATTTTCGCTTAACGTCACAGAGGAGCGACGGCAGACCACGTAAACAAAGGACAAACAAATGCATATAAATGACAGACGAGTGAATGAACGCAAAAAAAAAAAAAAAAAATTGCGGACGGTTTCGAAACAATGGCGCTCAACTCGAAAATGAACTACAGCGCGAATTTCAGTGACTCACTGAACTCGTTGCACGGAGAGAAAATTGCGACTAACGTGAGCAAAGCGGGAAATCTGTTAGAAGAGGGAAGAATAGGAAGAGAATAACAGGCAATGGAAGATAATTACAAATAAAAAGAATTAAAATGTGCGTTTTTATGCATCCGCTTTTTACTGCCGTTTACGCATTTTTTCGTTTCTAACTTGTAATTTACTGCCACAGCCTAGACTGCTATCTGAGCTTCTTCCTATTTATACGGTCCGGTCAGATTGCCTGTTTAACCCATAGCTGTGAGGAAAAGAGACGGATTAGTACATTTGCCAATGGATTTTCGCGTATGTGAATGCAATGAATTCAACTAGAATTTGAACTCTGATCTCAGATTTCTCATTCCGAGCCGATATCCACTGCCTCACAACGCACATCCTGGGTGATAAGCAAATTGAAGATGCTGCTTGAAAAGAAAACAAGTCACGCGGGACATTGCAGAGATACTCCATGTATTTCATGTGACAGTTGTAAGGCATTTGGAAACGCTTGCATGGAGGAATATGTTTAGATATGAATATATCTAAACATATGCTAAACATATAGAGGTATATGTTTAGATATGAATATATATATATATACATATGCTAAACATATAGAAGAATATGTTTAGATAGAAGAATATGTTTAGATTTGAATATATCTAAACATATGCTAAACATATAGAAGAATATGTTTAGATAGAGGAACATGTTTAGATATGAATCGGAATGAATCTCCAACTTTCAAAGTATTTTTATTTATTTCATTTAAAACTTTTGTTCACCCCAAGCAAGGCAGTACGGCCTCTGTTTACATTGAGAGAAGAGGCAAGAGAGAAAAGAAAAAAAAACTCGATAAAGGGGATTCAAAAAAGGAATATGTTATGGAGGAATATCCTGTCTTACCCAGGAATGGGTATGTCCCGGGTTATAAAAGACCTAGACGAGAACGAACTACAGAGAGCACTCGAGAGAGATCGAGAGTGTTCGTGACTATACGAGATTATTCGACATCACACGGGAGTGATCGAGATTATTCGTCATTATAGAAGAGAAGTCGAGAGCCATCGGCCTTAGACGAGAGTTAGACGTCACTAGACGGAAGCATTCTTCTCAAGACGGACGCCTACGTCCTATACAGAGACATTGCCTTCTTAATTGTTATTCGTGTTAACTGTTCGTTGGTGTACTTGTATTTGGTTTATTGTACTGAGGTATAATAAATCTCTAATTATATATCCTCAGTGTTAACAATTATTTCTTGCACTATTCTTTCTCTGTTTATCCCCTCCTGGGATATAACAGAGTAAGAGAGTGGTGAGAGTCAAGGAGATAAAAGATGTCACTCAATCACTCTTACCCCACATACGCATGGATCAAGCTAGTCTCCCTGAAAGCGAAACACTGCATCTCCTCGGGTTAACTCTCCCAACAGACCTCAAGTTGAATGACTATATAGAAGCCATAACTAAATCCGCTGCTAAGAAGGTCGGTTCTCTGTAGGGCCTGGACACAAATCTGAAATTGGCTGAGACAATCCTGTACATAAATAACTTTACCATCCGCCCGTGCATTGAATACTCCTGCCATATCTGGTCGGGTGCTACTGCTATCCAGCTAGAGGTCCTTGACAAAATCCAGCCGTAATGTGATCGATCCCGACTTGGCAGCTTGGATACAGTCACTTTCACACCGGCGTAATGTGGCTTCGCTCTGTCTCTTCAACAAATATTTTCACGGCTTCTGCTCTGATAAACTTAGCTCCCTGGTGCCCGATATGTATGAATTTACTCGGACAACAAGATTAGCAACTAGGTCCCACCGTTTTATGCAAAACCAATAAAAGTAAATGCTAATTCTACTTCATCAGCTTCTTTTCTCGCACTTCTCGCCTGTGGAATTCCCTTCCGTTTACTTGCTTCCCCGACAGCTACAATCTCCAAAAAATTAAATGTGAAGTCAATAGTCATCTTCTATCTCACTATCTTACATCATCTCTCTCATGATCCTTTCTCTTCCACTCTCATCAGTATTCTCATCAGTATTCTCTTACCCACATCCTGACACCTCCTGTAACCTGTCACTCTTTCTCAGAACTTTCCTCCTATGTAACCCCCTGCACAACAGTGGCCGTAAAATGCCTTGTTTGGGGCGATATGATTATGAAAAAAAAACTATACTATTATGATGCAGTCATAAAGAGGGGGATCAATTCTACATTGCAATCAATATATAAACTGATCCCTCACTTCATGGCCAAATTTATCCTTCTCTTACTAACTTCCTGACACCCCTATAATCTTTCACTCTTTCTCATAACTTTCCTCCTATGTAACCCCCTGCAATACAGTAGCAGCAAAATGCCTTGCTTGGGGCGATATGATTATAAAAAAAAATCTATAGTATTATATTGTGGATATAAAGTGGGGGATTAAGTCTACATGACAACCAAACATAAACTGATCCCTCATTTTATGGCTACATTTGGGGCGATATGATTATAAAAAAAAGAAATTGACGCTGCTCATAAACATTTTGAGATTGTAGCTATCAGGGAAGCAAGATTGCGGAAGGAAATTCTACAAACAAGAAGTGTGAGAAAAGAAACTATTAGAGAAGAAGTAGGGGTTACATTTGCCTATTTTGATGGTAAAATGGAGGGACCTAATTGCCAAACTTGTTTCACGAGTAAAGTCATAAGGGCGGTGCACCAGAGAAGTAAGCTCCACAAAGCAAAAGGCGAGAAAATACTTGTAGAAAAGGCAGAGGTAAGCCACGTCCCGTTGGTGAAACGTGACTGAATGCAAGATGCCAAATCGGGATCAGTTTTATTGTAGATCCTCCTTTGGATTTTGTCGAGAACCCTAGATAAATAGCAAGAGCGCCAGACCAAATATGGCAAAAGTTTTGTTTCGTTTAACGGTATATCAACTCATTATGCCTCATTTAATGCCGAGATTTGTTTTAATTTGGAGTTTTGAAATAATAAAAAATATGTTTTCTGCTTTCACAATTAAAATACAATGGATGATCAGTCAGTTAAGTGTCATACGTGATACACGCTTGGGCGATCATGTCTCGAAAGAGACATGACTGACTGGGCAGAATATTATCCCGCAGTAGGTTGCCATTGCTTTCTGCGGTAGACTGCCAGACAAAGCTATAGAACCCAATCTGTCCTGTTATTTAACCCATAAATGGAGGGAAGAGACGGATTGATACCTTTCCCAAGGGTATTTGTGCGTAAGTGAATGCAAGGAATTTCAACTGGAATTCGAACTCGGCACCCCAATTTGTCGTTCCGAGTCGATATCCGCTGCACCACAACGAACATCCATCAATTGATGATACTCAAAGTTTTTTGCAGATACATGTTTTTTGTAAATGTTATTCCCCGAGGCGGTAGATGTGTTTTATTTTGCAGTTTGAGGAATATTTAAGAAATTGTAGAATATTATATAGGTTAATGTCATGACAGGTCTTTCGTCGTGGTTGTATACTTATTTTGCTGGTTCTTGCTCATCATCAGCATGGGTGATATTAGTCTCCTGGAGAGCAACACATTCCACCTGTTTAGCCCCACTTTTTCAACTACCTGAAGTGGAACGACTTTATCTAATCTATAGCTGCATCTGTTGCTAGGAAGGTGCAGGCACTGTGTCGGGCCAGAAAGTTTTCTTGTCAGAATCCTTTTTACACTTTGATACGAAGATGCATTTATATAAAAATAATATTAATAATGTATAAAAAGTTATAGTAATGGATTCTATTGAGTTCTAAGTGCTATTCCTGAACAGTTTTAATTCTTGAAGTAGCGTAAAAATAGAGAAATTAGGAATAGAACATTTTGGAAAATTGTGGAATATTCCAGAAGAATCTAGAGAGTTCGAAAGGTTTTAGAAGTATGCAAGTTAGGTGTTAGCCCTATAAAAATAGACTTTGGACAGTAACTAGTTTGTTGTTACCAGGGTTTGCTGTTGTTATCAACTCCGCTGAGATTTCTATCCAGCCGAAAGAATCTGTAACAAAAGTTGCCGAACAACTAAAACCTGAAAGAGAACCTCATGGAACTATATGGGTAAATACATATTTTTGACTCTTTCATTGACCGAACTAATAATTATTCCTTATATACACATTTAAGGATTTCCAAAATGTATAGCACTTAACATCTTTGCCAACTTAATTGGGTAAAGATATTTGGCACCTTACCTTCCTCTTCTCTCCTCGTAACACTCGCCAGTAGTAAACTCTATGTTTCTTGTTTTGAATGCTACAAAATTGTATATTTGTAAATATTTTATTTGGTGTGTTTTGTAAATTAAATATTTGTCTGTGATTTATCTCTGAGTTTTGGTTAATCATTTTTTTTTTTTTTTGTTACAATGAACACGTAACAAAATTGGGGGCTCGTCCGGGAATTAAACGTAACATAAATGGGGGCTCGTCCGAAGCTAACACGTAACAGTCTTTTATAAATCGGCCTTTCTTCCGTACATTCAATATTATTGCAGTATTTAGTAGGTTGGTCCTGCTATTCATCTCGTGCTCCTCAACAAAACCTGCAATATAATCGATCCAGACTTGGCACCTCGATTTGACACCTTGACGTGATGTGACTTCCTTTTGTCTTTTCTACGAATATATTTGTAGCAACAGCTCGGACAAGATTTTTTCCCTGGTGTCACGACCACATAATTTTTTAACGTGGTACTAGATTAGCATCCAGGTCCAACACTTTTATCGTTGAAATAGTTAAATATAAAGGTCACTTCTATTACAACAGTTTCTTTTCTCGCACTTCCCGCCTGTGGATCTTCATTCTGTTTGGATTCAACCATGAGTTTTTAATTTTCCTTCCACATACAACTATAACAACTTGACGAGATATTACTAACCAAATACAGGCAAAATGGCGAACATAAACTAGTTACAACAGAAAATAACATGTATCCAATACTGATGCGTTTCCCTATATATATGGAGGGATTTATTAAATCAGTAAAAATTTAAAAAGAAATACAAAGGAAGAGGTACAAAAATGTTGCAGGCCAAAAAGTGCTCTATCAATACAGAGAACAATAATAACAGCAAAATATAGATGGAGGGAAGCTTTATTTTTATATATATATATATATATATATATATATATATATATATATATATATATATATATATATATATATATATATATATATATATATATATATATATATATATATATATATATATATATATATATATATATATATATATATATATATATATATATATATATATATATATATATATATATATATATATATATATATATATATATATATATATATATATATATATATATATATATATATATATATATATATATATATAGCGGTCATGTCACGTTGGATACACCGGTTCCCGCTCGATCACCGAAGTTAAGCAACGTTGAGCCTGGTCAGTACTTAGGTGGGTGAACCACTTGGGAATATACCAGGTGCTGTTAGCATTCACGGATGTGCGGTGGATGTCGGCTTGGAGGGGGAAATCGGTGAGCCGAGTTCCAATTTCGGTCGAGCACGCTGCATTCACTTGCGCACTGGTACCCTTGGGAAAGGTATTAATCCGTTCGTTCCCTCCAATTATGGGTTAAATAATTGAGGTCTGCTGTTCGTGCGATCTGTGGCAGTCATCTGCACCAATTGTTTGTTATCAGCAGTTCCAAGAAGTGTGGATGGTACTACACAATGCCTTCACCACTATAAACAAATCTCTGTGTGGTTGTCTTGCTGGAAAAAGGTTGGACCCTCATACGTTGAACGCGACGGGAGAATCCATGACCATCATCATCATATATATATATATAACAAAATAACAATTTCAGTATTCAGTAACCAGTAGAGGTTGATATATATATATATATATATATATATATATATATATATATCAACCTCTACTGGTTAGTGAATACTGAAATTTAAATGTTTTGAATTTTACTGCATGCCTTCAACTATAGATAAAATGTATTACTGGTAATTTAATTATGAATAGCTGTTGATGGTAAATTTTTGTTATAGAAAAATATGCTTTTAAACACTTATATTGTTTTGCTTTCATTTGGAGGTTTTACTATTTGCCAATAGCTGGGAAATGTAACAGGTGCTACCACCCCGTGTCTGGGTGGATCTTGGCTCAACAGCAAATAAGAGGTGGTTTCACGCGCCTCTAAACCTTCCGGTCAGAAGCTTTGCTGCCGGATGTAGTTTATCGTCTCACCCAGGACGACATTTAGTATTTATGAAATAAATATAATTCCTAATAAAGCGAGCGAACATTCTCGACAACTTAGTAAATTACCTTGCATTTCATATCACGATAAAACATAACTTAGTGATACACATATTTGAAAAGACGTTTTTTTTTTCTTTCAATGAAGTTCATATTTAATGACTTGCGTATAAATGTGCCTTGTGATACAGTGAGTATCCGCTCAGAACGATAAACTGGAGAGCCGAGTTCAAGTTTCAGTTGCATTCGCTTAGGCATAAATACCCTTGGTAAATATATTGATCCTGTTCTTCTCCCTCCTCTATGGGTTGAATAGAAAGACAGATTGGGTTTTGTAGCCTTGCCTGGCAACTAGTCTACCACAGAAAATAATGGAAACCTAATGACAAATGTTCTTCCAGTTACCCATGTCTTGAAAGAGACATTATCGCCTAACGTGAATCGCGTATGACACTTAACTGAATGACTGATAGAGAGAACCTACCTACAGTCATGAACCATGTATTCTCTTTTTCCTAAGTGTAAACCATATTTGTGTGTGTGACTTAAAATACGAGAATCCAACACAGTAAATGAAATGTTTATTGTAATATTAGCTGTTTCCTTATAAGTTAACATTTGGTATTCACAGGCCGAGCACCGCTGTCGGTTGAAAAAAAAAAACACTTTTCTTTACAAGCAGCTTTTTAGCAAAATCAGTTAAGTGCCATACGTGATACACGCTTGGGCGATCATTTCTCGAAAGAGACATGACTGACTGGGCAGATGATTATCCCGCAGTAGGTTGCCATTGCTTTCTGCGGTAGACTGGTTGCCGACCAAGGCTATAGAACCCAATCTGTCCTATTATTTAACCCATAACTAGAGGGGGAAGATATGTATTATATTATTAAGTAATAATTAGTGGGAGATCAGTTTATTAATTCAAAACAATGGAAAAATGATCCCCCACTTTTTGACCAGTAGAAGCCATATTCATGTTTCCAACTATTATATTCAGTCAGTCAGTTAAGTGCCATACGTGATACACGCTTGGGCGATCATTTCTCGAAAGAGACATGACTGACTGGGCAGAAGATTATCCCGCAATAGGTTGCCACTACTTTCTGCGGTAGACTGGTTGCCGACCAAGGCTATAGAACCCAATCTGTCCTATTATTTAACCCATAACTAGAGGGGGAAGATATGTATTATATTATTAAGTAATAATTAGTGGGGGATGTGTTTATTAATTCAAAACAATGGAAAAATGATCCCCCACTTTATGACCAGTAGAAGCCATATTCATGTTTTCAACTATTATATTCAGTCAGTCAGTTAAGTGCCATACGTGATACACGCTTGGGCGATCATTTCTCGAAAGAGATATGACTGACTGGGCAGATGATTATCCCGCAGTAGGTTGCCATTACTTTCTGCGGTAGACTGGTTGCCGACCAAGGCTATAGAATTCAATCTGTCCTGTTATTTAACCCATAACTGGAAGGAATAGACGGATTAATACCTTTCCCAAGGGTATTTGCGCGTAAGTGAATGCAATGAATTCGGCTGGAATTCGAACTCGGCTCCCCGATTTCTCGTTCCGAGCCGATATCCAATGCACCACAACGCACATATTTAGTAAAATAAGTTTCTCAATTGTCGTGGCTGTTATCGCTCTGTTAAATCTTTTATGTTTGTTTGATCCTAATTTTTATATAAAGAAGTACGAAATGATAACGTCTTGATTGTATCATCGTTTTCTCCTTGAATTACATTTGCTAATCATTTTAATTGTTGCTACTGCTGAAAGTTTTCAAGTTACGTGGTTTCTTAATCTGATACAGTTCTTTTTTGCGATTCTGTAGTGCCAGCCCACAGGTTAAGTAAAAGGACAATTTTTATCAAGACCCACAGGCTTCACTCAGTCAAAATCATTTTTAATCACTGATCTCAGAAAGCAGTTGTCTACAACTTAAAGTTTAATCAGGTTTCGTTAAAAAAAGCTTTTATGAATTTCTCATTTTTCCAGTATTCTTACATGTTTCTTTCTTGCTGGAGATAAGAAATGTAAAAATGTTCCATAGTTATTATATTTCCGAACACTTTCAACCATTTCACTTGCCATTTTCAAGGTTGTTATTCTTTCCATGTTCTTAGTTTATTCTCATATTTTGACTGTAGTGTAATTTATTTGTGTGTGTGTTTTTTTAAGGAACGTTCTTTAAAAGTTGTCACCTGACGTGCGTAACTTGAAATCGCGTGACCGTCTGTCTATTTAATAAAAATTTCGAAACTGTATTTCCACTGTTAAATAATGTAAGGTTGATAGTAGGAGAGATTTGTATGATGTATAGTGCCTCACTTATAGCAAGATGCTTTTTATATTGTGAATTAAATAGTAATTGTATTTTTAACTAAATATCTTTCAAGGCTTCTTGTGAATTATGGGCGAATAAATGTTTTTTTTTGTTTTGTTTTTTTTGCACTGTTGCATGTTAGGCGTCTACTCGAAGTGGTAGTAGTATGTCCAATATAGGTAACTGATTTATGACAAAAACACTTTCTTGTACTGGTAATTGAAATTCATACACTATGTTAGTCATTATTCACTATAAATATACAGTTTATATATGCCTGAACGGATTTTGACGTCATTTATGGCATCCATATGAAAATCTCTTTCTGATGAGGCAATTTAAAAACTTGACTTATATTTTCAGAAGAAATATCGTCAGATTAAAATTTGTTTAATATTTCGTTCTGGGTAAAAAAAGAAAAAATTAAATCGATATCGATTTGAAATTTCACGAGTAATAAGCATCTCTTAATTCTCTTTAGAAATTATACGAAAATTTTCCGATGTGGAATTATTATTATTACAACTGACTTAATAAAACTAGTATCTTGTTGGTTGTTATAGCGAAAACACATAGCAGATTCCTCACCTGAGCAGACATGCTTTGTGGTGCAGAGGATATCGTCTCAGAACGAGAAATCCTAGCGCCGAGTGCAAATTCGTTGCATTCACTTACACGCAAATACCTGTGGGAAAGGTACTAATATGTCTCTTTTCCTTGCAGCTGTGGGTTAAATAGCAAAACAGTGTCGGTTCTATAGCTTTGGTTGGCAACCGGTCTACTCCAAAAGGTAATGGCAATCTACTGCAGGAAAATCTTCTGCCCAGCCAGTCATGTCTCTTTGGAGACAAGATTGCCCAAGCGTGTAAAACGTATAATCACTTAATTGAGTGGCTGACTCCTCATCCAAACAATAATTTTGCTGAATTTAAATCGAAACCACTTGTTTGAAATACATGCTAGTGTACATCAACGATTCGTTAATTTTTGTTTGTTAATTTGGTCTTACGTTAATATTTGGATCAGTATACCTAATTTTCTGTTGTTAGTTGAGTGTTGCGATCCAAAACATTCTAAGACAACAATACTTCATTTAAATAAAACATGAAAATATTTTCTGAAAAACAAGTAGAAACAGAACGTCAGTTAAAAAGCATTTATATATTCTTTACAGAAATATACACAAATACCCTTTGGAAAGGTATTAATCCGTCTCTTCCCTCCAGCTATGGGTTAAATAACAGGACGGATTGGGTTCTATAGCCTTGATCGGCAACCAATCTACCGCAGAAAATAATGGCAACCTACTGCGGGATAAACTTCTGTCCAGTCAGTCATGTCTCTTTCGAGACATGATCGCCCAAGAGTGTATCACGTATGGCACTTAACTGACTGAGTGAATATAATAGTTGGAAGCATGATTAAGGCTTCTACTGGGCATAAAGTGGGGGTCGGTTTTCTATTGTTATAAAGTAATAAACTGATCCCCCACTAATTACTAATTAGTGATATAGTACATCCGTTCCTCCTCTAGCTATGAGTTAAATAATAGGACAGATTGGGATCTGTAGCCTTGGCTGGCAACCAATCTACGGCAGAAAGCAATGGTAACCTACTGCGGGATAATCTTCTGTCCAGTCAGTCATGTCTCTTTCGAGACATGATCGCCAAAGCGTGTATCACGTAAGGCACTTAACTGACTGACAATAACAATAAAATGTTCAGCTTTCTTTATAATGTTTTTTCTTTTATTAAGTAATTCAAGGTTCATTGTGAGATTTGGGGAATACTTACTTTATGAATGTGTTTTTGAGTTCGTAGACAAAGGCTTAAGTGGTAGTTGCTGGTTATTTCTCTCAGTTTTGTACGTGGACACGACCGTAGTCGGATGATGATTTTGGGCACGTGTGTGAACACACGTATAAGTCAAACTGGCCTCTGAAATTGTTTTTTGAATTCAGAGAAGCAGCAGGCTTCTAATTTTTATATCCGTAAATCAAAGTTCGCATAGAAGTGTGAACTTTTTATTAGACATTTTTCTTTAGGTGGAAAATAAGGCTTTAAAAATCGTTTTCTCGAAATTTTGGAAGAGGTGCACGGTGTTATTATTGTTATTCTTTGAATGGCCCAAAAATAATAAGTGATGTGTCTACAAATACGTCCGTACTTGGTGATATTTGCCCCAGTAGTTATTATTAATTTTCTAAAAATCTGATGAGATTATATTGGTTGAAAAATCTACATAAGATTTAATTGTGTCACGTGTCTTTCTCACTGCCCCAGAATATACACTATTGTGCAAAAGTATTAACACAAGAACTATTTTATCTTTTATGAAGCATTTATTGAGCATATTGACAGAAACTAAACAATGTAATTAAAGTAATTTTAATTGATTTACTCAACAAATGCTTTAAAAAGGAAAATACTTGTTACAAAATAAATTTAATATTTAGTATAATAGCCTTTTGCTTTGATCATAGCCTTCATTCTGTCAGGCATTGACATCACAAGCTTCTTCAGTGTATCTAATGGTATCTCCTGCCAAGCAGCTTGTATTTGTTCCTAAAATGTGTCTTGCAAAGTGACATTAGATTTATGAATTTTTTTATCCAAAATATCCCATAAATGTTCAATAGGATTGAGATCAGTGCTTCGTGGGGGCCAGTTTAAATTCCTCTTCCTTTTTAGTTAAATAATTCTTACAAAGGTTTGGCTTTTCACCTTGTATTTGAATTTCAGTAAAGTTTTTTGATAAAATCACCCCTGTCGTAATACTTTTGCACACTGACGGTAGTGTGCAAAAGTGTTAGGACAGGGGTGATTTTAAAATTTATTTTGATTCCTCATAAAAGATAAAATAGTTCTTGGCCTAATACTTTTGCACAGTACTGTAATTGTGTTCGTACTACCCAAATAAAGAATTGTTTTCTTTTTACCTGTTCACGAAGCACAGATTTGTTTGAGTTTGTGTTTTGTTTAACGGTATATCAACCTCTGTGGGTTATTTTATGCCAAAAAGGTGGGGCTTTAGGGTGTTCTTTTTAATGTTTGGTTAGAGTAAAAAGGTTGATTTAGTCAGATTTTAATTAATTTTTTTTTGTTTTTATCCTTTTTTTTATTTTAGTAAAAATGTTTTCTAGTTTTGTATTAAAAATGTTTTGCTGGGGATAATGTTTTCCTTAAAAAAATTATTGTTGATAATATCTTTCCTTCGAAACTGTATATTTTTCTTTAAAAGTCTATTTTATGTATATATTTCTATAAAAGTATTTTTATACTGTCATAGTTTTTTGAACCCAGTTTAGGGTTTAACTATTTGACAATAGCTGGGACCCTAACAGATGCTGCCACTCCGGGTCAGGGTGAACCTGGGAACAACAGCAATTAAGAGGTGATTCCATGCTCCTCAAAACATCCCAATCAGAGGCCTTGCTGCCGGATGCAGTTTGCCGTCATGCCCAGGATCAAAGCTCAGATTAAACAGGGCGCATATATGCTTTTCTTTCTTATGTCTAGTCGATGAAAACATTCTATCCTGTCAAGACTCTCAAAATGATTTCTATCTGTTTTAAATCACCACAAGGCAATGCATTCCAACTCTTATTCAGGGTGCAACACGCTCCAGGACGTGAACGAACTTGTTAACCATTACACAATAAAAAGGTGCCAAATTTATTCATTCACTAATTATTATCAGTAGAATATATGAAGTGGAAAAAACCCTAAAGGTTTGAAATTATTTTGTTAATTTAAATATTTAGCATTTTCCTTGAAATAAAAATAAATAAATAAAAGTTAAAAATCATCTTATCTAATAACAAATAGAAAGAAAGAAAGAAAGAAAGAAATCAAATCAAAAAAGAAAAAAACTAAATGGAGAAAGAAAGAAAAAAGAAAGAAAGAATGTTAACAGAAGAAAAAATAAAAAATAAATGGAAAAATAAGAAAAAAAACGAAATGGAAAAGAAAGAAAGAAATGTAAATAGAAGAAAGAAAGAAAGAAAAAAAGAAAGAAAGAAATGGAAAAAGAAAGGAAGAAATGGAAAAAGAAAGAAAGAAATGGAAACAGAAAAAGTAAAAAGAAATAAAAAAAATGGGAACAGAAAGAAAGAATCAACGAAATAAAGAAAGAAAGAAAAAAGAAAGAAAGAACTGGAAACAGAAAAAAAGAAAAAGTAAGCGGAACAGAAAGAAAGAAAGAAGGAAAGAAAGAAAGAAAGAAAGAAAGAAATGTCAACAGGAGAAAGAAAGAAAGAAAGAAAGAAAGAAAGAAATATCAACAGAAGAAAGAAAGAAAGAAAGAAATGTCAACAGGAGAAAGAAAGAAAGAAAGAAAGAAAGAAAGAAATGGAAAAAGAAGAAAGAAACAAAGAAACAAAGAAACAAAAAAAAACGAAAGAAAGAAAGATTTAATTCCCAAATTAATTTTCTATTACGTTTTTACTAATATGTTTTCAGCATATTTAAACTTATCTCTGGGCATGTTCGAGGGCGTAATGGGGAATTTGTTAGATATGAAAAGTCACAGAGACAAGCTTGAATTCCAGTCGGGTTTGTTAGGTTTACACTCCTCACAGTCTAGGGAAATATTCATGTTTATTTTGCTGCATTTGTTTCCTTTCTCTAATTGTTTTCCTTCTTAAATATATATTAAAGTAGCAGTATAGCCCGGCGTTGCTCGGGTGTAATGAAAGCTTTAAAACTAATCCATGGTCCTGGAGCTCAGACTCTTTGGACGTGTGCCAAAGACTAAAAAGCAATAGTTGTTTCCAGTTAAAGCGAAACCGTAGACTGAAAGAAAAATGAATGGATGTAAGTCAAATTTTGATTTCCTGGTATCGACATCAAATAAGTTTTTTTCGTTGTAAACTGAATTTTGAAGGCTAAATAAGTCCTCTGAGTAAATGGTATCATGGCTGAGACTATGAACTACAATTATACCTACTTAGAGCCAAACCCAAATCAAAAACTAAAATAAAAGGGCTGAAAAAAATACAGATATACAGGCAGATAAACAGACACACAAACAAACATTTTGCCTTTTATATATACATATTATCGATTTTCTGCACTATTGTAAGAACTGCAACCTTGAAACTTCTGAATATCGTTTCTTATGTCTTTGTCTATGAGTGTATCAAATTTGATTAAAATCGGACCACTCCTTCTATAACCCGATTTTTTCGATTACTGATTTATGATATTTATCGGGGGTACCTCGACACAAAACCTAACAACACTCGCAGACGCTTATAGTACAACTGTGTAAATTTTCAAGAAAATCGGTTCATCCGTTTCGGAATCTATAGGTAACGGGGACACACACATACACACACACACACACACACACACACACACACACACACACACACACACAGAGAGAGAGACAAAGTTCCATTTATAAATAAGTTTAGATATATATGTGGCCTCGTTCGTTATATTTAATTACGCGGAAATAAAGTTATCAATGTTAGAAATCCATCTCATCGGTTAAAAAATAATGCTGTACTCGATATAAAAAAAGAGAAGATATATTTTACAATCGAAAGTATGTTTTGACCTTAAATAATTCGAAAAAGGTTGATAAGACGTAAAGTATCACTCAATCTGGAGTTCTCAAAAGCAACTCTAAGATAACAATTCTACGAATTAATGTATTACCAAAAAAAAAAAAAAATCGAATTCTGTTCTTTGCTCGTTCACAAGCGCAGATTTGAAAACCTTGGCGTAAAACTCCAAATTTTTACTACGTTTTTTCTTTTTCATGCGCCGTGTTCCTTCAGGGAGTAGGCGGTCATGGGTTTCCACTCATCCCTGTCCTTTGTTGCTCTTAATATTTTCCTCTTGGTAGCTCCCTTAAAGCCAGCTCCACCATCTATTTGTCTGTTTCTCTTTTTCTCTATCCGTCCTGTGTGTATCAGATTCTCCAAACCCTCCTTCTTCTTTAAATGTCTCAGGAATATCAGCTATCACTTCCTGATGTTAAGTTTTCTTCTCGTTTGTATCCGCTGCAACATCTTGTCGTTGCTCACGTGCACGGTTTAAGTTATTCTCAGGTTCCCTCTGTAGAACCATATTTCGGCTGGCTCGAGCCTCTCCTTCATTCTTGAAAAGATCGTCCAACATTCGCTGTCACACAGAAAGACAGATATCATATAGCAGTCCAGCAATCTTTTCTTTGTTTCCAATGAGATTTTCTGTCTAATAGAATGTTTTTAATCGTTTTACCCCAAGCAAGGTGGTACCTCCAGTGATGCGCTGGGGGCTACATAAGAGTAAAAGTTTAGACAGGAGGAGAGTGAAGAGAAAGACGAACCAGTTACAGGGAGTGTCAGAGAAAGGGCAAGAGAAGGATGTGAGCACAGGAGTTGCGAAGGTTGTGAGAAAGGAAAAGAACGAGATAGACGGGGTGATGTAGAAAGTAGGAGTCAAGCGGACAAGAGATGGGAATTGACATTGCATTTAAATTCGTGGAGGTTTTAACCTTTCAGGAAAACAAGTATATGGAAGGGAGTTCCACAGGCAGGAAGTGCGAGAAAAGAAGCTGTTGGAGTAGAATTGTTGCCTGCATTTGGTTGATTTAACTGTAAATGGATGGTACCTTGTTGCCAGTTTGCTTGTGTGAATAAATTCTTGTGGAGAGGGCACCAGTGACCTAAGTTGGTCGGAGCAGAACCCATGAAAATATTTGTAGAAGAGACAGAGAGAAGCCACATGCCGCCGGTGAGAAAATGCTTGGAATTGAACTGCCATGTCGGGACCAAACACATTACAGATTCTCCTTTGGATCCTGTCGAGAACACTGAGATTAATGTATGTGGGAGCGTTATCGTTGGGTAAGAATGTCTTTGAAGTAATCGCTCAGGTTTAAAGGGTTCCGTTCGGTTATCAAGTATAAAAAGAGACAGACGGGTGAACGATAAAAAAGGGGTGCCTGACCAGATATGACAACATTATCCCATGCACAATCGAATGGTTAGATTTGTAAATGTGCAAGATGGATTCAGGCCGAAGAAAAGTTCCTGGCCCGACAAAGTGACCCAACCTTCCTAGCAGTGAATTTAGCTATTGATTCAATGTGATGATTCCACTTGAGGTCGGAAGATAGGGTAAGGCCGAGGTCTGCTTAGCTTTTGAAATGCATCCTTAGCCATGCCAATGCGTTTTCGAATCTCAGTGTCGCACTTTCTATCCTCCGTCAGAACGCTTTCAAGGAATTTAAATTTTTTATTTGTTTTATTTCAGTTTCTCCGACTTGTAGTTGGCATTTAGGAGTCTTGTTTTTTGCTGGTGACCATACGTTCAGTTTTCTGTAAAATATGATGAAATAAAACAAAATCAAAGATACCCACCCTCAATTTCTCAAATATGTGGAATTTATAAATTTGAAATACAATGGCGTATACATATAAAATAAAATTTAGATATAGCAAAAAATTACATAAGAAAGGTGATGCAGCGTTTGGGGTCCGTTTGTCTAAAACCGTAAAATACTTCAAAACCAAAATATTGATTGATCTATTGATTTCTTTGTTTAACGGCATAGCAACAGCTTATGCTTCATTTATTGCCGAAATATAATTTTCTTGGAAGATTTCAAGTAATAAAACTATGATTTACGTTACTCTTCTATCGCAATTGGATACATGATACATAGCTTTCGTGCATATGCATTTTTGTGTGGCCATGATTACTTGAAGCGGTGATTTGTGTGTTTTAGGTTATAGATTTATTGAAGTTAAGAAGTTCTTATATCTGAACTAATATCCTAAAATAGTTCTTTCATGTTGCTTGCTTGGTTGGCTGATTTTGTTTGGCAGTAAATCAGCCTCTATGGGTTACTTAATGGCGAAATCTAAATATTTCATACAAAATTTTATGCTTTGAACAACAAATATTTTGTACATACTTTCAGAGTAAAGTTTTTAATTATATTTTTGCATATCATAAAATATATTGTTAGTCATTTTACTATAAGAATTTAATTTATATTTTAGGGTCACATCGATTGTCTTTTTGCTATGTTAATGTATTATTCATCATTTTGCCGAGAACATGTCTTCTCTACAATCGCTTTGCTTGTTGTTGTGTTAAGATTTCTCTGTGTAAGTATTATGGTGAAACACACCTATTCCCCAGATAACGGTCTCTCCCTCCTATATTAATAAGAGTTAATAGGAAGTTAACTCGAAAAGTTCTTGGGTAGTTAATATTGAATTCTTATACATATTTTTGTATTTATTGTACATATTTAAATTTTTATATTCATTTGGGGTGTTTTTTAGGTCCCCGGAACGTTTTGTTGTATTTTGGTACATGAAGGATTGAATATTGCTGGATAAATTCTTGTGGTGATTGAGAAAATTGTAACATATGTCTGGGTCGTGAATCGGATAAACTAGGTATAAGGTAGTTAGTGTGGACCATCCTTAGCATTTGTCCCCTCCGCACTTTGTCCTTGTGCCACAACTGTATTCTTTACGGTAAATAAATGTTTTTGGGAAGTCTATAGGAGCTCTTAGAAGTTCTAGAGAGTTCTTTAGAGTTCTATTAGAGTTCAGTAGAACTACTAGGCAGTTGATATTAGTCGGTAGTTAGCTGAATACTAAGAAAGATTACCAAGTTCCTAACATTTGGGGTGCGTTAAGTCGATTAGCAACCGACATAGCACGATTATACCCTTCAGTGCGAAAACTACTCCACAAAAATAAGACGAGTGTAAATGTCTGTAAATAATTTTATGTGACTTAGCAGTATACAACTCTCTCTGAGAAAAAAACAGTTTGTCATTCATTTTCTTTCTGCAATCATTTTTATGTGCGCTGCAGTGCAGTGGCTATAGGCCCGGAACGAGAAATCGGGGAGTCGAGTTCAAATTCCTGTTGAATTCCTTGCATTCCCTTACGCCCAAATACCCTCGCGGAAGGTATTAATCCGTCTCTCCCCTCCAGTTATGGGTTAAATAACAAGATAGATTGGGATTTATAGCCTTGGTCGGCAACCATTCCACAGCAGAAAGTAATGGCACCCTACTACAGGATAATCTTCTGCCCAGTCAGTCATGTCTCTTTCGAGACATGATCGCTCAAAGCGTGTATCACGTATGGCACTTATCTGACTGACCGATGATAATAGTTGGAAATATGATTAAGGCTTCTACGAGGCATAAAGTGGGGGATCGGTTTTCTATTGTTATGAAGTAATAAACTGATACCCACTAATTATTACTTAATACTATAATACATGTCTTCCCCCTCTAGCTATGAATCAAAATAACATGACAGATTGGGTTCTATAGCATTGGTCGGCAATTAATCTGCCGCCGAATGTAATGGCAGTCTACTGCGCAATGTGGCTTCCCTGTGTCTCATGTACAAATACTTTCACTGCTTCTTCTCCGATGAACTTAGCTCACTAGTGCCCGTATATATGGATTTACTCTAGCCACAAGATGAACAACTAGGTCACACCCTTTTACTGTGAAACCAATAAATTGTAAACGCAAATTTTACTCCATCAGCTTCTTCTCTCGCACTTCCCGCCTGTGGAATTCCCTTCCGTTTACTTGCTTCCCCGATAGCTACAATCTCCAAGAATTTAAATGTAAAGTCAATCGTCATCTCCTAGCTCACTAACCTGCACCCTCTCTCTCATGCTCCTTTCTTCGTCCACTCCACTCTCATCAGTATTCTCATCGTTCTCTTATCCACTTCCTGACACCCCCTATAACCTGTTAGTCTTTCTCATAACTTTCCTTCCATGTAATCCCCTGCAAAACAGTGGAAGCAAAATGCCTTACTTGGGGAGGTATGATTATAATAAAAAATAAATTCTGTCCTTCCAGTGTTTCTTTTTTCTTTCTATATATCTTTTACCAAACCTTTTTCATTCACTCTTTTCCTCTCACATTTTTTCTCTATCTTTTCTTTCCTCTGCTTCCTCCCCACCTTCTGTTTATGCATTTATTTTCCTTTCCTTTTCATTGTCTCTCTTTCCTCTCAGATTACTCCCCGAGAAAGAAGGATACTGTTTAGTCAATATCAAAAATTGTTTTTTTCTCGTAGAACTGTTTTCAGAAAAAAATATTTCCTAAATTCCAACAAACACACATGTTTTGCGTCATAGAATGCCGAACGCATACCTGTAAAGCTAATCTCACTATTTAGTCAATTAAATGCCATAAAAAGTATTTTGTAGAAGAGACACAGGGAAGCCACATTGCACAGGTGAGAAAGTGACTGTAAAAATTTTCCTGCGGTAGATTGGCATTACTTTCTGCGGTAGACTGGTTACCAACCAAGGATAGAGAATCCAATCTGTTTTGCTATTTAATCCATAAGTGGGGGATGAAGAGACGAAGGTATTTGCGCGTAAATAAATGCGAGGAATTCAACACAAATTTGAACTCTGTTCCCCAATTTCGAGCATATGATATATCATACGCCAGTAACCAACGTGCTCTACTGAATGAGCGATATATACAGCCTTTGAGATTTCATTCGCACGATCAACTCAGTCGATTAAAAACTTAATTGGGCGATTAAAGTTTATTGCTTTACTCGCCCGCGGTCGATTAAAAATCTCGCCACGAAAGGTGTCTTTTCAAATATAGAAAAAAAATCTGATTACTTTTACAACCCAAAAGTATGCCATTGAAGATTCACAAGTTTTCTAGAATGAACTACAATGATATTATTGAACGCTTCGGTCTTAGGCATGACGCCTGATCACCCCGGTCAGAGTAAACATTCGTTTAATTAACGCTTCTAGAGTGGAGCTAAAATGTCTCTGTCACCCAGATTAAAGACACTCACATATTTTTAAAAACTCATTTGGAAAAATATTATCCATTTCCTCTCCGCTTACGAAAAGTAAAAACGAACATTTGAAAGAAAGAAAAAAAATATGCTTACTTCTTTCAACCACGCAGCGAAAAACAAATTATACAAGTAAGTAATTTTTTTTATAGAAAATCGTTAAGAAAATCAGATTTGTTATTTTTTATCATCTATGAGATCGAGGCTGTAGTCAAACAGAGAAAGAAACTACGAATTTTGGTACCTCTACTAACTTGCCAAAATAAATAAAAAACACAGCATATCATGATGCTAAAAGGCTCAAACTTAATAAAAACAAAGTTTTATTATCAAAATATTAATGCTGTTATTAAGAGGAAAGATCAAATTTTGTTGCTATTATTTTTAAAAAGCTTTAAAATCCTTTCTAACACGTTCGAAATTTTAATTAAAATTTCGTTTTTTGTTTACCGTCAGCAATTCACGCTATGTTTACGTAAGGCGACGATTAAGAAAATGAAGTCGGTAGAGTAAAATGATTTTGGGACGAGTAAATTTTCCCTCGCTCTCGATCACTGGTTGAGTGATATCATTTTCAAATTTCAAAGGCTATATATATATATATATATATATATCCGCAGACAGATCTGTTTTGCTGTATCACAGGTCATCAGTACGATTGACATCTGATTGCTTTTTACCCAGGATTGAAACCCGACCGAAGTAGCGTCAGTCGGCGATTCTACCTCTGATCTCTCTTTCTCTCTCTCTCTCTCTCTCTCTCTCTCTCTATATATATATATATATATATATATATATATATATATATCACCTGAAGATGGATGAATCAGACCACATAATGGGCTGGCTTCGAAACGCGAAAATTTTTGTGTAGTGATACTATGAATTTATAAAAACATTGTAACAACCATTACAGTATAACGCTCTACATTTGTATCGAGCACTCTTTATAAAAGTAAATGAATGAACAAAAGGTCGAAAAACCTACGAGTTCAACAACTTAGTTACAAAATATATATATATATATATATATATATATATATATATATATATATATATATTGCCTGCATCCCCAAGTCAGAATGTTATCTTTTGTCCCTACTCTATTTCCCGAAAAAAAAAAAGTTTTTTGAGTTTTGTCGAGTTTTATTTTAATATAATTGGTGCCGGTGAAAACGTTATCAGCACTAATTTTGTCAATGTGCAACTTTAAAGGAACTTTTTTTTTACTTCTTTTAAAATTTCATCTTAATTTCGACTTAGCCTCATGTTTAAAACATTAATTTCCTTTCGCTTCGACTTACTTTCTTTTTTCTTGCTTTTAAAGATTCCCTTGACGCTTTCTCTCTTTCGTCTTTTACTGTTTCGTTTCTAACCATTCCATTCACTGCCTACACTCGACCTTCTAGAATTTTATGTGTTCTGTCTACAGTTTCACTCAAAGATTTATTCTTTTATATCTTCTCATTATTTCCTTCTTCAATTACCGCTATTTCCCCCTCTCTCTATTTTCCGTCTCTCTTTATTTCTCTGCTCTTTCTTCTATTTCCTTTCCTCGCCCTGCCTTTCACTTTTGCCTCTTTGTTCGTTTTTGACATTTATCTCTCTTCATTACTCTTCACACTTTCTGTACCTTTCTTTCTCCCTAAAACTTATTTTGATTTCCATTCTCTCTCTCTCTCTCTCTCTCTCTCTCTCTCTCTCAAACTTTTTTCACTTTCTCCATTTTTCCTTCTTTGCACTTTCTTTGTCTGATCCTGGGCATGACAGTAAACTGCATCCGGCAGTATAGCCTCTGATTGGTTAGTTATGATGATTCACACTCCACCCTCGTCTATTGAACAGGTGAAGAGGCTCATTCCTTGTTCCCTGTTTAGGATGTGGTTTCCTGCTTTCTCTTTTCCAATCTTTTCACTCTTTTCTTTTTTTCTTTTTTTCAATTGGAGTAGATAGACTAAACTATCGCCCGGTTCACACTCCACCCACGTCTATTGAACAGGTGAAGAGGCTCATTCCTTGTTCCCTGTTTAGGATGTGGTTTCCGGATTTCTCTTTTCCAATCTTTTCACTCTTTTTTTTTTTTTTTTTTCAATTGGAGTAGATAGACTAAACTATCGCCCGGTTCATACCCCACCCACGTCTATTGGACAGGTGAAGAGGCTCATCCCTTGTTCCCTGTTTAAGATGTGGTTTCCGGCTTTCTCTTTTCCAATCTTTTCACTCTTACGTAGCCCCCTGCGCATCAGTGGAGTTACCACCTTGCTCGGGGTGATATGATTAAAAAAATTTCATTTGTGATAGAAGGTTGTTTCTTTTGTCATTTTTAAAATAAGAAACTCTAAAAACTACACATTTATTTTTTAAACGATTCAACACAAGCATGGAAATAAAGTCACTAAGACACAAGAGGTTACTGATGTGAAAAAAATAATAAATCATTTTTTTAGCAGAGAAAATTATAAAGGTGTATAAATTATAACAGAAGATAACAATTGACATTGAATTTCAATTTATAAAAGGTCCTGGGCATGACGGTAAACTGCATTCGGCAGCCTTTTGAGGTTGGGAGGAGCATGGAACCACTTCTTAATTGCTGTTGTTCTCAGCTCCACCCTCATCCGGAGTGGTAGCACCTGTTAGGGTCCCAGCTATGGGCAAATAGTTAACCCCCAAACTGAGGTCAAACACTATGAAAGTATAAAAATACACTTTTATAAAAACATATAGTTAAAAATAGACTTTTATAAAAAAAATATACATTTTTGATAGAAAAATATTACCAACAATATATTTTTGAAGAAAAAATTATTACAACACATTTTGAGGGATATAAATATTCTTAACAAAACATTTTTGAATGCAAAACTAGAAGACATTTTCAGTTTTCTATAATAAAAAAAGAATAAAAACAAAAATTTTCATTAAAATCTGACTAAATTAACCTTTTCACTATAATTGAACATTTAAAAAATTGCTTTAAGACCTCAGCGTTTTGGCATTAAATAACCCACAGAGGTGTTGATATACCGTTAAACAAAACTCAAACTCAAAGATCTTTTGTCCTTCAGCTTTTTTTAGTCTTTAGTCTCTGCATTTCTCGTTGCCTCTCTTTTCTCTCTCACTTTCCTACCCTTTTTCTCTGTTTCTTCTTATCATTATTCACCCCAACCTTTTTTTTTATTTATGTATCGCTTTCCTTCCTCTTTTTCAATCTTTATCCTGTCATTTTTCCACCTCTTTTTGTATGCATTTAGCTCTTTCTCTCTATTTTTCATTGTACCTCTTTTCTCTCCCGTTCCTATCTTTTTCTCTACTTTTACTTCTTCCCACATTCTTCCCTCCTTTTTCACTATCTGTCCTTTCTGTCACTTTTGTTTACCCAAGTGATTTTCTAAGCGAAGCTTAGATGTGGCACGAGGCCGAATATATGGGACACCCAGAGAGGAGTGATCTCACGACTCAGTTGTAATAGGTTCTACCAAGACAAGCTTGTTAACAATTATACCACACCGAGGTGTCCTTAATTCTTTCTAATTGTAGCTTAGATGTGCCACAAGGCCAAAAGTAAGGGACACCCAGAGAGGATTGATCTCACTACTCAGTTATAATGATTCTAGCGAGACAAGCTTGCTAACTATTACGCCACCTTCAGGTGCCCTTGCCGTAGTTGTTATTTATGTGCCAATTTCACACACTGTTCACTGTCTCTTTTTCTTATTTCTTTCCTCTCTATTTCATTCCCTTTCTCTTTCTCCACCCCCTCTCTCTCTCACCCTCTCTCTCCGCCGTCAACATTTTCTATGCTTTGGTGTCGGACCACTTTTACTCCCCATCCTCATCCTATTCCTGCATTTGTCTCTGATTATCATTGTCTCAAATTGGCATAGTTGTTGTCGCCATTCAAATACTACCATCTTGGGACATCTGTCATTTAGTCAAGACTCTACCGGTTGAAGGGGACTATCAAATTAGAATCGAAGAACAAAAAATCGATAAACAAGTGGCGGAAGGGCCATGAGGAGGAGAGAAGGCCGGAAGAAAAATGGCGGAGAAAGGGAACAGGAAAAAGGTGTTAGACATGCAAAAGAAAGGAAGAAAGAAGTGAGCTGACGACAACAAGGGAAGGTGGATGGGGAAGGAAAGGAAGTCGGGAAGAAGAAAAGGTGGAGAAGAAAAAGAGGGAATGTTTGTGATGATGATTGTGATGATGATGATGATGATGATGATGATGATGGGGAGGAGGAGAGGATAAATGATTTAAAACGGAAGAGAGAAAAATAGGAAAGAAAATAAAGGGATACAACTCGCAAAGAAGAACTTAAAAATAGAAAGAAAAAGGCGTAGTGGGAGGAATGAGTTGTGTAATAAAATTTATGGTGACGGGATAGAAGAAGATTGTTATGATGATGGTGATGATGATGAGTGGAAAAGGGGAATAACAAAAGAATGTATGGTGATGATTGGGAAAGAAAAGGAAAGACAGTCTTGACAATACATAGGAAGTTTTGAGAGTCGTAAACGACCAGGTTATGAAGAGATACGGCGTATTGAAAAAACGAAACTACGAAGAAGAAAAGGTGCAGTAGGAAATGACAGAATGTGTAGGATGATGATGATGATGATGATGTGTAGGATGATGATGTGTAGGATGATGATAATGATGATAATGATGATGATGATGATGTGTAGGATGATGATAATGAATGATGATGATGATGATGATGTGTAGGATGATGATGTGTAGGATGATGATAATGATGATAATGATGATGATGATGTGTAGGATGATGATAATGATGATGATGATGATGTGTAGGATGATGATGTGTAGGATGATGATGATGATGATGTGTAGGATGATGATAATGATGATAATGATGATGATGATGATGATGTGTAGGATGATGATAATGATGATGATGATGATGATGTGTAGGATGATGATGTGTAGGATGATGATAATGATGATAATGATGATGATGATGATGATGTGTAGGAGAAGTGAATGAATGCTTTAAAACGGAAGAGAAAAAAGAGGAAAAAATACAGGGATACAACTCGTAGAAATAGAGCTGAACAGATATAAAGAGGAGTAGTAGGAGGAATGAATGTGATGGAATAGAGAAGAAGAAGAAGAAGAAGAAGAAGATTGGGGGCGATGGGGGATAAGGAGAATAACGAAAAAAGTTATGGTGAGCACATTGATGACTGAGAAAGAAAATGGAAGATAGTGGTGACAAAAAATGGGAAATTTTAGAGAGTCAATAACGTCCAAGTTACGAAGAGACACGGCGTATAAAAAATACTATGTAGAAAAAAAGAAAGAAGGGAGGACTATCATCGTGGACTAAAAAAAAAATCCACAACAATAAACCGCGATAACAAATTGTCAAGATAATTGATTCTGAAACAACAATTTAAAAATAAATTCAAGAAAAGGAAAAAAAATATATTGATTTTGCTAAATTAAAAAGATTAAAAAAAAAACTTGACAATATAGAAAACAATATATATAAGAAAAAGAAACAATATAATTAAAAAGACAATATAAGAGAAAAGAACTGTATAAGAAAAAAAGTTTATAAACTCATCGAAAATGTTAATAATCTTAAAACCAACAAAAATAGCGTGACTGCGATAAATAGGTTTTGGTGAATGACGATTACATTTAAAAGGATAGCTTTATTAATTATTCAGCAAATACAAATAACAAACAAGTTGACCCTAACACAAAAGAAACTGCAGCTATATTGCTAAGAATAATATACCTTTCCTGCGGTTTCACTTCATTGCTTCGACTCCATTATTCTTTAAAATATTCATTCCATTCTTTTGTTATATTGCACATTAAATTCTGTCTACATCTTGTTTCTTTGTCAACCTCTCCACACAAAATCATATACATATATATGATAGTTTTGTTTATTTTACGTATAATTATAGCATCACTAGGTTGAATTGTTAATTACCTATTTATTTCCATGTCTATCTAGTTTCTTTGTGCATTTTTATTAATACCTCACCATACCAAAAAATATATTAAACAATGTGAGTCAGAATATTTATTTCATCTGTTGTGCCATTGCTTTTATACCAGTAAGATATGTATACCAATATCTATGGCACCATAACTATCTTAAGTGTGTATATATGCATTGTTATGTCTTTTAGGTGTACTTAGAGTTTATATTCATTAGATATAAAAAAGGTATATAATCACAATATATTTCACTATAAATTTATATATATGAATATTCTTTATTTATATTCTTATGTCTACGATACATACACACACATACATACATACATACATACATATTTCGCGGACATATATATATATATATATATATATATATATATATATATATATATATATTATTTCTGAAAGGATTTTTCTGTTGCTGAGGTGATGTATTATCCCCCGTGGGGATCTTCATATCGAAATGGCCATTCAACATCATTGAATTAATCCTTTTTTAATATATATTTGCTCTGTAATATTTTATTACATGGAGCTCTCTTCCTGTATCATTTTTTAATATTAAAATAAAATTTTTAATATTAATTAGGATCGGGTTTTTGGAATTTACCTTCTTGCTTTTTTCCCTTGGATTGAAGTATCTGAATTAAAATTTAAAAAAAAAAATATATATATATATATATATATATATATATATGTATATATATATGTGTGTGTGTGTGTGTGTGTGTGTGTGTTCTTTATTTATCTGTAAATTCAGATAAAACTTAGTGGGGAAATAGACATGTTATTTTAAGGTATGCATAATTCGACTCCTTATAAACAGAGAATGAGGAAATATTCTAAGCCCCGAGGTTAGATTAGGTTAAGGAAGAGGTTGGTATGTATTGTTTTTCATTGGGTTGGGCTGGGGAAAAGAATTTAGTAGTAATTTCTCCTTGGCAGTGGGTGGTATGTGGCCTGACCATTAAGTTAGTAGTGGTAGATGGTTGGGAAGTAAATGCTTGGCCATTTAAAAAAAAAAATTATTGCGACAAATTGGGAGAAAATGATAATTATTGTAATTTAAACTTATTTCCATGGCGACACATACTTATGATTTCCCTTCGTTTGTTCAGGAGTATATTTTGGTCTTGAATTTTGAAAATATATATATATATATATATATATATATATATATATATATATATATATATATATATAGTACTGTGCAAAAGTATCAGGACAAGGACTATTTTTTCTTTAATGAGGCATAAAGTTCAAACTCACCCCTGTCCTAACATTTTGCACACTACCGATCGTATGCAAAAGTATTAGGACATGGGTGTTTTTCCTAAAAACCTCACTGAAATTCAAATACAGTGGGAAAGGCCAAGTAAATTGCGAATAGATGTTGATTATTTAAAACTAGGTGTAAAAGAAATGTATTAAAAAAGAAGTATTTAATTTTTCCTATTTTCTATTAAAAAGATAATTCGAATCTACTCTATTGAACATCTATGCGATATTTTGGATAAAAAATTGATAAATCTAATGTTACTTTGCAAGACACACCTTGGGATCAAATACAAGCTGCTTAGCAGGAGATAACATTAGATACATTAAAGAAGCTTGTAATGTCAATACCTGACAGAAAGAAGGCTGTGATCAAAAACAAAACAAATATTTATTTTGTAACAATTATTTTTCTTGTTCAAGCATTTGTTGAGTAAATCAAATAAAATTACTTTAATTAAATTATTTTCTGTCAATATGCCTCATAAAAGATAAAACAGTTCTTGTCCTAATACTTTTGCACAGTACAGTAAGTGTGTACTAGCAGTATAGCCCGGCGTTGCTCGGGTGTAATGAAAGCTTTTATATGTATATTATCGATTTTCTGCACTATTTTAAGAACTGCAACCTTGAAACTTCTGAATATCGTTTCTTATGTCTTTGTCTATGAGTGTATCAAATTTGATGAAAATCGGACTACTCCTTCTATAACCTGATTTTTTTCGATTATCAATTTTCGATATTTATCGGGGGCACCTCGACACAAAACGTAGCTAAGAACACTCGCAGACTCTTATTTTACAACTGTGTAAATTTTCAATAAAATGATTTGGAAAGTGACTGGAGTCGACCTAACGAGTCGGGATCGATTACATCGCAGATTTTCTTTTGGATATTGTCGAGAACCCTGAATTATTTTTATTCTTTTTTTTTTTCATATTATTTTTGTTTTACTCATATTTTTTCACACTTCGTAACCCCTAGTGTCTTAGTTTCTTTATTGCCTTGTTTGGGGTGAAATGATTAACAAAATGAAATACTCTAGATCAATTGAGATATGAAAATGATGACTGGTGTATTGTTATTATTAGTAAAAGGATTAGCAGTCGGCAGAAGTATTAGCGCCATTATTACTAGTAAACAGAGTTGATGGCGTTATTTTGTTTCCTACTTTTTTTGTAACAGTCGTTGTCTTCTGGAAAGTTGATGCTGGACACGAGACAAAAGAAACAAGAAAGAAGACTTTTGTATTAAAAGACTAGCAGTATAGCCCAGCGTTGCTCGTGTGTAATGAAAGCTTTAAAACTAATCCATGGTCCTGGAGCTCAGACTCTCTCTCTCTCTCTCTCTCTCTCTCTCTCTCTCTCTCTCTCTCTCTCTATCTATCTATCTATCTATCTATTCTCCCCCAGTCATTTCATTATCTATCTATCTATCTATCTATTCTCCCTTAGTCATTTCATTATCTAATCTATCTATCTATCTATCTATCTATCTATCTATCTATCTATCTATCTGTGTTCTTTGTCTTTTCCCCTTCAATCCTTACGTCTTTGCTTTCTCTTTCTTTCATTCACATTTGATTATTTCATTGTCTTTGAATTTTGTCAAAAACCGAGTCTATATTTTCTTTCGTTCTTTTTTCTTTCTTTCGTTCTTTTTTCTTTCATTCTTTCTTTCTTTCTTTTTTCTTTCTTTCTTTTTTCTTTAATTTTTCTTTCTTTTTCTTTCTTTTTTCTTTCTTTATTTTTCTTTCTTTTTCTTTTTTTCTTTCTTTTTTCTTTTTTTTCTTTCTTTTTTTCAGTTAGGTTTTATTTTTCCTTTCCCTTTTTTACACTTTCTTTCTTATTTTACGCGATGCTTACCTTTGGTCTTTTCACTTGTTTTGTTTCTACTCCATTATTTCATCCTTAAAAAATGTTTTTCATTTGTTTATTCGTCTCTTCTTCCTGCTAATTTCATTTTCGTTTTTATATTACTTGCAGTATAGCTCGGCGTTGCTCGGGTGTAATGGAAGCTTTAAAACTTATCCATGGTCCTGGATCTCAGACTCTTTGGACGTTGGCAAGAAAGACTAAAAAGCAACAGTTGTTTCCAGTTAAAGCGAAACAGTAGACTGAAAGAAAAATGATTGATTTCCTGATATCGATATCAAAGAAGTTTTTTTCGTCGTTGCCTTTTATATATATATATATATATATATATATATATATATATATATATATATATATAAATATATAATCAATTTTCTGCACTATTGTAAGAACTGAAACCTTGAAACTTATGAATATCGTTTCTTATGTCTTTGTCTATGAGTGTATCAAATTTGATTAAGATCGGACCACTCCTTCTGTAACCTGATTTTTTTCAATTATCAATTTTCGATATTTATCTGGGGTACTTCGACACAAAACCTAGCTAAGTACACTCGCAGACTCTTATAATGCAACTATGTAAATTTTCAAGAAGATCGGTTCAGCCGTTTCGGAGTCTATAGGTTACGGACACACACACAGACACACACACAAACACACACAGACGTAGTTCCATTTATAAAATAAGTTTAGATATTTTTGGTAAGTTTGGTAAATATATATGTTAAAATAGGATGTCAATGTTATTTTCATTTTAATTCAGGTGACAGTTCATCCACCATACCCTGTATATCCATCTAATCGTATATGTGTGATATTTGTACATGTATTATATTTATAATTACTAACATGGGCCTATTTGTATTTTAATTATAATTTTTATTTTTTTTTATTGGAGGTATAAAAGTTGAGGGGATTTGAATTTTTGTACATTTATTTTCATTTATTCACATATTTTTATGTTTTTTTATTGGAGGTATAAAAGTTGAGGGGATTTGAATTTTTGTACATTTATTTTCATTTATTTACATATTTTTATTTTTTTTATTGGAGGTATAAAAGTTGAGGGGATTTGAATTTTTGTACATTTATTTTCATTTATTCACATATTTTTATGTTTTTTTATTGGAGGTATAAAAGTTGAGGGGATTTGAATTTTTGTACATTTATTTTCATTTATTTACATATTTTTATTTTTGTTTAAACGTCTGCTCTACTATTACCATCAAAATTTAAAACATGCAACGCTCAGTTTTCAAGCAGCACCTGAAGATTGCGTTTTGTATAAAACTTAGTTTTGTCAAACTGGTGAGAAAAAATGCAAAATTTTACAAGGCAAAGAAGCAAAGATGAACTCGTCCCGAATCACTCCAAATTTTCTTCATTCTTTCATTGATGAAACTGCAATATAGATAATTACTAAATATTATAAATTTATTTGATGCACATGTTATTGTGCAATATTAAAAAAAAGAACCATTTTATTTTCATTTACAATTATTCACTTGGCAATAAATTAAAAAAAAATGTATGAAATAAGTCATTTTTTTTTAACACTGGGGTAGCCTAATAATGATGGCCGGAATTGTATGTCGATATTATGCAATAAAATACGTTTTGATGAAGATATGCTGCACACACACACACACACACACACACACACACATGTACACATATATATATATATCTATACTTATTTATAAATGGAACTTTGTGTGTGTGTGTGTGTGTCTCTGTGTGTGTGTATGTGTCAGTTACCTATAGACTCCGAAACGGCTGAAACGATTTTATTGAAAATTTACACAGTTGTACTATAAGCGTTTGCGAGTGTTCTTGGCTAGGTTTCATGTCGAGGTACTTCGAATAAATATTGAAAATCGATAATCGAAAAAATCAGGTTATAGAATGAGTGGTCAAATTTTAATCAAATTTGATACACTCATAGACAAAGACATAAGAAACGATATTCAGAAGTTTCAAGGTTACAGTTCTTGCAATAGTGAATATAATCTAGAATATATATATATAAAAGCAAGATATTTGTGTGTGTGTCTGTTTATCTGCCTGTATATCTGTATTTTTTCAGCCCTTTTATTTTAGTTTCTGCTTCGGGTATGGCTCTAAGTAGGTATAATTGTAGTTCTTAGTCTCAGCCATGATACCATTTACTCAGAGGATTTATTTAGCCTTCAAAATTTAGTTTACGACGAATTTGATATAGATACCAGGAAATCAAAGTTTGACTTACATCATCCATTCATTTTTCTTTCAGTCTACTGTTTCGCCTTAACTGGAAACAACTATTGCTTTTTAGTCTCTCGTGCCAATGTCCAAAGATTGTGAGCTCCATGGAGTAGTTTTTACCTTTCATTACACCCGAGCCACGCCGGGCTATACTGCTGGTATATATATATATATATATATATATATGTGTGTGTGTGTGTGTGTGTGTGTGTGTGTGTGTGTGTGTGTTTGATAAGAAGGAAAAGGAAACATATCTAGATCTAACTTGTTTGATTTTGATTAAAGTTTCGACAGAGATAGTGAGAGAATTAAAAGAAACAAATAGACACATAATTCTGGAATGTTATGATATTGGGTCCTGCTTATTAATTATTAATCGTTGACTATCCTAAAAAAATTTTTTCTCTCCACATTTTTTTCTCACTGAAATAAAGTTATTTTCTTTCAATAAAAATAAAGAAAATTTTCATTAATAAAAAGGATAAAATCAAGTGTAGTTTATAGAGTTACGTTTTATTAACTGAAAGCTACAAGTAGTATAGACAAATATAGACCGTTGATTTAGACCGGCGCTTTGATATACAGTTTTTCTAATCTACAGTTTTTTATCAGTGTCTTCTATGATGATAACGTCCTTTACGTTAGTGTTTTTATTTTTATTTTTGGGTGTTTTGCGGGGGTTTTCTGGTGCAGTTTGTGTTTTCGAATAGTATTTTCTTGTTGTTCTTCGTTTCTTCGGCAGTGCTAGGTTTTTTGGGGTTTTTTTTTACTGTTTTAATAATAATTATTATCAAATAGGTACTGTAGTGTGGGGTGCATGTTCCTTGAACGTCGGGAGTCACCAGTATGTCGTGGAGGTGCGTGTTCTTTGTACGTCGGGAGTCACCAGTGAAGCATAGAGAGCTGGTTAATGTTTCTTTGATTCGGCCTTGTGTCAGACTTAACCGAACTCCCTACAGCTTACAAGTTTTATGTTGAATTATCATCAGAAAGTTTTTCATCGTTATCAGAATGTTGGTTGTCAGTTGGAATGTGTAGATTAGTGTAGATGAGTGTAATAATAAAATATATATTTTGAATGTTAAAATAGAAATTTATTAAAAGGAGGAACAATATAAGTTGTAGGAGTTAATGCACAATTAGAAACATTAATAAGAAGTTTAGGGTAGAGTTCGTGTTCAATGATAAAGTTGAGTTAAGGGTTGAAGAAATTGTTCGGAGTAGTAATTGTTGAAAGAAATAAGGAGAAAGAGAACAAGGTGCGACCTGACCTTATTTCCGGGTCGATTTGAAGTTGGTTACATTTTAGACGTGTGTCAGCAAACCTCTTCCCCTGACTGACCGCCGTGGCCGGTTAGAGGCCATCCTTAAATATTAAATCCAGTCAAGTGGGGTGGCTCCCAGAATGATTTTTTCTTTAACTGTGGAAAAACCGTTTCTCTGACGTATTTTGAATTTTGCGATTTGATGACCAATCAGGATCCAAATTCCACTCCAGATATATAATCTATAAAATATATTTCAGGTTTAAATAATAATAATATTCATCAGAATTATTATCAGAAGAGTAGAATAATAAAATATACATTGTGAATATAAAACAGAAATTTATTAAAAGAAGGAATAACAAGAGTTATAGGAATTAATGTTCAATTATAAACTTTAGTTAGAATTTATGAGTAGAGTTCGTATTCAATGATAAAGTTGTTTGTAGCAGTAATTGTTCCGACAGAGAAAGAGAAAGAGAGAGAAAAGGAGAAAGAGAGAGGACAATGTCCGGGTCACTTGAAGTTGAGAGTCACATCTTTGATGTGTGTCAGCAACCGCCTCCTCTGAAATAACTGTGACCTGTTATAGACTTTCTTTAAATATTGAATAGTCAGGTGGGGTGGCTCAAAGAATGATTTTTTTTTAGCTGTGGAAAAATCATTTCTCTGACGTATTTTGAATTTTGCGATTTGATGACCAATCAGGATCCAGAGTTTCGCTACAGTATCACGTGTATTAAAGCAATAGATGATTTTTTAAAAAACATATTGAAGTGAGGTTGATTTTGTGGTGATACCGAGCAAAAGCGAGGGACCAGATGTTTTCTCTATAACGACCAGAAGCAAATGAACAAAAGTCGTCTCTGTGCAGGTAGATTCGCGCAGATGTTCCGGTTGAAAAATAAAAATTAATCAAATATCAAATTTCCATTTCGCGAGCCTACGCGAATTTTATTTACCAGCCAATGGGAAGCCCAGAACCAGATACAAATGTGAAATCCCAAAACAAGCTGCTTTTGATCCAAAAGCAGATATAAAAGCGGATACAGACAAGACCCCAGCAGACGGGCAGACCAGAGGAGAAGAGTGTAATCAATATCCCCTTGACCTAAGTCAAGCGGTTACTACGCTTGCCTCTTTCCTTCTCTCCTGTCTCAAGAGTACTTACTGACCTAAGGAGCAACTACTTCAAAGACATTCCTCACATACCTCTGCTCCCCACATTCCTAAACACTAATTATCCTTTTCGGCATTATATTTGTCATGAACATTTTAACCTCCATTGAACCTATATTCAAGTATCACTTTAATTGTAAGACATTAATTAATATATATATATATATAAAAGTTTATTTTCTACTCAAGTTGCTTTTCGTGATTTATAAACATTTTATGACTTATAGTGGGCTATCTACCACAAGGCCAAATTCCGTTAACCTGCAACAGTATACAACTACCCTTCACTAGAACGGACTACCACTACAACTAGAAAAAGAATAGATAAGCAACCCACTATAATTTATAGTCAATTGAGTTAGAACGCAGATTAAATTTACATAGAATAAAATAAAAATTACCTTACCAGAAAATAAAATATTTCACATCCTTCTGCTCCAACGAACTTAAGTCACTGGTGCCTCTGCAACAGGTGTTTACTCTTGCAACCGGATTGGCAACTGGGTCCCACCCATTCACAGTTAGATTAACCAAATGCAGACGACAATTCGACTGCTTCAGCTTCTTCTCTCGCACTTCCCGCCTGTGAAACTCTTCCATATTCTTGCTTTCGTGACGGCTACAACCTCCAGGAATTTTAATGCAATGTCAATACTCATCTATTAACCACTTGACTCTAGTTCTTTCACCACCCCGTATATTCTTTCCTTTCTCTCCACCTTTGCAAATGTCATCACACCTGTATACCCATCCTTCTCTTGCTCCTTTCTAACTGGTTCGTCTTCCTCTTCACTCTCGTCTACTTAATCTTTTTACTCTTATGTAGCCCCTGCACATCAGTGGCATTACCGCCTTGCTCGGGGTGATACGATTAAAATATATATATATACTGTGTATTATTTTTAAGCAAATTTCTTGCCTTAAAAGGCCTTCACATATGATAGAATTTTCATGGTACTAGAAACAAACATGTGTAACATCACATATGTCAGTAATATCTTAGATCTGTAAACCTTTATTTCGAAGTTGGACTACCTGTTGTAGAGGTCGGCGTATTCCAAGCCCGCAGTTAGGGGAAATATTACACGGAAATATTTTGCTTACGTCTTATTCCCACCATCTAACCCAGCTACCCTGTGCGTTTTCTATAACTCTTTTCATGGTAATTGATCAGAACTTTCCTCGATGGAACCTAGACTTATGAATTTAAACGCAGAACTAGAGTTGAAATATCTAATTTCTATACTAACTGTTTCCGCTCTCACACTTCTCGCTTGTGGAATTTGCTGGTGGTCAAAGCTGGTGTGCCACAGGGAGTCACTTGTCGGAAAAACCCTCATTCTGATTTACATAAATGGTCTACCTAAGAATATACTCTAATCATTTGTAAACGTCTATGCCGATGATACGACGATTTACGGGGGTAACTTCAAGAGTCCTGACGATCAGCAGCTGATTGGCAGCTGACCCGGTGATCAACACAAGCGTCCCCCAGAATTAGGTCTCGGATCAACCGCCTTTCAGATTTGCATAAATGGTCTACCTAAGAATATATTCCGACCGTTTGTAAACGTCTATGCCGATGATACGACGATATACTTGCGTACCTCCAAAAGTCTTGACCATCAAAAATATGCAACTGAATCAATGTTTAAATTCTATCACCGTCAATCAAACACCAAACTACTACCGGTCACGATTAATGGATTTCCTCCTGAGAAAGAGAGAGGATATTGGGCTTCAGATTCACACTCGACCTCAAAATGCTGGTAATACGATCGGCTCCTTATACCACTCCAGTAAGTACCTGACCCCTCGTTCTATACCCCATCTTTATAAGAACCAGATCAGACAGAGAATAGAGTAACATTGCCGTATCTGGGCAGGAACTGTCCAGACCTCACTATCCAGTAATAATAGAGTTTAAAAGCGTCTCCGTGTTCTTGTTAGAAAAGAATTATTTTTTACACTCCAATCTCTCTTTCCTACTGTCAGGATGTAGTGATTCTTTCACTTTTCTTTCGATACTTGCATGGAAAGTGCTCGGACGAACAGCACTACCTGGTTCCACCAGGTTTGACCTTCAAAGACCCTCCATGTTACTTACTTTTGTGGGATCTCCTCTTTGTATATGATAATGGTTTCGACTGAATATACATATACTTCTGCCATATAGAGAGAACAGCAGTTGGGCAGTAGAGAGGGTATTCGTAGAGATCGGTTACAGTTATCGGAGAGTACCGTAACTGATACGTAAGTTACCGAGAGATACCGAAGTTACCCACAGACTACCGTATCAGAAGTCAGACTAGCTCTGAGCACCAGTCAGCTAGAATAATATACACGGATATACTATTTCCAACGACTTCACTTCAAGACTTGTATATATTTATTCCTTACTAATAGTATTCTTGGATTTACTAACCTGCGTTCAATTTGTATATTACGTTCAATATAACCTACTTTTCTATCTCCATATCCGTTTTGTTGTTCGATATTTTGAGCGGTTTCTCACCCGGAATCCACAACAAATTGGCGACGAAGACTCAAACTCACGTACACGTACATCGTCACAACAAATTGGCGACGAAGATTCGTACACAAATTGGCGACGAAGACTCAAACTCACGTACACGTACATCATCACAACAAATTGGCGACGAAGATTCGTACACAAGTCGCCACAACAGTTCCATAGTAGCAAGCCACCCACACTTCTTCTGTATTCCATTGGCAAGAAGTAAGTTCCACACAAAAAGATTCTTGCCTAGAATCAGGGCCCGATGGAATAAACTTTTTTTTAAAATCATATCACCCCAAGTAAGGCGGTAACGCCACTGATGCGCAGGGGGCTACGTAAGAGTAAGAAGATTGGAAAAGAGAAAACCGGAAACCACATCCTAAACAGGGAACAAGGGATGAGCCTCTAAACCTGTTCAATAGACGTGGCTGGAGTGTGAACCGGGCGATAGCTTAGTCTAACTACTCCAATTGAAAAAAATGGAAAAGAGTCAAAGATTGGAAAAGAGAAAAGAGAAATGTTTCTCCGACTTGACCTATTCAACCTGTATCTTCCCCTATTATCCCTATAAACTACCCCTTAACGTAACCCTCTCAAGTGGCTCCAAAGATTTGTAAAGATTGAATTATACTGTAAAAATAAATACCGGCTTCTTGCTTTTTCGTCAAGTTTGATCTTTATAAATTGAGTTTTGAGTTTGAGTTTTGTTTAACGGCATATTAACATCTGTGGGTTATTTAATGCCAAAAAGGTAGAGTGTTAAGGTTTTTTTCATATTCGGTTTATAGTGAGAAGATTGATTTAGACAGATTTTAATGAAAATTCTTTGTTTTTATTGTTTTACTTTAGAAAACTGAAAGTGTCTTCTTGTTTTGTATTCAAAAATGTTTTGCTGAATTTTTTTTTCAAAAATGTATTATGGTAATCTTTTCTTCAAAAAAGTATTGATGGTAATATTTTTCCGTCAAAAATGTATTTTTCTGTAAAAGTCTATTTTTATGTATATATTTCTATAAAAGTGTATTTTTATACTTTCATAATGTTTTGACCCCGTTTTGAGGTTAACTATTTGCCCATGGCTGGGATCCTAACAGGTGATACCACTCCGGGTCAGAGTGTATTTGAGAACAAGAGCAATTCGAAGGTGGTTCCATGCTCCTCCCAACCTTCAAATGCTTCAGGATGCAGTTTACCGTCATGCCCAGGACCATTTATAAATTGAAATTCAATGTCAATTTTTATCTTTTGTTTTAATTTACGCACCTTTATAGTTTTCTCAGCTAAAAAATGTTTTATTATTTTTATCATACTCAGTAACCTCTTGTGTTTTAGTGATGTTATTGCCATGCTTGTGTTGAATCGTTTAAAAAAGTAAATGTGTAGTTTTTAGTGTTTCTTATTTTAAAAAATGAAGAAAGAAACAACCTTCTATTACAAATGAAAGCGCTGTTAAATTTTGCACACATCAAATTTCACTAGAAACTCACTTCAATGACGTTCTGTGTATAAATCTGCTACCGAATTCATTTTGGGGAAAAAATGCGTAAAAAATCCTTGCTGAGAAAAGAACAGGATTAAGGAAAGTTTTAAAAGGGCCTAACGAATACAAAGACAAACAGCTGAAAAAGATTATATGGAAAAGAAAAGTTCCAGAAAACCACGGGGAAAAAAACGTGGGGAATAAAATTTGGACGAAGAAATAAAAAAAAAATAAAAAAATAAAAAAATAAAGCAGAACAAAACACGTGAGTGGGGAGGGAGGAAGAATTTGAAAGCATGAAAAATGAGGAATTCTGACCAGAACAAAAGACACCACAGCACAGGAAATAAACAGAGCTGAGGTGCAGGTGGGGGATGGCCGTAGAAAACACTTCAAATTTTCAACAAAATGATGTTATAGTTCTCAACACGAGACGCCATTTCGCTCCTCTTCCCTCGAAACGTCGTTCCTTTCAGACACCCCATACGCCACACCAGCACTTATTTGTCTCGTGGCTTTTCTTCATTAGTCGGGCTTCGTTTTCCTTCTCTGCCGCCTTCAAACTCACCTGCCCACGACTGTCGTTTCAGTCCGCCTTCACGTATTACTCTCCACCTGCTCCGAGTCCTCCAATTAAAATTAAATTTTGCCAGGTCTCTTTTTCTTCTTCTAGTTATCTTTTAATACAAAAGTCTTCTTTCTTGTTTGTTTTGCCTCGTGTCCAGCATCATCAAAACTTATTTATAAATGGAACTTTGTCTGTGTGTGTGTGTGTGTGTGTGTGTGTCCGTTAACTATAGACTCCGAAACGGCTGAACCGATTTTATTGAAAATTTACACAGTTATACTATAAGCGTCTGTGGGTGTTCTTAGCTAGGTTTTGTGTCGAGGTACCCCCGATAAATATTGAAAATCGAAAAGATCAGGTTATAGAAGGAGTGGTCCGATTTTAATCAAATTTGATACATTCATAGACAAAGACATAAGAAACGATATTCAGAAGTTTCAAGGTTACAGTTCTTGCAATAGTGAATATAATCGAGAATATATATATTTATAAAAGGCAAGATGTTCGTGTGTGTGTCTGTTTATCTGCCTGTATGTCTGTATTTTTTCAGCCCTTTTATTTTAGTTTTGCTTCGGGTTTGGCTCTAAGTAGGTATAATTGTAGTTCTTAGTCTCAGCCATGATACCATTTACTCAGAGGACTTATTTAGCCTTCAAAATTCAATTTACGATGAAAAAACTTATTTGATATCGATATCAGGAAATCAAAATTTGAATTACATCCATTCATTTTGCTTTCAGTCTACTGTTTCGCTTTAACTGGAAACAACTGTTGCTTTTTAGTCTTTCTTGCCAACGTCCAAAGAGTCTGAGCTCCAGGACCATGGATAAGTTTTAAAGCTTTCATTACACCCGAGCAACGCCGGGCTATACTGAAAGTAATATAAAAACGAAAACGAAATTAGCAGGAAGAAGAGACGAATAAACAAATGAAAAACACTTTTAAGGATGAAATAATGGAGTAGAAACAAAATAAGTGAAAAGACCAAAGGTAAGCATCGCGTAAAATAAGAAAGAAAGTGTAAAAAAGGGAAACGAAAAATAAAACCTAATTGAAAGAAAGAAAGAAGAAAGAAAGAAAGAAAAAAGAAAGAAAGAAAGAAAGAAAGAAAAAAGAAAGAAGAATGAAAGAAAAAAGAAAGAAAAGAGAAAGAAAGAAGGAAAAAAAAGAAAAAAGAAAGAAAGAAAGAATGAAAGAAAAAAGAACGACAGAAAGTATAGACTCACTCTTTGACAAAATTCAAAGTCAATGAAATAATCAAATGTGAATGAAAGAAAGAGAAATGAAAGACGTAAAGATTGAAGTAGAAAAGACAAAGAACATAGATAGATAGATAGATAGATAGATAGAGAGAGAGAGAGATTGATTGATTGATTGATTGATTGATTCTGAGCTCCAGGACCATGGATTAGTTTTAAAGCTTTCATTACACACGAGCAACGCTGGGCTATACTGCTAGTCTTTTAATACAAAAGTCTTCTTTCTTGTTTCTTTTGTCTCGTGTCCAGCATCAACTTTCCAGAAGACAACGACTGTTAAAAAAAGAGTAGGAAACAAAATAACGCCATCAACTCTGTTTACTAGTAATAATGGCGCTAATACTTCTGCCGACTGCTAATCCGTTTAATAATAATAACAATACACCAGTCATCATTTTCATATCTCAATTGATCTAGAGTATTTCATTTTGTTAATCATTTCACCCCAAGCAAGGCAATAAAGAAACTAAGACACTAGGGGTTACGAAAGTGTAAAAAAATATGAGAAAAACAAAAATATCATGAAATAAAAAATAGAATAAAAATAATTCAGGGTTCTCGACAATATCCAAAAGAAAATCTGCGATGTAATCGATCCCGACTCGTTAGCTCGACTCCAGTCACTTTCTCACCAACGAAATGTGTCTTCCCTCTGTCTCTTCTATAAATACTTTCACATCTTCTTCTGCGACGAGCTTAGCTCCCTGCTGCCCCCTTTGCACTAATTTGCACGAGCTACTGGATTGGCAACTAGATCCCATCCTTTTACAGTAAAAACAATCAAATGTACCCACAACTTCTACTCTATCAGTTTTTTTTCTCGCATTTTTGCCTGTGGAACTTCCTTCCATATACTTGCTTTCCTGTTAGCTATAATCTCTAGGAGTTTCAATTGCCATCTCTTGTTTCTTTGACTTTTATCCTTTCGCCGACATTACTGTATCCTGTTTTCCTTTTACCACTCTACTCTCACGCAGCTCTCTTCACACCAGTGTTCCCATCCTTCTCTTAACTCTTATGACCTGTTACTCTTTCTCTTCACTCCCCTGTTATGTAACCCTCTGCGCACCAGTGGCAGTACCACCTTTCTTGGGGTAAAATGATTACAAAAAAAAAATAAAAAGACTGAAAGTAAAGTTTGATATTCCCTTTAAAAGCTTTAAGATCAAAGGTGACTAAAAATCTAGAGGCAGAAGTGATTCATACCAGCGAGACAATAATGAAACCTAGCCGAAATTTAGTTTTCTTTTTCTTTATGTGCCGTGTCCTTTCAGGTCGTAGGCGACCATGGATTTCCTCTTGCCATTATCTCTTGTCAATCTGAATATTTTCTTCTTAGTATCACTCCCAAATCCCGATCTGCCATCCACCTGCTCAAGCTCATTATGTAGGTATTGCGTTGCTTTCCCCTGTCTCTCTTCCCCCCCCCCTCAATCAGTCCTGGGAGCATGACGTTCTGCGATCCCGCCTTCCTCATTACGTGTCCCAGAAGCCAAGTTTCCTTTTCTAAAATCTCGTTGTTGCTCAAATGTCATGTCAATAGTATCTGCAGTATACTTCTGTAGAACCACATTTTATTGCTTTGAGTCTTTCCTCCATATTTGAGGATATTATCCCGCATTCACTGCCATATATAAAGACAGATATCACATAAAAGCCTAATACAATTCTCTTTGTCTCCAACGAAAACTTCCCGTCTCTCAAAATTTTGCTTAGCTTTTGAAATTCGTCTTTGACAATGCCTATCCATGTTCGGATTTCAGTATCGCCCATTCCATCCTCTGTCAAAATGCATTCCAGGTATTTAAATTTCTGTACCTGTTTAATTTTAGTATCCCCGATTTGTAGTTGATATTTTAGGGTCCTATGTCTTCTGATGACAATGCAATTTTTATGAAGTTTATGTTTAGCCCTTTCTCCTCACTTTTCCTTGTTATCTTTGTATTTTTTTCTGTGTCGACTGTCAGGGCTGTATTGTCTGCGTATCTTATACTGTTCAGATTGTGGCTTCCAATGACAATTCCTGAGAGGACTTCTAACTTACTCAAAATTGCAGCACTGTACAGGCTGAAGAGATCTGGTGAGAAGACACCTCCTTATCTTAAACACCTTTCTATATTCGTAACTGGAGTAGATAGATATATCTATCTCCCGGTTGACACTGCTCCCACGTATATAGAACAGGTTCAGAGGCTCATCCCTTGTTCCCTGTTTAGGATGTGGTTTCCGGTTTTTCTCTTTGCCAATCTCTTCAATCTTTTTTTTTTTCAATTGGAGTAGATAGACTAAACTATCGCCCGGTTCACACTCCACCTTCGTCTATTGAACAGGTGAAGAGGCTCATCCCTTGTTTCCTGTTTAGGATGTGGTTTCCGGTTTTTCCCTTTTCCAATCTTTTCACTCTTTTTTTAATTTTATTTTTTTTTCAATTGGTGTAGATAGATTAACCTATCGCCCGGTTCACACTCCACCCTCGTCTATTGAACAGGTGAAGAGGCTCATCCCTTGTTCCCTGTTTAGGATGTGGTTTCCGGTTTTTCTCTTTTCCAATCTTTTCAATCTTTTTTTTTTTTCAATTGGAGTAGATAGACTAAAATATCGCCCGGTTCACACTCCACCCTCGTCTATTGAACAGGTGAAGAGGCTCATCCCTTGTTTCCTGTTTAGGATGTGGTTTCCAGTTTTTCTCTTTTCCAATCTTTTCACTCTTTTTTTTATTTTATTTTTTTTCAATTGGAGTACTAGACTAAACTATCGCCCGGTTCACACTCCAGTCTCTTCTATTGAACAGGTGAAGAGGCTCATCTTTTGTTTCCTGTTTAGGATGTGGCTTCCGGTTTTTTTCTTTTCCAATTTTTTCACTCTTTTTTTTATTTTATTTTTTTTTTCAATTGGAGTAGATAGACTAAAATATCGCCAGGTTCACACTCCACCCTCGTCTATTGAACAGGTGAAGAGGCTCATCCCTTGTTTCCTGTTTAGGATGCGGTTTCCGGTTTTCTCTTTTCCAATCTCTTCACTCTTATGTAACATGCACATCAGTGGTGTTTTCGCCTTGCTTGGGGTGATATGATTAAAAAATAATTTACAAAAGATGCGGTTTAGTAGAATACAGAACAAGGGGTTAGTAGAACATATTGTCGTAGAGATGTAAGAGATTGACAAACAGAACACTTCCGGTCCAATACCGGAAATACCCGACTGACTTGTTCACTCGGCTTACTTTCTCGACTTACTTCCGAGGTACTCCTCGAGGTATCATCACTACTACTTTATGTAGTGCTTAGAACAGTCCATTACTGTAGAAAAAGGTGGAGAGCGCCCCAACACTATAAAACACAGGTACACGTCCTTCTGTATGTAGTTAGTCAGTTAAGGGCCATACGTGACACACGCTTAGGGCGATCATGCCTCGAAAGAGACATGACTGACTGAGTAGAGGATTATTCCGTAGTAGGTTGCCATTGCTTTCCTCGGTTGACTGGTTGCTAACAAAGGCTATAGAACCCAATTTGTCCTATTATTTAACACATAACTAGAGGGAAGTGACGTATTAATACCTTAGCCAAGAGTATTTGTGTGTAAGTGAATGCAAGGAATTTAACTGGAATTCCAACTCGGCACCTGATTTGTCGTTCTGAGTCGATATCCACTGCACAAAAACGCAGTCTTCTTCTTCTATGTGCTCTGTCCCTTCAGGATGTAGGCAATCATGGCTTTCCACGTCTCCCTATCCCTGGTGGCTCTTAGCACACCTTCTCCTGTTACACCATACAACCCTCATTCCACCATCCACCTGCTTAGGTCCTTCAAATATGCTATCCGTTGCTTTCCCCTGTCTCTTTTCCCTGTATCTGGCTTGTTAGTATCAGGTTCTCCAAGCCCTCCTTCCACATTGCATGTCCCAGGAACTTCAGCTGTCTCTTCCTGATGCTCAGTATTAATTTCCTTTTTTGTTTCCATCATTTCTAGGACCTCATCATTGCTCACATGCTCGATTTAAATTCATAATTTTGAGGTCCCAAAAAGGAAAGAATTATTTATTCTGAATAATACAAAAAATGGCACATCACCGAAAGGGGGAATAGGAGAAGGTTTGTCGTCAATCGGACTTATCTTAAAACTTAGCTAGCCACTACTACTGAGCCAAACTTACCACCCTATTGAGTCAGTTAAGTGCCATACGTAATATACGCTTGGGCGATCATGTCTCAAAAGAGACATGACTGACTGGGCAGAAGATTATCCCGCAGTAGGTTGCCATTGCTTTCTGCGGTAGACTGGTTGCCTGCCAAGATTATAGAACCCAATTTGTCCTGTTATTTGACTCATACCTAGAGAGGGAATAGATTATATTATTAAGTAGTATTTGGTGGGGGATAAGCCTTAATAATGTTTTCCACTTTTATATTCAGTCAGTCAGTTAATTACCACACGTGACACACGCCTAGGCGATCATGTCTCGAAAGAGACATGACTGACTGGGCAGAAGTTTATCCCTCAGTAAGTTGCCATTGCTTTCTGCGGTAGACTGGTTGCCGACCAAGGCTATATAACCCAATCTGTTCTGTTATTTAACCCATAACTAGAAGGAATAGACGGATTAATACCTTTCCCAAGGGTATTTGCGCGTAAGTGAATGCAATGAATTCAGCTGGAATTCGAACTCGGCTCCCCGATTTCTCGTTCCGAGCCGATATCCAATGGATCACAACGCACATCCTATTACATACACCAAAACTAAACATTCTAACTTACTCTTCTCACTACAACCAAGATAATACCTCAAGTCTCTATGTAGTCCTAACTAGTTGCCATATGTAAAATTTAATTTTGGAGTGGGGATAAAAATGCTTGCATTTAAAAATGAAACACTAAAAACGAAAAGTTCATCAGAATAAGTACGATGACAATATTCATAAAAAAGGTACAGTGAAGTAACGGAAACTGAGGGAGCAGGTCACGATCAATAGCGCATTATTCTTTCGATTTTATCAAAAATATTGCAATGACTAATGGTAGACTTATAAATGTACAAAATAGATTCTAGTGAGAAAAATTCTTCAGCCAAAGTGAACTTAATTTCCTAGCAGAACTAGCAACTGATTCAATATAATCACTCCATTTTATTTACGCAAAATCGTTAGCTCGATATCGCCATTCTTCTGAAAGTTGGCATCAGCCATGTTGATAAGAATAAAAATGATTCTCTAAGACGATACATACAAGCAGTTTGTTGGTGCAAGTGGCGAAACAGGAAAAAGTATGAACAGATATAATTTTCTTAGTGAATGAGGATAGACAAATCTTATATATATATAAATATATATATATATATATATATATATATATATATATATATTATATATATATACACTACCGTCTATAATTATTAGGCCATCCCAGTGTTTTAAAATACGATGTATTTCATACTATTTTTTAGTATTTATTACCAAGTGAATAATTGTAACTGAAGCTAAAATGGTTCTTTTGTTAATACTACACAATAAGCTTATATATCTATACACTACCGGCCATGGTTATTAGGTCATCCCAGTGATACAAATGATGTATTTCATACTATTTTTTAGTATTTATTGTCAAATGAATAATTGTAAATGAAAATAGAATGATCCTTTTGTTAATATTGCACAATAACATGTGCATCAAATGAATTTACAAATATTTAATAATTACCTATATTACAGTTTTATTCAGGGTGATTCGGAGGAGTTCATCTTTGCTTCCATGCCTTGTAAAATTTTGCAAATATTGATAACAACAAAAAAAAAAACATTCAATTTTCACTTTGCAATAAATACAAAAAATAGTATGAAATACATCATTTCTTTTAAAAATATTTGTGGTGGTCTAATAAATATGGCCGGTAGTATATATATATATATATATATATATATATATATATATATATATATATTTGTGTGAGTGTGTGTGTGTGACAAAATGGAAAAAGCTTTCGTGGTGTGACCTGTTTCGTCCTTTATGACTTAATCGAACTAAGTAATTCTTTTAACTTAATACGATTAAACTTGCACACGAATGGGAGATACTGGGAATTTAAAATTTCGAAAAAGTTTATTTTTTTTCGTTCTCTGTTATCCCAATGTTTTTTATTTTTGTTTTTTTGTTTGTCTGTTTTTGTTTTTTGTTGTTGTTCTTTGTTTTCTTTTTTCATATTTTTTCTGTCATCCTAATGGGAGATAATTAACAACAAATATGATGTTTAAAAACAATAAAAAAGATCTACATACAATTTTCTAGATTATATACACCAAACAATTAATTTTCTAAATTTAAAATTTCTAACGCATCAAAGCAAAATTAGTCCGATGACGTCCTGAAGGATGAAACGCGTCACCAGAATTTTTTTTTTTACATTTTGTCATTCATCTTTCTTCCAAAATTATTCCTGTTACGTAAAAATGTATATATTATTATTTTACATACAAACATAGATAGATAGATAGATAGATAGATAGATAGATAGATAGATAGATAGATAGATAGATAGATAGTGAACAGACTTAGATAGATAGATAGATAGATAGATAGATAGATAGATGGTAATAATCATATCTGCTCTGAAATGTATCGCTGTCAACAAATGTAAACATCTTACGGAAATTAACGAAGATTAACGAATTGGTTATAAACAAATCGACATTTTGAAATTATATGTTTGAACATAATTTTTGATCGATTCTTGTGTTATATTCTGTTTATAATCAAACAGCATTTTGTGAATTGTGTTATATAGGCTTGGTTTGACTTCGATTAGACTGTTAGTAATTCGGGGTCGAGAGGTCAATTGGTAGATTCCCCTATGTGGATACAGGCCGCAGGTTCGAAACCTGCTGAATGACACACATTTTCGTTACAAATATTTATCCTAAATAATCAGTCCGGTAGAAATAAATATATAATACTGTTTGATTAGAAACAGAATATCTATTTAAACACAAGTATCGATCAAAAATAATGTTCAAACAAATAATTTCATATATATATATATATATATATATATATATTCTTGAATTAATAAATATGCATATGAGGGTGCACATATGTCGAGTATTGTTATTCAGTCATTAATGCAACAGTGCTCAATGTATGAACAGAGCTTTATTATATATATTTATTAATAAATGTACATATTGATCTACGTCTATGGCACGACTCGGAGTTTCATGCGTTATGCAATCATCAGGTGCATATTTTACTTTTAATAAATTATATGTATCTAAATATTGGAACACAAATGGTAAAAGAGTGTAAACTAAAGCAGTAGATTTAATTAAGTTGCCTAAGGATATATATATATATATATATGTATATATATATATAGTTGACTGTTAGGATTGTACAGTCCCCATCACATTCCTTTTCCTCTCCGTCACTGACAAGTAGTCGGGAAAATTTCCATGCTGGAGACAACATAAGTAGCCAATACTGACCAATCACTTTGAAGTAGTAGCGTTAATACAAAACATGCTTTTCTCCTAGTGAGAAGACGTCTGATTTGATTTTCAGTAAGAGGCAGAGACAGTGATGTTAGTCTAATATCCGTTTAGACTAACAGTGAGAAAATGGAATCGGACTACTACAAAACAATGACCAGTGTTACCAAATACCATTTGAGTCAAGTATATCATCACATATGATACGTGACTATGTGATATTATTGTTAATAATTATCCGAGAGGTGATAAAGTACCTTAAGTTTAAGTAAAACTACTCCTAATAAAACTATTTTTGTCAACGCATTCCGTAGGGAAGAAATGCTGTTACACACATAGTCACCCTTGACGGAGGCTAATAAGATTTTATTTGAAATTCTATTTGTTCGTATTTGCCCGAAAAGAAAGTGTTGGTGGTGGCCTGGGTAAAGAATGAGTAAAAAGAAAAAGTGAAACGGTGTTTTGTTTTTTTAATTTTGCTTCTTTTTTTTTTTTCGTGTGCATATTTTTTCTTTATATTTTTGCCCAGGACTTTGTCCGTTTTTTTCCGACAATTCTCGATGTTCTCCTTCCCGACAAACAGAGAACATTTTCAAAACAAGAAATCCTACAGAGAAAGCAAAACAATTAAAACAAAAATAGAAGAATTGGAAAGATCATTGTTTTTTTTATTTTTATTCTGTTTTCGTTTGTTTCCAAATAAAATCATCGAAGGTGTGGACGGTGGGATTAAAAAGTTGAAATGTAAGGACGGAAAAATTCGCGGCTAACGTAAGAGGTTTGTAAAAAAAATATATAAAATCAAGTATCGAAATTAGACGATGGCGTGGGAACGAAAGGGCAAAGTACTCGAAAGGTTTCATTAAAAAGTTTAAATAAGGGTGGAACAACGATGAGAAAGAAAATAGTGATGGTTTTATGAAAAGTCGAAATAAAAGATGAAACCAAAAATATAAAGGTGGGAGAATTAAGGGGCAATCGTTTGAATTCCGGCTGAGACGAGGAAAAATGCAGAAGGCGGGGCAGGACAGAAAAGAGTATGAAGTCGTTTTATTTTCTTTTTTTAAAAAATGATGCTAGAATATAAAGGAAATTTCAGAGAAATAAATATTGTTGAAAGAAAAACAGAAGATGAAAGAAGAAATTAAGAATAAATAAGGTAAAGAAAGAAAAAAGAAAGAAAGTAGGCGAAAGAAAAAAATGTATAAAATTAAAGGTTAGAAAGCAAAGAAAGAAAGAAAGAAAGAAAGAATCTATGAACAAAATAAAGATAAAAACTGAGAATGAAATCAAAAAGAAGAAAAAATGAGTGCGAGAAGGAAGGAATGAATGAACGAATGAATGACGGAAGAAAAGAATGAATGAATGAATGAATGAAGGAAAGAAGGAAGGAAGGAAGGAAGGAAGGAAGGGTGATAAATGAAAGTCGTTTAACAGATGCGAATAACAAAAATAATGAAAGATAGTTTAATATTTTTTAAAGTAAAGAAAACAAAAGCATAAAGAGACATGAAAAAAGGTAAAGAAAGGAGAAATGAATGAAAGAAAAATGAATGAAAGAAAAATGAATGAAAGAGATGAACAAATTAAATATTAAAGAAAGAAGTGAAATAATTAAGGAACAACATGCAAGAAAAAGCGAAATAACATCGGCGAACCTAAACAGACTACCACCACGTTTAATTTTCACTGTTTTTCATTTTTTTACTTCTTTTCACCGCAGACCTATCGATTGTTACTTAAACTTTTCGATTATCAAAAAAAAAAAAAAAAAAAATTTGAAAAATTAAAATATTTAAACGACTTTGCGGTGGGTGGTCAGTTTCTAATACAACGTTATAGTAAATCAATCCTCCATTTTCAAACCACTCGCACTGGAGTCGGTTTGTTTATGTTAATTTCGTTGTTTTTCATTTTTTTTTTTTTTTACTTTTTTCAGCGTAGTTCTGTCAAGTGTTACTTAGACTTTCCGATTTTCACAAAAAAAATTTGAAAAATTATAATATTTAAACAAATTTGTGGGGTGGGTGGGTCCAGTTTCTCATACAAAGTTAAAATAAATCGATCCTCCATTTTCAATCCACTATAAATTTGTATGAGAAACTGGTCCCTCCCTAAAATTGTTTAAATATTGAAAGTTTGACAATTTTTTTTTTTTTTTTGTCATTCGTAAAGTTTAAGGTATAAAAGATAATATTGCACTGAAAAAAGTCCAAAAAATTTGATAATGAACAAATTTACAGGTGGCGGTAATGTCGTACCTGCGACTGGTTTCAAAATGGAGGCTCGGTTTACTATAACGTTGTATGGGAAACTGATCGCCCCTCCCCAGAAAATGCTTAAATATTGAAATTTTTCAAATTTTCTTTTCTTTTTTTTTTTCTTTTTTTTATTTTTTTTTGGACTGCCCTGAAAAAACTTTAAGAAAAATTAAATACAACGAAATTAAACGTGGTGGTAGTATACTTCAGGTCCTCCATAACATTAAAGAAAGAAAGAAAGAAAGAAAGAAAGAACGAAAGAAAAAGAGAAGAAGGTGAACAAAAACGTAAGAACAGATATAAAAATTAGAAAGTCATGCAAGCAATAAATGTCTGACTAAATGAAAATTATAATGAATGTAATTAAATAAGGTTAAAGGAAAGAAAGAAAAAAAAGTAATAGGACAAAAGAAAATAAAAAAGGAAGAGAAAAGGAAAAGGGAGAAATAGATGAAAAATAAAGAGAGAAACAGAAGTAAAGGAAAGAAAAGTGAAAAAGAAAGAGAAGAAAAAGAAAGAAATATGAAATAAAAAAGGAAAGATAAAGAGAAAAAGCATAAAGAAAAGAAAAGTAAAGAAAATGAGAATTAAAGGTTAATGACAATATAGTAGAAAAAGAAAAAATAAGAAAAGAAAAAATAGAAGAAAAATACAGAAAAAGGAGGGGACAAAAATAAAGAAAAGTGAAAAAGAACGATAAAAGAAATATCAAAATAGAAGAAAAAGAATGAGAAAAACAAGAAAAAAGAGAGAAAGAGACATAGAAGAAAAAGTATTGGAAGGAAAAAAGAGAAATCAAAGAAAAAAAGATGTGGTAAAGAAATCGAAGAAAACTAAAAATAAAAAATAAATTTTCTTGTGTTTTTCTTTTTTTTATCAAAGAAAATGTGGAATAGAGAGAAAATGTAAGAAATAGAAAAATGAAAGAAAAAGAGAAAATAAAAAAGAATGAAATATAAAAAATAGAAGAAAAAGAAAGATAATGAGAAATATAGTGAAAAAATAATAAACAAAAAAGGAGAAAAGAAAAAAGAAAAAATAGAAAATAGAAGATAAAGAAAGAAAATGAGAAATAGAGAAAAAGTAATGAATAAAGAAAAGAAAAGAAAAGAAAAAAGAAAGAAAAATAGAAAATAGAAGAAAAAGAAAGAAAATGAGAAATACAGAGAAAAAGTAATAAATAAAGAAATGAAAAGGAGAAATTAAAAAAAAAAATAGAAATAGAAGAAAAAAAGAAAATGAGAAATAGAGAAAAAGTAATGAATAAAGAATAGAAAAGGAGTACATAAAAAAGAAAGAAAAATAGAAAATAGAAGAAAAAGAAAGAAAATGAGAAATACAGAGAAAAAGTAATAAATAAAGAAAAGAAAAGGAGAATTTTATAAAAAAATAAAAATGGAAAATAGAAGTAAAAAAAGAAAATGAGAAATGGAGAAAAAGTAATAAATAAAGAAAAGAAAAGGAGAAATTAAAAAGAAAGAAAAATAGAAAATAGAAGAAAATAGAAAGAAAATGAGAATTAGAGAAAAATAATAAATAAAGAAAAGAGAAGAAGAAAATAAAAAAGAAAAATAGAAATTAGAAGAAAAAGAAAGAAAATGAGAATTAGAGAGAAAAATTAAGAAACGAGAAAGAAAAGAAAAGGAGAAAGTAAAAAAGAAAGAAAAATAAAAAATAAAAAAAGAGAGAAAATGAGAAATAAAGAAAAATTAATAAATGAAAAACAGAAAAGAAGAAAATAAAAAAAGAAAGAAAAGTAGCAAATAGGAGATAAATAAAGAAAATGAGAAATAGGGAAAAAGTAATATATGAAAAAAGATATGGAGAAAATAAAAAGAAAGAAAAATAGAAAATAGTAGATAAAGACAGAAAATGAGAAATAGAGAGAAAAAGTAATGAATAAAGAAAAGAAATGGAGAAAATAAAAAGAAAGAAAAATAGAAAATAGACAATAAAGAAAGAAAATGTGAAATAGAGAAAAAGTAAAAAATAAAGAAAAGAAAAGGAAAAATAAAAAAGAAAGAAAAATAGAAACTAGAAGATAAAGAAAGAAAATGAGAAATAGAGAGAAGAAGTAATGAATAAAGAAAACAAATGGAGAAAATAAAAAGAAAGAAAAATAGAAAATAGTAGATAAAGAAAGAAAATGAGAACTAGAGAAAAAGTAATAAATGAAGAAAAGAAAATGAGAAAATTAAAAGAAAGAAAAAATAGAAAAACAAGAAAAGGAAATAAAATGAGAAACAGAGAAAAATTGATAAATAAAGAAAAGAAAAAAAGAAAATAAAAAGAAACAAAAATAGAAAATAGAAGATAACGAAAGAAAATGAGAAATAGAGAAAAAGCAATAAATAAAAAAAAGAACGGGAGAAAATAAAAAAGAAAGAGAAATAGAAAATAGAAGTAAGAGAAAAATGAGAAATAGAGAAAAAGTAATAAATAAAGAAAAGAAAAGGAGAAAATTAAAAGAAAGAAAAATTGATAATAGAAAAAAAGAAAGAAAATGAGAAATAGAGAACAAGTAATAAATAAAGCAATGAAAAGGAAAATGAAAAAGAAAGAAAAATAGAAAATAGAAGATAAAGAAAGAAAATGAGAAATAGAGAAAAGTAATACAGAAATGAAAAGGAAAAATAAAAAAGAAAGAAAAATAGAAAATAGAAGTAAATAGAAAGAAAATGAGAAATAGAGAAAAATAATAAATAAAGAAATGAAAAGGAAAAATAAAAAAGAAAGAAAAATAGAAAATAGAAGTAAATAGAAAGAAAATGAGAATTAGAGAAAAATAATAAATAAAGAAATGAGAAGAAGAAAATAAAGAAAGAAAAATAGAAATTAGAAGAAAAAGAAAGAAAATGAGAATTAGAGAGAAAAATTAAGAAAACGAGAAAGAAAAGAAAAGGAGAAAATAAAAAGAAAGAAAAAGAGAAAGATACATCTGGAAGAAAGAAAAAAGAATAGCAGAAATCGAAGGAAAAGAATAATAAAAGAAATAGAAAAAGAAAAAAATGAAGTAAAAGGTAAAGGAATAGAAGAAAAAGAACTAAATAGAGAAACAATAGCAAAGAAGAGAAGGTAGAAAAAGAAAAGTAGAAGAAAAAGAAATATAAAAAAGGAAAGTAAAATCGAAGAGATAGAGACATAGTCGGAAAACAAAGTAAAAGGGAAACAGAAATAGAAGAATAAAGAGAAATAAAAGACAATCAGAAAATAGGAGAAAAAGAAAGAGAAAAACAAATAGAAAAAAAGAAAAAAGTCAAAACTTGGACAGAAGTGAACATCAAAGGAATAGAAAATGTGACGAGAAAAGTAAAAAGAATATAAAAAAAATGATTTGGTAGAAAAAAATCAAAATTGGGGAAGAAATACAATAAATAAAAAAAAAACAACTCTTCGAAGGGGTTCCATTTAGATGTATAATAGCAGCATAGCCCCGCATTGCCCGGGTGTAATGAAAGCTTTAAAACTAATCCATGGTCCTGGAGCTCAGATTCTTTGGACGTTGGCACGAAATACTAAAAAGCAATAGTTGTTTCCAGTTAAAGTGAAACCGTAGACTGAAAGAAAATTGACTGGATGTAAGTCAAATTTTGATCTCCTGGTATTGATATCAAATAAGATTTTTCGTCATAAACTGAATTTTGAAGGCTAAATATGTCCTCTGAGTAAATGGTATCATGACTGAGACTAAGAACTACAATTATACCTACTTAGAGCCAAACCCGAAGCAAAAACTAAAATAAAAGGGCTGAAAAAATACAGACATACAGACAGATAAACAGACACACACAAACATCTTGCCTTATATATATATATATATATATATTATCGATTTTCTGCACTATTGTAAGAACTGCAAACTTGAAACTTATGAATATCGTTTTTATGTCTTTGTCTATGAGTGTATCAAATTTGATTAAAATCGGACCACTCCTTCTATAACTCGATTTTTTCAGTTATCGTTTTTCGATATTTATCGGGGGTACCTCGACACAGCAGATGTGTGTTGTGGTACATTGGATATCGGCTCGGAACGAAAAATTGGGGAACCGAGTTCGAATTCCAGCCGAATTCATTGCATTCACTTACGCACAAATACCCTTGGGAAAGGTATTAATCCGCCTATTCCTTCCAGTTATGGGTTAAATAACAGGACAGATTAGGTTCTATAACCTTGTTCGGCAACCAGTCTATCGCAGAAAGCAATGGCAACCTACTGCGGGATAATCTTCTGCTCAGTCAGTCATGTCTCTTTCGAGACATGATCGCCCAAGCGTGTATCACGTATGGCATTTAACTGACTGACCTCGACAGAAAACCAAGCTAAGAACACTCGCAGACGCTTATAGTATAACTGTCTAAATTTTCAAGAAAATCGGTTCAGCCGTTTCGGAGTCTATAGGTAACGGACACACACACAGACAAAGTTCCATTTATAAATAAGTTTAGATTCATGGACGTACCATTGACAGTGTGTGTGTGTGTGTGTGTGTGTGTGTGTGTGTGTGTGTGTGTGTGTGTGTGTTCCCGTAATCGACTGAAGATTGAAGTTGGCATGGAATTCAGTTCAATGGCGTTGTTACGGCGATTTCCTTAAAAAAATATTCTCCAAGACTTTCAACTCTTCCGAATCCTCTTTCTTTACGGTGTGTCTACTATGCGCAACTATGTTGACGTTGCTCACATGTTCACTCCGTCGTATACTCAGCAGTTGTGGCCTGTTAGGTCCCGGAAGAAAGACACTTAAACAAGAATATAGGTTCGAACCAGTGTATTAGAATAACAGAACATATATACAAAGTAAGGGTGTTGTCAGCTAAAATAAGTGTGCGTCCGAACTGCCCAGTTACGCTGCGTCTCGGCTGTCTCCCGACTGTGTCACGACTGCCTCACCGTAAGTCACGCATTGAAGGAGGAAGATAGATATGTAGATATGGCGCCATAACTGAACCACATTTCTGTTCCCTTACGTTGTCTCTTATTTTTTTCTGTTTAGATTGTCTAGAATTTATCTTTAATCATTTTGCTCCAAGCAAGACAATAAGGACACAAATATACAAATGGTTACGATTTGTAAGTATATGAGAAATATATAAATATGATGATATCAAGGAGAGAGAAAGAACAAGAATTAAGAAGATATAAAATAACGATTAATATTGCATTTAAATTTTAAAATAATTTTTTTTTAATCGTATCACCCCTAGCAAGGCAGCAATGCCACTGATGTGCAGGGGGCTACATGAGAGTAAAAAGATTAATTAGAAGAGAGTGAAGAGAAAAACGAACCAGTTAGAAAGGAGCAAGAGAAGGATGGGAATACAGGTGTGATGACACTACATAAGAGTAAAAAAGATTAAGTAGATGAGAGGGAAGAGAAAGACGAACCAGTTAGAAAGGAGCAAGAGAAGGATGGGAATACAGTTGTGATGACACTACATAAGAGTAAAAAGATTAAGTAGAAGAGAGTGAAGAGAAAGACGAACCAGTTAGAAAGGAGCAAGAGAAGGATGGGAATAGAGGTGTGATGACACTACATAAGAGTAAAAAAGATTAAGTAGAAGAGAGAGAAGAGAAAGACGAACCAGTTAGAAAGAAGCAAGAGAAGGATGGGAATACAGGTGTGATGACACTACATAAGAGTAAAAAAGATTAAGTAGATGAGAGGGAAGAGAAAGACGAACCAGTTAGAAAGGAGCAAGAGAAGGATGGGAATACAGTTGTGATGACACTACATAAGAGTAAAAAGATTAAGTAGAAGAGAGTGAAGAGAAAGACGAACCAGTTAGAAAGGAGCAAGAGAAGGATGGGAATAGAGGTGTGATGACACTACATAAGAGTAAAAAAGATTAAGTAGAAGAGAGGGAAGATAAAGACGAACCAGTTAGAAAGGAGCAAGAGAAGGATGGGAATACAGGTATGAAGACACTACATAAGAGTAAAAAAGATTAAGTAGAAGACTGTGAAGAGAAAGACGAACCAGTTAGAAAGGAGCAAGAGAAGGATGGGAATACATGTGTGATGACAATACATAAGAGTAAAAAAGATTAATTAGAAGAGAGTGAAGAGAAAGACGAACCAGTTAGAAAGGAGCAAGAGAAGGATGGGAATACAGGTGTGATGACACTACATAAGAGTAAAAAAGATTAAGTAGAAGAGAATGAAGAGAAAGACGAACCAGTTAGAAAGGAGCAAGAGAAGGATGGGAATACAGGTATGAAGACACTACATAAGAAAAGTAAAAAGATTAAGTAGAAGAGAGTGAAGAGAAAGACGAACCAGTTAGAAAGGAGCAAGAGAAGGATGGGAATAGAGGTGTGATGACACTACATAAGAGTAAAAAAGATTAAGTAGAAGAGAGGGAAGATAAAGACGAACCAGTTAGAAAGGAGCAAGAGAAGGATGGGAATACAGGTATGAAGACACTACATAAGAGTAAAAAAGATTAAGTAGAAGAGAGTGAAGAGAAAGACGAACCAGTTAGAAAGGAGCAAGAGAAGGATGGGAATACATGTGTGATGACACTACATAAGAGTGAAAAAGATTAATTAGAAGAGAGAGAAGAGAAAGACGAACCAGTTAGAAAGGAGCAAGAGAAGGATGGGAATACAGGTATGAAGACACTACATAAGAGTAAAAAAGATTAAGTAGAAGAGAGTGAAGAGAAAGACGAACCAGTTAGAAAGGAGCAAGAGAAGGATGGGAATACAGGTATGAAGACACTACATAAGAGTAAAAAAGATTAAGTAGAAGAGAGGGAAGATAAAGACGAACCAGTTAGAAAGGAGCAAGAGAAGGATGGGAATACAGGTATGAAGACACTACATAAGAGTAAAAAAGATTAAGTAGAAGAGAGTGAAGAGAAAGACGAACCAGTTAGAAAGGAGCAAGAGAAGGATGGGAATACAGGTGTGATGACACTACATAAGAGTAAAAAAGATTAAGTAGAAGAGAGTGAAGAGAAAGACGAACCAGTTAGAAAGGAACAAGAGAAGGATGGGAATACAGGTGTGATGACACTACATAAGTGTAAAAATGATTAAATAGAAGAGAGTGAAGAGAAAGACGAACCAGTTGGAAAGGAACAAGAGAAGGATGGGAATACAGGTGTGATGACACTACATAAGAGTGAAAAAGATTAAGTAGAAGAGAGTGAAGAGAAAGACGAACCAGTTAGAAAGGAGCAAGAGAAGGATGGGAATACAGGTGTGATGACACTACATAAGAGTAAAAAAGATTAAGTAGAAGAGAGTGAAGAGAAAGACGAACCAGTTAGAAAGGAGCAAGAGAAGGATGGGAATACAGGTATGAATACACTACATAAGAGTAAAAAGATTAAGTAGAAGAGAGTGAAGAGAAAGACGAACCAGTTAGAAAGGAGCAAGAGAAGGATGGGAATACAGGTGTGATGACACTACATAAGAGTAAAAAAGATTAAGTAGAAGAGAGGGAAGATAAAGACGAACCAGTTAGAAAGGAGCAAGAGAAGGATGGGAATACAGGTATGAAGACACTACATAAGTGTAAAAAAGATTAAGTAGAAGAGAGAAGAGAAAGACGAACCAGTTAGAAAGGAGCAAGAGAAGGATGGGAATACATGTGTGATGACACTACATAAGAGTGAAAAAGATTAAGTAGAAGAGAGTGAAGAGAAAGACGAACCAGTTAGAAAGGAGCAAGAGAAGGATCGGAATACAGGTATGAAGACACTACATAAGAGTAAAAAAGATTAAGTAGAAGAGAGTGAAAAGAAAGACGAACCAGTTAGAAAGGAGCAAGAGAAGGATGGGAATACAGGTGTGATGACACTACATAAGAGTAAAAAAGATTAATTAGAAGAGAGTGAAGAGAAAGACGAACCAGTTAGAAAGGAGCAAGAGAAGGATGGGAATAAAGTTGTGATGACACTACATAAGAGTAAAAAAGATTAAGTAGAAGAGAGTGAAGAGAAAGACGAACCAGTTAGAAAGGAGCAAGAGAAGGATGGGAATACAGGTGTGATGACACTACATAAGATTAAAAATGATTAAGTAGAAGAGAGTGAAAAGAAAGACGAACCAGTTAGAAAGGAGCAAGAGAAGGATGGGAATACAGGTGTGATGACACTACATAAGAGTAAAATGATTAAGTAGAAGAGAGTGAAAAGAAAGCCGAACCAGTTAGAAAGGAGCAAGAGAAGGATGGGAATACAGGTGTGATGACACTACATAAGATTAAAAGAGACTAAGTAGAAGAGAGTGAAAAGAAAGACGAACCAGTTAGAAAGGACAAAGAGAAGGATGCGAATACAGGTGTGATGACACTACATAAGAGTAAAAGAGAATAAGTAGAAGAGAGTGAAGAGAAAAACGAACCCGTTAGAAAGGAGCAAGAGAAGGATGGGAATACAGGTGTGATGACAGAACATATGAGCAAAAATGATTAAGTAGAAGAGAGTGAAGAGAAAGACGAACCAGTTAGAAAGGAGAAAGAGAAGGATGGGAATACAGGTATGATGACACGATATAAGTGTAAAAAAGATTAAGTAGAAGAGAGTGAAAAGATAGATGAACCAGTTAGAAAGGAGCAAGAGAAGGATGGGAATACAGGTGTAATGACAGTTGTAAAGCTGTAGAGAAAAGAAAGGATATAGATGGTGGTGTAGAAAGATCTAGAGTCAAGTGGGTAAGAGATGTGTATTGACATTGCCTTTAAGTTCATGGATGTTGTAGCTGTCAGGAAAGCAAGAATATGGAAGCGAGTTCCACAGGCGGGAAGTGCGGGAAAAGAAGCTATTCGAAAACAATTAACTTGAGGAGAGTTCTGCAAGTTTTGAGTGCGATAGACGAAATTGTTAGGATTGAAGTGACGGTTATATATCAACTCAGAACGACAAATAGGAGGAGCCAAGTTCAAATTCCAGTTGAATTCCTTGCATTCACTTATACACAAATACCCTTGCGAAAGGTATTAATCCGTCCCTTCTCTCCAGTTATGGGTTAAATAATAGGATAGATTGAGTTCCATAGCCTTGACTGGCCACCAGTCTACCGTAGAAAGTTATGACAACATACAGCAGGATAATCTTCTGCCCATTAAGTCATGTCTCTTTCGAGACATGATCGCCGAAGTTTGTATCACGTATTGTCATTCAACTGACTGACTGAATATAATAGTTGGAAACATGATTAAGGCTTCTACTGGGCATAAAGTGGGAGATCGGTTTTATTTTGTTATGAAGGAATAAACTGATCCCCCACTAATTACTACTTAATAATGTATTTCTTCACGCGCTATGAGTCAAATTAACATGACAGATTGGGTTCTATAGCCTTGGCTGGCAACCAGTCTACCGCAGAAAGTAATGGCAACCTAATGCGGGATAATCTTCTGCCCAGTCAATCATGTCTCTTTTGAGACATGATCGCCCAAGCGTGTATCACGTATGTCACTTATATATTTACTCTATCAGATAAGTACTTTCAAAGCTGCTGCTCTATTTGTGATAATGCGTATTCTATAGGAATTCGCAAGCACCAATTGTGAAATTGTGATTCTTTCATGAGAGTTGCGATGAATGCAGATCCTTTGTAAACCAGTCACAATTCTGACTTCTCTCCCCCCCCCACTACTGAGCTGCAATATATTTTTATGACGAGACTAGTATATGCCTGCAGATAGCGAGAGAATACTTGGCAGGATCGTTGTGTCTAGAATAGCATCTAGAAGTTATCAAGATCTTTCAAATAAGCCGGCTTTTCCTTAAATTCCTTATATTTCATTATTGTCCTATATTTTTTTAGTTGTAGTAAGAGTTGCCATTAGCAAACTGTAGCAATTATTGTAGGACAAAGAATTAGAAAGGGAGAAGATGTAGAAAAAGAGAAGAAGGGACTAATCATAAATTGTATAACGACTGACTGTTTTTATCTTTCCACCATTACTTTCTACCTTCTTTCTTTCTTCGGCGCTTTCTTTTCTTTCTTCTGCGTTTTCGTTCTTTCTTTCCGCATTTCTTTCTTTCTTTCTTTCTTTCTTTCTTTCTTTCTTTCTTTCTTTCCGCATTTCTTTCTTTCTTTCCGCATTTCTTTCTTTCTTTCTTTCTTTCCACATTTCTTTCTTTCTTTCTTTCTTTCTTTCTTTCTTTCCACACTTTCTTTCTTTCTTTCCGCACTTTCTTTCTTTCTTTCTTTCTCCACTTTATTTTTTTCTTTACTTTTAGCACTTTCTTTCTCTGCATTCTCTCTTTTTTACGCGATTTCTCTTTCGTTCTTTTACAGGTTTTCTTTCTATGTTTCTTTCTTTGTTTCTTTCTTTTCTTTCTTTGTTTGTTTGTTTTGTTCTTTCTTACTTTCTTTCTTTCTTTTCGCATTTCCTTTATTCCTTCTTTGCGCGCTTTCTTTCTTTCTTTCTGTCTTTCTTTCCACACATTCTTTCTTTCTTTCCGCACTTTCTTTCTTTCTTTCTTTCTTTCTTTCCGCACTCACTTTCTTTCTTTCTTTCTTTCTTTCTTTCTTTATGCGCTTTCTTTCTTTCTTTCTTTCCCGCACTCTCTCTCTTTCTTTCTTTCTTTCTTTCTTTTTCTTTCTTTCTTTTTTACGCCTTTCTTTCTTTCTTTCTTTCTTTCTTTCTTTCTTTCTTTCTTTCTTTATGCGCTTTCTTCTTTCTTTCTTCCCGCTTTCTCTCTCTTTCTTTCGTTCTTTTTTCTTTTTCTTTCTTTCTTTCTTTTTTTAGGCGCTTTCTTTCTTTCTTTCTTTCTTTTGCGCTTTTGCGCTTTTGCGCTTTTTCTTTTCGTGCTTTCTTTTTTTCCGCATTTTCTTTCTTTCTTTCTTTCTTTCTTTCTTTCTCCACTTTATTTCTTTCTTTACTTTCAACACGTTCTTTCTTTCTGTGTTTTCTCTTTTTTTTTACGCGATTTCTCTTTCGTTCTTTTCCGCGTTTTCTTTCTTCTTTCTTTCTTTGTTACTTTGTTTGTTTGTTTTGTTCTTTCTTTCTTTCTGCGCTTTCTTCTTTCTTAATTTCCCTCACTTTCTCTCACTTTTTCTTTCTTTCTTTCTTTCTTTCTTTTTCTTTCGTTCTCTTTTACGCGCTTTTTCTTTCTTTCTTTCTTTTTTCTTTTTTATTTTTTCTTTCTGTCTTTTTTTCTTTCTTTCTTTTCCTTTTTCTGCGCTTTATTTATTAGAAACTATAGTTTCTTTCTTTTTTCTCTTTGAAAATCTTTCGAAATTCTTGGAAAGAAAAATGAAAATGTTTTAGATAACCAAAAATTCTCAAGTTTTCTTTTTTTCTTAATTATTTTCCATGGCACCTAAACTTGCACAACAATTTAAAACCTTCCATAGCAGATCCATTCTTCAGCGTCATGTACTCTGTTTACACCGAACTGCCTTATGTCAGACTAGACTTAGTCAATAGCTGTTACGGCATTTCTTTTAATTCTGTACTTTTAAAAGCCGCACTCTTCCGCTTTCTTAGTTTCCTTGTCAATTTCTTCTCATTCTCGATAAGCTCATTGATTTTTATATAAAGGCACATGCCGCCATGTTCTTTATCTTAACAGAAACGAGGTATGCTTTTCTTCCCAAATAAACAAACAGACAAACAAACATTTCAGAATATTATCATCTCTCAATCTGCATTGCATTCTTTCTTTCCGGAATTTTGTCCAGAGGTGTCAATCTTGGAACACTCGCAGAGAAAAAGGCTTTGTCTGCAAGGAAAAGAAACCTAAAAACGAAAACTGTGAATGGAAAATAATTAAAAAAAAGAAGAAAACTTAAGAATTTTTGGTTATCTAAAACATTTTCATTTTTCTTCCCAAGACTTCGAAAGATTCTCAAAATTCCTTTTTCTTCACCGATATTTTTATTTTCAGTTCATTTCCTTTTGCAAAAGACACCTTTACTTCATACTGTCGAAACCATATTTTTTGCTATTTTCTTTGTTTTTACAAATGTTTACGATAAAAGGTCGAAGGGAACAAGTCATTTTATTTTCGAATCCCAAACTTGTTTAAATATTAACTTCTCAGAAAGTAAAATATCTATCTAAACTAATTTATAAATGGAACTTTGTCTCTGTGTGTGTCTGTGTCTGTGTCTGTGTGTGTCTGTTACCTATAGACTCCGAAACGGCTGAACAGATTTTCTTGAAAATTTACACAATTGTACTATAAGCGTCTGCGAGTGTTCTTAGCTAGGATTTGTGTCGAAGTAGCTCCGATAAATATCGAAAATCAATAATCGAAAAAATCGGGTTATAGAAGGAGTGGTCCGATTTTAATCAAATTTGATACACTCATAGACAAAGACATAAGAAACGATATTCAGAAGTTTCAATGTTGCAGTTCTTACAATAGTGCAGAAAATCTATAATATATATATAAAAAGCACGATGTTTGTGTGTGTGTCTGTTTATCTGTCTGTATGTCCTTTATACAAATCCACAATTTTTATCCGATTCTCACCAAACTTCACACAAATATTCTATAGGCTGAGTCTAAGCTTTAGGATCAAGGATTAGTTTTAAAGCTTTCATTACACCCGAGCAACGCCGGGCTATGCTGCTAGTATACAAATATACACTATTGTTATTAGCTTTTCATTTTCCCATAACTAAGTACATCCATATTATTTTTTTATACGAAATACGAAATTGAATGGCGAAAGATGCTTTCCAAAAGCTAAGTAAAGTATTACGAAATCTTGTTCGAAACAAATAAAGAAATTGAATTCTTACGTAAGAAACACACTACAGACAAGGAAGATTTTATTAATTTTTGAATTTCTGAAACACAAAATAAATTACGTTAAAGTCAAAACAAGAGGATAAAATAACAACATAGAAAAGTAATACCATTGAAAATGGCCAGTGAAGTGTCTGAAAGCACTTGGAAAGTCAAAAGTTATTATAAAAAATGTTTACATTCCTTATCTCCATCAAAAAATAAACAGTCGTAACGAAGCATGATTAAAGAGAGATTATTGTGCAATTATCCATACATGATTGTATAAATATAATTACTAGAGGTAGTGATATGTGAGTTTTATGTTGGTGTTTTGTGGAAGTTATATATATTATATTATGATGGGTAATTTTATTTTATTTCATTCAATCTAAATATTTTCAACACAATTTTATGGCTTAAACAAAATATAATGTGAACGTACTAGGGTCATTCAATAAATAAGGTGAATTATTCGGTATAAGGACTTCTACGAGGGTCATTCAATAAATAAGGTGAATGTTTCGGTATAAGGACTTCTATGAGGGTCATTCAATAAATAAGGTGAATTATTCGGTATAAGGACTTCTACGAGGGTCATTCAATAAATAATGTGAATGTTTCGGTATAAGGACTTCTACGAGGGTCATTCAATAAATAAGGTGAATTATTCGGTATAAGGACTTCTACGAGGGTCATTCAATAAATAAGGTGAATTATTCGGTATAAGGACTTCTACGAGGGTCATTCAATAAATAAGGTGAATTATTCGGTATAAGGACTTCTACGAGGGTCATTCAATAAATAAGGTGAATTTTTCGGTATAAGGACTTCTACGAGGGTCATTCAATAAATAAGGTGAATTATTCGGTATAAGGACTTCTACAAGGGTCATTCAATAAATAAGGTGAATTATTCGGTATAAGGACTTCTACGAGGGTCATTCAATAAATAAGGTGAATTTTTCGGTATAAGGACTTCTACGAGGGTCATTCAATAAATAAGGTGAATTATTCGGTATAAGGACTTCTACGAGGGTCATTCAATAAATAAGGTGAATGTTTCGGTATAAGGACTTCTATGAGGGTCATTCAATAAATAAGGTGAATTATTCGGTATAAGGACTTCTACGAGGGTCATTCAATAAATAAGGTGAATTTTTCGATATAAGAACTTCTATGATGCTCATTCAATAAATAAGGTGAATCTTTCAGTATAAGGACTTCTATGAGGGTCATTCAATAAATAAGGTGAATGTTTCGGTATAAGGAATTCTATGAGGGTCATTCAATAAATAAGGTGAATTTTTCGATATAAGGACTTCTACGATGGTCATTCAGTAAATAAGGTGAATTTTTCGGTATAAGGACTTCTACGAGGGTCATTCAATAAATAAGGTGAATTATTCGGTATAAGGACTTCTACGAGGGTCATTCAATAAATAAGGTGAATTTTTCGATATAAGAACTTCTATGATGCTCATTCAATAAATAAGGTGAATCTTTCAGTATAAGGACTTCTATGAGGGTCATTCAATAAATAAGGTGAATGTTTCGGTATAAGGAATTCTATGAGGGTCATTCAATAAATAAGGTGAATTTTTCGATATAAGGACTTCTACGATGGTCATTCAGTAAATAAGGTGAATTTTTCGGTATAAGGACTTCTACGAGGGTCATTCAATAAATAAGGTGAATTATTCGGTATAAGGACTTCTACGAGGGTCATTCAATAAATAAGGTGAATTTTTCGATATAAGAACTTCTATGATGCTCATTCAATAAATAAGGTGAATCTTTCAGTATAAGGACTTCTATGAGGGTCATTCAATAAATAAGGTGAATTATTTCGGTATAAGGAATTCTATGAGGGTCATTCAATAAATAAGGTGAATTTTTCGATATAAGGACTTCTACGATGGTCATTCAGTAAATAAGGTGAATTTTTCGGTATAAGGACTTCTACGAGGGTCATTCAATAAATAAGGTGAATTTTTCGGTATAATGACTTCTACGAGGGTCATTTAATAAATAAGGTGAATTTTTCGGTATAAGGACTTCTACGATGGTCATTCAATAAATAAGGTGAATTTTTCGGTATAAGGACTTCTACGATGGTCATTCAATAAATAAGGTGAATCTTTCGGTATAAGGATTTCTACGAGGCTCATTCAATAAATAAGGTGAATTTTTCGGTATAAGGACTTCTACGAGGGTCATTCAATAAATAAGGTGAATTTTTCGGTATAATGACTTCTACGAGGGTCATTTAATAAATAAGGTGAATTTTTCGGTATAAGGACTTCTACGAGGGTCATTCAATAAATAAGGTGAATTTTTCGGTATAATGACTTCTACGAGGGTCATTTAATAAATAAGGTGAATTTTTCGGTATAAGGACTTCTACGAGGGTCATTCAATAAATAAGGTGAATTTTTCGGTATAAGGACTTCTACGAAGGTCAGTCAATAAATAAGGCGAATTTTTCGGAATAAGGGTTTCTACGAGGGTCAGTCAATAAATAAGGCGAATTTTTCGGTATAAGGACTTATACCGAAAAATTCACTTTATTTATTGAATGTCCCTCGTAGAAGTCCTTATACCGAAAAATTCACCTTATTTATTGAATGACCCTCGTAATTGTATACCTCCAACTACAGATAAAATGTATTGTTAGTAACACTATTTACATTATTCGGACTATTGTCTTCATCTTAGGTGCCTTCTTCAAGTGCTAGGAATTTCGAACCAAACTATTTATTACGATCATTGGGGTATATCATTCTCATTCATTGTCTGAAGCCTCTTTCGGTAGTCATGAATTATCTCTCTTTAAGCCGACTGTCTAAGTTACTTGTTTACCACTGCTGTTGCCTTGTATTGAACTCACGACTCTTCGGATCAAGTCACTGGAACTAACCAACATCTATATGCTCTGTGAAAAAGGCCGGGGAGTACAACGGTCGAAACCTCGTACAAATGGAAACCAAGATGAAGTTCAATTGTCCGAATAATGTAAATTGTGTAAATACTACCTCATCTCAGGAATATAGACAAGTATTGTTGATCATTTTCATTTGGTATTTTTACTATAAGGATTTCCACCCTATCCTAGTGATTTGTTTTTGTTTTGAATATTTGCCGGTAGCTAGGGCTCTTACAGGTACTGCTACTCCGGGTCATTCTAAACCTGGACACAAGTGCAATTAAGACATGTGTCTAAGTGGTCTAACGGTAGACTGAAAGTGCGACACTGAGATCCGAAGGCGAATTGGCATTACGAAGGAAGCATTGCAGAAGTTGAGTAAAGTATTAAGAAACAAAAAAATTTCGCTAGAAACAAAGACGAGAATACTGGATTGCTATGTGATGTCGGTTCTTCAATACGGCAGTGAATGCTGGAAATATCATCGGAGATGAAGGAACAAAAACTTGAAGCAGAGGAAATGTAGTTCTACAGAAGAACTCTGCGGATATCATTGACCGAGCATGTGAGCAATGATGAGGTTTTAGAAAGAATAGCTACGAAAAGGAAATTAATACTGAGCATCAGGAAGAGACAAGTGAAGTTCCTGGGACATGCAATGAATAAGGAGGGCTTGGAGAAGCTGATACTAACAGGCCAGATAGAAAGAAAAAGAGACAGGGGAAAGCAGCGGATAACATATTTGAAGGACCTGATCAGTTGGATGACGGAACGAGGGTTGCATGGTGCAACAGGAGAAAGCGTACTAAGAGCAATCAGGGATAAGGAGATGTGGGCAGCCATGATCGCCTACGTCCTGAAAGGACATGGCAGATAAAAGAAGACTTCTGTAATTCTGTGATGAGTTAGTATTTATATTATTTACACTGTAAGGAATTTTGAACCTATCCCTTTATTCCGATTGCTGGGGTATATCATTCTAATTCCATGTGCAATGCCAATTCCAGATGGTATTTAGTTATCGCCATTTAACTCATCTCTTTAGATTATTTGTTCACTACTGCTGTAGCTAGTTATTGAACTCAGGACTCTTTAAGTCAAGTCACTGGAACTAACCAACGCCTATGTCCACTGTGCCATGTGTCATCAAAATTCCTAACACTTGAAGAAAGCCGGAGCGTACAAGAGTCGAAACGTCGTAGGCATGGCAATATAAATGAAAACAACAGTCCGAAAAGTGTAAATAAATTAATCAAGACGTTGTTCTACGCTCCCCAAAACATCCAATTTCCAATGAGGGGCCTTATTGAGGGATGTATTTTATTGTCATACCGAGGACAAGTGTTAAACCACCCAGCTGATGTACAATAAGCAATGTTGTATTGTCAACCCTGTTACTATTTTCTTCCATGACTACCCAACCTCATGTAATTCAGCAGTTTGATGGTTTGAGCAGCAATGTGGTTTGATGAAATGTTTTATTTGTTACGGCTTATTTATCTGTTACAGATTATTTCAAGCAAATATTTTGGGATCTTAAGTATTAATTTGGGCCAATAAGGATTAACGGATACAAGTTCTGTTAATTAACCCATAGCTGACTGGAAAGGTGTTATAGCGAAAGACACCTATTCCTCATATAATGAACTCTCTCTCCTATATTAATAAGAGTTAACAGGAAGTTAACTCGAGAAGTTCTTGGGAATTTTATCGGAGTTCTTATAAGTTCTAGAGAGTTCTTTAGAGTTCTATTGGAGTTCAGTAGAACTACAAGGCAGTTGATATTAGTTGGTAGTTAGCCGAATACTAAGGAGTCAGCTTTCAGTGGAAGATAACCAAGTTCCTAACACGTTAACTGCCGACTATTATCAACTGCCTAGTAGTTCTACTGAACTCCAATAGAACTCTAAAGAACTCCAATAGAACTCTCTAGAACTCCTAGAACTCAATTAGCAACCGATATAGCACTTTTACGACATTCAGTGCAAAAACTACTCCATAAGAAAACGAGGGAATAAGAACTCGATACTCTAATTTCCAATTCCGAACCATCGTCGATTATGCAAACCTCACGCAACCGTGCTTACAACACCCAAGAGGTCATCCAATTAGATTTTGACTAGGCTTAACTTCGATGATCGTCCGATAAGATATTTTTTTTTAACATAATATGACCGTAAGCTGTGAGTGTTCAAGATGTATTAACTGGGTCAACGGCATCCCGTAAACACTACGTTACATTATCGTCAGCTGCTTATAGGCTTACAGGCATCCTTACAAAATTGTGGTGCAGTGAATATCGGCTCGGAATGACAAATCAATGGCTTATGCGCGAATACCCCTGGGAAGAAAATAATCCGTCCCTTCCCTCCAGTAATGGGTTAAATAACAGGACAGTTAAAATTACAGTTACATGCCATACATGATACACTATACATGATACACTATTGGACAATCATGTCTCAAAAGTTCAATAGCTATGCAGAAGATTTTCCCGCAGTAGATTGCCATTTCTGGGTTAGACTGGTTGCTGACCAAGAATACAGAACCCGATCTGTCCTGTTATTTAACCCATAGTTGGAGGGAATTGACTGATAAATACTTTTTCGTATTGCAACGAATTCAGCTGGAATTCGAACTCGGCTCTCTGATTTCTTATTCTGAGCCCATATCCACTGCACCACACCGCACATCCTTTTCTGATATTTCCCCAATAGGATCGAGGAAGATTGGCTCATGCATTTTCCAAGTGCGTAATTGAACGAAACAGAATCAATCAAGAAATAAAATCGGCTCACCAAATTTACTTTCATGGTTATATAACCTTTACACTGTCTCACCCTCTAATTTTAGCAAAAAATTAATTGAATTGCAATGTGGGTTAGATGGTTTTGTTATTCCGACTAGATAAGTTATTACATTTTGAGTACAGATACAAAACCAGATTTTGAATGCTGATGTCCTATATAAGTAGATTCCTTATCCACCGACGTGGACAACAAGAATAACACAACCATTCTACGTACTGTTTGCCATATTTGGCCTTGTTTCGTAAATATCGACAAGTTAACGCGGATGCGTCTGCGTTTCAGTAGAAAAAGCGGAGAAAGTTGGAAACGCAAGACAGGTTATTAAATATATATAAAAGGGCGTTGAACCAGAAGAGAAAGAGAAAAGAGAGATTCGTGGGTAAATGTACTATTAAAGCGAGAAACGCTTGACTCAGATAAAGTCTGTCAAAATAGTAGAAATGATGAGAGATCTTTCTCAGCAACGAACAAGAAAGATAATCAAGACAGGATCTTAGTAAATAATGAAAGAAAATGAACGTAAAAAAGAAAGAGAAAAGAAACGGGCCGTTATATGAGCGGACATTTTTTTATTTCATTTATTATTTTTATTTTATTTTTTTATTTTTTTATTTTTTTGGCTGTTAGAGGAACGCACTTCCTGTCATGCCCAAAGAGAGACGCTGACAAAATGGCAGACGTCTGCCATAAAAACACGATGAAAACTCTCTAGTTTATTGTTGTCATTCCGCTGTCAGTATATATATATATTTTTTGTCTTTGTTTTTTCTGTAATTCTTGTTCTGACTTCATTTAACATTTAAGTCCATTTTTCACTATTTTTTCTCTTTCGGTTACTTAACTGACACATCATTATTTCAATTATCTGTTCCCTTGCTTTCTTTCTTTCTTTTAATTTACTTTTTGCTTTAATTTATTTGTTCACTCTACATTTTACCAATTGCAAGGCTCGAAAGTCACTGAAGATAGAGGGTGTTATGGTGAAACACACCTATTCCTCAGATAATATACTCTCCCTCCTATATGCAGTCAGTTAAGTGCCATACGTGATACACGCTTGGGCGATCATGCTTCGAAAGAGACATGACTGACTGGGTAGAAGATTATCCCGTAGTAGGTTGCCATTGCTTTCTGCGGTAGACCGGTTGTCGACCAAGGTTATAGAACCCGATCTGTCCTGTTATTTAATCCATAACTGGAAGGAATAGACGGATTAATACTTTTCCCAAGAATATTTGCGCGTAAGTGAATACAATGAATTCAGCTGGAATTCGAACTCGGCTCCCCGATTTCTCGTTCCGAGCCGATGTCAACTGCACCACAACGCACATCCCTCTCCTATATTAATAAGAGTTAACAGGAAGTTAACTCGAGAGGTTCTTGGGGAGTTCATGGGAGTTCTAAGAAGATCTAGAGAGTTCTTTAAGTTTCTAATGTTGTTCAGTAGAGCTACTAGGCAGTTGATATTAGTCGGCAGTTAGTTGAATACTAAGGAGTCAGCTTACAGTGGAAGATTACCAAGTTCCTAACATTTTGGGTGCGTTAAGTCGATTAGCAACCGACATAGAACGATTATAACTTTCAGTGCGAAAACTACACCACAACAGAGGGCTAATGTTAAAATGGCTATAATGAATACAGAGTGTCATACGAATAAATAAAAATTGTTAATGCACTTAATTCAAATAAAAAAATTCTTCTGTATCGAACACTGAGATCCGAAATCGCATTGACATGGCGAAAGATGCATTTCAAAGGCTAAGCAGACTATTGAGAACCAGGAAGATTTTGTTAAGACAAAAAAAAAAGATCACTTGACTGTTATGTGACATCTCTCCTCCTATATATATTTTTTATCGTATCACCCCGAGCAAGGCGATAATACCACTGATGTGCAGAGGGCTGCATAAGAGTAAAAAGATTAATTCGAAGAGAGTAAAGGGGAAGACGAATCAGTTAGAAAGGAACAAGAGAAGGATAGGAATACAGGTGTGATGACAGTTGCAAAGGTAGAGAGAAAGGAAAGGATATACGGAGTGGTGAAAGAACTAAAGTCAAGTGGTTAATAGATGAGTATTGACATTGCATTTAAATTCCTGGAGGTTGTAGCCGTCATGAAAGCAAGAATATGGAAGCGAGTTCCTCAGGCTGGAAGTGCTAGAAAAGAAGCTGCAGGAGTAGAATTGTCTTCATGGTAGCGAATGTTGGACGATCTGCTCAAAGATGAAGAAGAAAATTGTAGAAACATAAATGTGGTTCCACAGAAGAATGCTGACAATATCAGTTTCTTTTCTCCCACCTCCCGCCAGTGGAAGTCCCTTCCGTATACTTGATTTCCTGACAGCTACAACCTCCAGGAATTGAAATGCAATGTCAAATTCCATCACATAACCATTTGATTCGAGTCCTTTCTACATCACCCCGTATATTTTGTTTTTCCTTTCTCTCTACCTTCGCAACTCTGTTCACACCTCTGTTCCCATCCTTCTCTTGCAGTTTCTCTGACAACCCCTGTAACTGGTTCGAATTTCTCTTCACTCTTCTTTTGCCTAAACTTTTACTCTCGTATGTAGTCCCCTGTGCATCAGTGGTGATACCGCCTTGCTTGAGGTGAAACGATTAATTTTCCGGGATTGTGATCGTATTTAACAAAACTAAGCAAATATTCACAATCACTGAAGTATTTTTAAAACTCAGTTTTTAATCGTTTTTGCGAGGGATTTGCAACGACAAATGTAATTTGACAAAAACTAAACACTGGGATTGGTTTTACTTTATATTCTCGTCAGTCAGTTAAGTGCCATACGTGATACAAGCTTAGGCGATCATGTCTCGAAAGAGAAATGACTGTCAGTGCAGAAGGTTATCCCGTAGTAAATTGCCATTACTTTCTGCGGTAGACTGGTTGCCATCCAAGGTTATAGAACCTAATCTGTTGTGTTATTTACCTATAACTGGAGGGAAGAGACTGATTAATACTTTTCCTAAGGGTATTTGCACGTAAGTGAATGCAAGGAATTCAACTGGATTTCGAACTCGGCTCCCCGGTTTGTCGTTCCGAGTCGATATCCACTGCACCACAACGCACATCACTTTTCTATTTAGACTGTCGTATTTGTGATACTGTCCGGGTTCATTAATCTTGATATTTCTTCCATGGTCTCAGTAGCACGTTGGTTTTATGGTGTCGATTGCCAGCCACATGCTCAACGGGTTTTGAGTGCTGTCATTCTCATAGATTGGTTCCCAAGCAAGGCTAGGTGACATAGTCTACACAGCCATTTTGCATATAGTTATAGTGAAAAGCAATGGAAAGATGGTGTCACACCTTAATACTTATAAATCCTTCTTCAGTTTTTGTAACAATGGAAATTGATGGGTTTTTACGACCTTTATTAATTAAATGTTGCGATCAGTCAAGATCGTAAATTGACATTTTTCCAAAAATGAGCATATTTCGATACAGCAAAAACGATAGCTAACCATGAAAATGTATTGTCATTTTCGGAATAAGCACCGTCAAATTAGCTAAAAATAGTTTTTTTTTTCTTGGCACCAAAAATCGTGTTTACCAATGTTATATTTTGAAAACGAGGAAAGATAAATTTCTAAGCTGCTTATTAATTCTTGGTTAAAAATTACCGAAGACAAGAAGCAGTGGTAACTATTAGGTTGTTGGTATGATCGGTTAAATAAATAGCTCTGAGGTCAAGCGTGTAGTGATTGGGAAAAATCTTGCCGGGAGTCAGTTCTGTAAGGTAGCAGTTCTAAGGAAGAAGCTTTCCAAGTGGTACTTCCTCCTTTTTGTAACAGAATACAAAGGAAATGATGTTTATTCATCTGTGTGAACGTGGCTTCTAGCTGCAAAATTCAATACCGGAGCAACAAAGAAACGAAGGACACTTGCCATAGAGATAGTAACGTAAACCCCTGCAAAACAGTGGCAGTATAATGCTTTGCTTGTGGCGAGACGATTATTTAAAAAAATTCGCTCAAATAATATCGAATGTTAACGGTTAATTTCATAATTATTTTTATCATTATTATATTCAATGTACACAGGAAAGCTGAATTGTACCCAGAAAATGCACGAAGCTATTAAAAAGAAGATTAGCCTTTTGATCAGATACTGAGATGATTACCAAACCGAGAACTTCACTCTTTTTCTCGTAGAATGAAATGTTTATAACAAATAACACAGACATAGCAGACGGTGCAAGATTATATTTAGAATTATCAACACTGGTACCATTTTTATCAGATCTTTCAACCAAAGTCCCGTTGTTTATTTAAGACAGTATTTAATATGTGAGTGTTTGTCTTGGCTAACTTATTATTAATGGAAGACATTTGAAATGAACGAAACTTTGTGTCAGACTGCGTCAAATAGAAGGCAAAACAATTTAAAAGATTCAAATTAGGTTTGAGTGATGCACGGTTAACACCTGGGATAGCAACTTCGAAATTACCTGCCTTTCGCGGTAATATTTTAATTTTCTCGTATGGTTGAGTTGTGTACGCTTCTTATCAGCATCATTGTATATTACTACATGGTACTTCTTGTGAATTCTCGTTAGCTGTCGTAAGTTAGTCTCGTTAGAAATATATATTCTAGAAACTATTTAAGAATAACTTGCGTTGTTGCGAAATTTTGACGCAAAGTTGTTAATGACCAGTTTGGCCTTAAGTAAGACACAGAACACAGGAAGTAGGTTCAAAACAGTGTATTAGTAAAACAAAAACAAGATATACAAAATAAGTGTTAGTAAGAAGTATATAGAAATAAGTATGTCCGAACGGTACAGTTACGCTGCTTATTGCATGACTAGTAGCTGGCATTAACTGCGTACTAGCTGTCATTTGTAACTACCGTCAGCTTTCCGGAAGTCACGCAGATGACAATAAAAATCAGGACAATAGTTCGAACAATGAAAATATTGTAAATAATTACAATATCTCATCTCAAAAATATAAACACACACACACACACACACACACACACACACACACACACACACACACACACACTATATAACGTAGAATATTTGGTATTTTTGCCGAGTAAATATTTTTATTAAATTTAACAGAGTAATATAATCTTGAAAAAAGTTTGGATAATCTACCCATGGATTTGTAGAATATCCCCAAAATTTTTCAAGATTATATATATATATATATATATATATATATGTTAGGGTATTTGGGCAACAATTCCTTTTCATAGTTGACACTATTTTAAACAAGATATTTAGTTAACTTTTTATATTTTTGTTTTTTCTTGTATAAATGTCTTCTTACTAAACTTAAAACGTCAAAACTATCCAAAGGTTTGTTGTGGCTGCAATAGCTTTGGATTAAACTCACTCGTTTACAAGAATTGACTCTGTAGATTTTAGCGAGGAGAATCTTTCACGAAGACAGAAGATGGCGACTGACGATGCATTTTAATACATTCGAAGATTGTAGTTGGCAGAAAAGGAATAGAACTGAAAAGAGTTCTGCGTGGGAGAATTGCGAGGAGAAATTATTTGAAAATAACCAACGGTTACATCTAGCTTATTCAACAGTAAAACGATGAGACCTAACTACCAATGAAGTAGTGCTAATGGTGATGATTTTTTAAAATAAATTCGAACAAACAAATACTTCAACTCTGCCAAAAGTTTTTAATGCAAATTAAAATAACATTTTGCTTTTAATCTGCAAATTAATTTCAATATGCAGTTGGATCGCCAGTCTTCAGAAAGTTAATAGAGATGAAATTTCAGTTATTTCCATAAAACAGTTTTCATTCGACCTTAAAAGTCCAAGCACAGAGTCATCTTTATTTCGTATGCCGTCAATTACGTCTAATATATCCGAGACAAAAAACGCCTTGATTAAGTGACATTTTTCATAAACAACCGGGCTTAGCGTAGATAAACTTAACTGGAAACGATCCGTTTTGGCAATTTCAAAAAAAAAAAAAAAAAAAAAAAATTGCTCTAGTTGGCACGTCTATCTTACTGATTTCATCAAGCGTTTTATTCTACGAAGGAGATCATGCTTATAATGGTCGGACCCACTCACCAAAATCAAAGTAAAACACTAAATAGGTTTTGAAATGTCTTCTAGGTCGAACCGAGAACATTAAAACACACACACACACACACACACACACACACACGTATATTTTATATATATATATATATATATATATATATATATATGTGTGTGTGTGGGGGTGCGTGTGTGTGGGTGCGTGTGTGTGTGTGTGTGTGTGTAGTACCGTACAAAAGTATTAGGACAAGAATTATTTTATCTTATATGAGGCATCAAAATAAAGTTTAAAATCACCCCTCTCCTAATATTAGTGCACACGACCGGTAGTGTATTTGGACACGGGTAATTTTCCACACTGAAATTCAAATACAGAGTGAAAAGCAAGGTAAATTGCTAATAAATATTGATTACTTAACTAAAAAGGAAGAGGAAGAAAAGCTTCGGAATTTGAATTAGTCCCCACAAAGCCCTGATCTCAATTGTATTTAACATCTATTTTGGATTAAAGAAATAATAAATTTAATGTTATTTCACAAGACACACATTGAGAACAAATACAAGCTGCTTGGCAGGGGATATCACTATATACATTAAAGAAGCTTGTGATGTCAATGCCTGACAGAATGAAGGCTGTGATCAAAGCAAAAAGCTATTATACCAAATATTAAAGTTTTTTTTTCTTGTTGAAGCATTTGTTGAGTAAATAAAACATAATTACTTTAATTAAATTGTGCCTTATGAAAGATAAAATAGTTCTTGTCCTAATATTTTTGCACAGTACTATATATATATATATATATATATATATATATATATATATATATATTACGAAGATCAGCTATTTACTCTACCATCCTTTCAATCTCTCCGTAGGTCAGTCGTTATATATTAACTAATTATACAACGCTTTTTTGATCGCATAACTGAAATTTTAGAACGAATATATATGAAGTTTCAAAAATAAGGTAGGTGTGTCATATATATATATATATATATATATATATATATATATATATATATATGGTTGGAATGAAGTAGTACAGCATGCTTTTCCAAATTTCTGGTGAAGTCAATTACTTCACGTTCCCCTTTTACTTACAGACGTGACTATATATATATATATATATATATATATATATATATATATATATATATATTGTGTATTTAGGCAGCTTTTTTTTTCATGTGCATCAAATGAATTTATAAATATTTAATAATTACCTATATTGCAGTTTCATCAATAAAAGAATGAAAACATTTAGGGTGATTCGGAGGAGTTCATTTTTGCTTTTTTGTCTTGTAAAATTTTGCAAAGTAATAATAACAAAAGAACTATTCTATTTTCATTTGACAACAAGTATTAAAAAATAGTATGAAATACATCATTTCTTTTGAAGAAACTGGGGTTGCCTAATAATTATGGCCGGTAGGGTACGTATGCGCTCGAATAATTCTTTTTTTTTTTTTAAATAAGCGTTTTTCTGCATAGTTAATGCAAAATTATTTAGTTTTCTTCTTGATTTTGTTCATTTGTTTTCACTATTGTTATTAAATATTCTACACTGCGATAATAGGCGATCTACCAAGAAGGGTGAAATGTTGCAAAAACCATGACGTAAATATCCTGAGGATGATCTAGCAATTACGTTCATGTTTAATTAAAGTTTTATTTCTAAATCCAAATTAGAGACAGCCTCATTACAGTAAGCAAGTAAATGTGTGTGTTGTTTTGTAAAATATTATTTCTTTGTTGATATAATCTTTTTATTTAAATTGCAGATATATCTAAATTATTCCAGACACTCAAATCAGTACCGGAATTAGGATTCGATTTAATCATGCGCAACTTCAATATTGACGTCAGTGCGATTGAATGAACGAAAAATAAATATTTTCGTTTTTATCTCTTTCGTTATTAAACATCCCACATTGTGTGAATAGATAGATAGATAGATAGATAGATAGATAGATAGATAGATAGATAGATAGATAATGAAATGACTGGGGGAGATTAGATAGATAGATAGATAGATAGATAGATAGATAGATAGATAGATAGATAATGAAATGACTGGAAAAGAATAGATAGATAGATAGATAGATAGATAGATAGATAGATAGATAGATAGATAAGAAATAGATAATGGGGGAAATGAACTAGATAGATAGATAGATAGATAGATAGATAGATAGATAGATAGATAGATAGATAGATAATGAAATGACTGGGGGAGAATAGATAGCCTTGACTGGCGACCAATCTACCGCAGAAAGCAATGGCAACCTACTGCGAGATAATCAACTGCCCAATCTGTCATGTCTTTTTCGAGACATGATCGCCCAAGCGTGTGTCCCGTATGGCACTTAACTGACTTAGATAGGTGACTTTAGGGGATTTCCAAATTTTTCAAGACGCCATTTTCAAGAAACCATTCATGGTAGAAACCTAGATTGGGTAATAACTCGTTTACAAATGGAATATATATATATATATATGCACGTTTAATTAAAAATAACAGAAAAAGTGTAAAGTTTTATGCTATTTCTTATGCGATCTTACGATCAGACATGACTGACTGGGCAGAACATTTTCCTGTAGAAGTTTTACATTAGTTTCTGCGGTAGAGTGGTTGCTATTTAAGGCTATAGAACCCAATCTGTCCTGATATTTACCCGTGGTTGGAGGGAGAAGCGACGGATTATTACTTTTCCCAAGGCTATTTGTACGTAAGTGAATGCAACGAATTCGAATGAAATTCGAACTCGGCTCTCTGAGTTTTCTTTCTAATTATTAATATAGTATTACAAAGTACTACTACCGTACCTTACATTTTACAAGAATGATATATGTATAATATCTTAAGGAATTGATATGAAAAACAATATTCAAATTTTATTATTTACTACTTTAGAAATTTCAATTGTATCTTTCTTGTTCTATGTATATGTCTTTCATTTAAATATTCGTTGTTGTTCATCTGTCTCTCTTGCTTTCAACAAATCTTTTGAGTGACAAATTCTCTAAGCCCACTTTCTTCGTTACTACTTTAGAAATTTCAGTTGTATCTTTCTTGTTCTATGTATATGATTTTCATTTAAATTTTCGCTGTTGTCCCTCTATCTCTCTTGCTTTCAACAAATCTTTTGAGTGACAAATTCTCTAAGCCCACTTTCTTCGTTACTACTTTAGAAATTTCAGTTGTATCTTTCTTGTTCTATGTATATGTTTTTCATTTAAATATTCGTTGTTGTTCATCTGTCTCTCTTGCTTTCAACAAATCTTTTGAGTGACAAATTCTCTAAGCCCACTTTCTTCGTTACTACTTTAGAAATTTCAATTGTATCTTTCTTGTTCTATGTATATGTCTTTCATTTAAATATTCGTTGTTGTTCATCTGTCTCTCTTGCTTTCAACAAATCTTTTGAGTGACAAATTCTCTCAGCCCACTTTCTTCGTTACTACTTTAGAAATTTCAATTGTATCTTTCTCGTTCTATGTATATGTCTTTCATTTAAATATTCGTTGTTGTTCATCTGTCTCTCTTGCTTTCAACAAATCTTTTGAGTGACAAATTCTCTCAGCCCACTTTCTTCGTTACTACTTTAGAAATTTCAATTATATCTTTCTTGTTCTATGTATATGTTTTTCATTTAAATTTTCGTTGTTGTTCCTCTATCTCTCTTGCTTTCAACAAATCTTTTGAGTGACAAATTCTCTCAGCCCACTTTCTTCGTTACTACTTTAGAAATTTCAATTGTATCTTTCTTGTTCTATGTATATGTCTTTCATTTAAATATTCGTTGTTGTTCATCTGTCTCTCTTGCTTTCAACAAATCTTTTGAGTGACAAATTCTCTCAGCCCACTTTCTTCGTTACTACTTTAGAAATTTCAGTTGTATCTTTCTTGTTCTATGTATATGTTTTTCATTTAAATTTTCGTTGTTGTTCCTCTATCTCTCTTGCTTTTAACAAATCTTTTGAGTGACAAATTCTCTCAGCCCACTTTCTTCGTTACTACTTTAGAAATTTCAATTGTATCTTTCTTGTTCTATGTATATGTTTTTCATTTAAATTTTCGTTGTTGTTCCTCTATCTCTCTTGCTTTCAACAAATCTTTTGAGTGACAAATTCTCTAAGCCCACTTTCTTCGTTACTACTTTAGAAATTTCAGTTGTATCTTTCTTGTTCTATGTATATGTCTTTCATTTAAATTTTCGTTGTTGTTCAGCATCCTTCAGTAGATCTACATTTCATGTTATCTCAAGTACGTTCTTCATCTGTGCAATGATTGTCCACAGAAGATGTACATATGTATATAACACAACACTCTAGCATTTTTTACTTTCTTGTTTCATAATATTTATTTGACCCTTAGAAAGCATAATTGGTTATTCCATTGTACCTTCGGAGTTAAGCATCGCTTTTCCGTCTCTTCTGAAAAAAGAACTGAAAAGCGTTGATTTTTAATTTTTTACAATTGCCCGATTTTATCTCCAGTGCATTTTTCGCATGTTGGTTTATTCCCTTCACTGACACTCATACATTCTATATTCTTGCCATAACTAGTTAGTCCTTTCTTCTTGCTTTCTTTTACTACTTAAAATTCGTAGTTTGCTTCTTGGGCTGTTCTTACAGGCGACCATATAATCTTTCTACTTATCATAAATGGTTAGTCCTTTTTTCTTGCTTTCTTTTACTACCTCCAATTCGTAGCTCGCATCTTAGGTTATTCCTTTTGCTAAAAACGGCACATTCTCTCTTCTTATCATTAATGGTTAGTCCTTTCTTCTTGCTTTCTTTTCCTACCATTCATTCTTAGTTCGAATGCGGGGTTGTTTCTTTAACTGACAAATGTACATTCTGTCTTCTTACTATTGATGGTAATTCCATTTATCTAACTTTACAATTCTCTAGAAATTTCTGTAATCTTTTTCTATGCCAACTGCATATTTCACGTTAAGATTGTGTCCGCCAAAAATGCATCCTGATAAGACTTTTAATTTTCTTAAAATCTCGTCACTTAAATTAAAAACTCACTTCATCCGTTTATCTCTGACGTTTTTTATTATTTTTTGTTTTGTTTTGTTTTTGTGGGGGTCTTCTTTTGATAAACCTGCTCCTTCATAATAATCAATGTATTTTCAAAAGAAATATGTTTAAAAAGAAAAATAAATCTCTTTGCACGATTTAATTCTTTGTGTCGAATCGAGGAGCAAACGTTTTCAATTTGCCTAATGAAGTAGAGATTAAAAACATTTCGCTTCTTGACAGACAAATAGAATCTCGACAGAACTACGAAGGTATTTAAGAGTTTGGAGACTGGTCAAATATTAGGAATTAATTTTGAAGATAATTACTCTGACATTATCTAATCTTGACAAAATATCTCTCTACTGGATCACACACTCCTGCACACATATACACAAATTCAGATACATACATTCACATACACACGTAAAATACAAAAACACACACTCGTCCATATTTACATCACATTCTGTATATTTTTTTCTTTGCTTACGCACGTATATACATAATTATGTTTCCGTCTGTTTGGTATCTTCATGTGATTATTTTTATGTTAATTTCGTTCTTATATATATATATATATATATAGTGTATAGAGGCAGCAGATAATTTTCTAAGCAGATACTATTAAATATAAGAGACAATGAATGTTTATTATGTTTAAACATGAGCCGTTCTCAACATCGTATTTTGGCTTTAATTTCAGGTGAAAATAAAGACAAAAATTGTCCAACATTTGGTTCATGTTTTGTTAAGTTGGTTCTACACTTAATCTGTAATCGTTGCTTAGCAAAGTTTTACGTCAACACAAGATAAAATCGTCGCTGATGGTGGATGATTTATGCTAACTTCCTTGTAACCGCTCTGAAGATGGTTCATGTGACCCGAAAGCTTAGAACTAACAATAAAAAATTATCTAAATGTTGGAGAATTTTTGTCTTTATTTTCACCTGAAATTAAAGCCAAAATACGATGTTTAGAACAACTCATGATTAAACATAATAGACATTCATTGTCTCTTATATTTAACAGTAAATGTTTAGAAAATATATATATATCTGATAAAATAAATTGCAAACATTATGTCTGCTTATTTTTAATAAAATCCGTTCATACACACGGATAATCTTTCGCGTATTACAATTGAAAGATGTCAGAAATGAGCCGTAACGTTGACAGATGTTATTATCATTAATTTCCCAAGGTACCCAAGTACTTTCAACCTCTTTCCGGGATCATCTTCAGGGGTGTGAGTTATGGTAACAAAAAATAACTGCAAAACTGTGTTGCTAAAAATTACTGAACATTTTTTCTGCTTCAAATATATAGGTTGACAAATCTTTTTTCCATGCTTTTACACGTGAATTGATCATGACATTACAGCGCGTAAAAAATTCCATTTTGGATAATTTTCACGTTCTAATGAACGCTAGCAAATGTGTAGCACGGTATTGAACTCTCAACGCTTTTGGGTCAAGTAACAGGAACTAATCAACGTCTATGTCCACTGGGCCATATGTCCTTAAGGACAAGAATTGTTTTGGACTTATAAACCAGTAACTCTTTTTACCAGAGTTCATATGGCAATTTTTTATGTTAATGGTTTTCTCTAGTATTTTTTTACCAAATCTCATATTGCAATTTCGACACTAATGACAACGCGTGAGTTCAATACCAGGCTTGTGGTGAACAACTAACTTACAGGGTTAGAGGGAGATAACTCATGAAAACCGAAAGTGGCACTACTACGCAAGGAATGAAAACCATATAACCCAGTGATTGTAATAAAGTGTTCGGTTCGAAATTCATAGTACCTGAAGAAGGAGGAGTGTACAAATAGCAACAAATACGAGGACACTAGTCCGAATAATGTAAACATTACATCATCATTGAGATGTCCTGATTGTTTTTTTAGTATTTTTTCTCGTCTGAGAAGGTGATTAAAGCTATTTTCTCCTTCAGATCATTTTTACCGTTTCTGAAGACATTTTTGTAGGCTTATACTGATGTATAGTATTTTTGGCGTATCTGGTAACGTTACTAATAGTTCAGTATATATATATATATATGTATATACTGCAACTGAGAAGGTTTTCATCTAAAATAAAAAACATAGATGCTGCCATATTAGGTAAAAGTGGTAATAACTCAAGCTAGAACATGTAAATCATTACATGAAATAGGTTTATATATTATTCATATATATATTATTCATACAATATAGCTATTGTGTTACAGTATGCAATAATAATAATAATAATAATAGTCAAACAACATGAAAACAGAAAAAATCTATTCAATACTGAAAGAAGGCAGTAAATACAAACAAGATTTACATTTAGTAAAATGTTCGGTTCGAAATTCCTAGCATCTGAACAAGGCCAGAGCGTCGTACAAATGGCAACTCACTGGCCATATTGAAAAGAATTGAGTTACCTAGCGAACATGAGTAAATGAGGGGCGGCAGGACAAGGTTTAGGAAAGATAGCAAAATAAAAAAATATTAAGAGTTAAAAATAACAGAAATTCTTGGAGAGCCATGATCGTGAAAGTCTTGAAGAGAAACTGTACATAGAATCATAAATAAATCAATAAATCTAAACTTATTTATAAATGAAACTGTGTGTGTGTGTGTGTGTGTGTGTGTGTGTGTGTGTGTGTGTGTGTGTGTGTGTGTGTGTATCTGTTACTAATAGTCTCCGAAACGGCTGAACGGATTTTTCTGAAAATTTGCACAGTTGAACTATAATCGTCTGCGAGTGTTCTTAGCTAAGTTTTGTGTCGAGGTACCCCCAATAACAATCGAAAATCGATAATCGAAAAAATCGGGTTATAGGAGTGGTCCGATTTTAATCAAATTTGATACACTGATAGACAAAGACATAAGAAAAGATATTCAGAAGTTTCAAGGTTGCAGTTTTACAATAGTGCAGAAAATCGATAATATATATATATATATATATATATATATATATATATATATATATATATATATAAGGCAAGCTGTTTGTGTGTGTGTGTGTCTGTTTATATGTCTGTATGTCCTTTATACAAATCCACAATTTTTATCCGATTCTCACCAAAATTCACACATATATTTTTTAGGCTGAGTCTGCTCCTGGACCATTGATTCGTTTTAAAGCTTTAATTACACCCGAGTAAATAAATAAAGTACTGGTCGTAGTTCAAAAATAAGAGTCAGAGAGGGTAATTAAATAATAATAATAATATAATTAGTCAAGCAACATGAAGAAAGAAAGAAAAAATATTCAATAATAAAAGAAGGCAATAAATACAAACAAGATTTACAGTTAGTAGATTCTGTAGAATACCAAAACAGAAGCCATAAACCAACTACTACGGCAAAAATATGAAAATTAAAGCCAAAGATAAAGCTCTTGAACAGATGAAACAACGCCGGGAAGACAAACCTCTGCATGGCCAATATCCAGAACGTGCCAATAAATCCAATGTTGATAAAGTTAATACTCATCGATGGTTACGTGCATCTGGATTAAAATCTGAGACGAAGGCTTTATTCTTGCAGCACAAGACCAAAGTCTTTTCACTAGAAACTTTCAGGCAAATATTATACATAATAATGTGGATCCAAAATGCAGGTTCTGTGATAAACACAAAGAAACAATAGACCATCTAATTTCAGGTTGTTCTGTACTTGCTCCAAATGAATATAAAAATCGTCATGATAGAGTGGGGCAATATTTACATTGGACAATGTGCAAACACTATGGAAAATCTGTAAACAAATACTGGTATAGAAGATGTCACCATTCTATGGGATTACACCATCTACACAGACAGAAAAATTGAAGCAAATAGGCTGGACATTATTGCTAAAAACCAGAAAGAAAAAACTTGTCTATTAATTGATATGGCTTGTCCAACGGATTGTAACATAGCAACCAAGGAATTCGAAAAAACTGTCAAAATATAAAGACCTGGAAATTGAAATAGAAAAAAATGTGGAAACTGAAAACAAGTGTCGTAGCAGTGAGAGTAGCTGCACTTGGAATGATAAAAAATGGGACAAGACAACACATTGAAAGAATCCCTGGAAACCCCAGCTTAAGAGATATACCAAAAAGTTGTCTTGTAAAGTACAACCCACACATTAAGGAGAACTTTGTCTATGTAACTCTAGGGATGTTAGGGGAGATAGAAAAAAACAGGAAATGGAGCCATAACAACACACCACGACCTGCCTTAGGTTTTCCTGCAGATTTGGTTGGTAGTGCGACCATAGCAGAAATCGAAATATGATAAAAAATGGCAAAATAATAATAATAATAATAATAATAATAATAATAATAATAATAATAACAATAATAATAATGCACTTGGAATGATAAAAAATGGAACAAAACAACACATTGAAAGAATCCCTGGAAACCCCAGCTTAAGAGATATACAAAAAATTGTCTTATTAAGTACAGCCCACACACTAAGGAAAACGTTATCTATGTAATGCTGGGGATGATAGGGAAGATAGAAAAACATGAAATGGAGTCATAACAACACGCCACTACCTGCCTTAGGTCTCCCCGCAGACTTGGTTGGTAGTGAGACCAAAGCAGAAATCGAAATATGATGAAAAATGACATAATAATAATAATAGTTTGTCCATTTGGTATTTTGGGACAAAGAAAAACAAATGAAATATAACCATGACAACACACTACGACCTGCCTTAGGTCTTTCCACAGACTTGGTAGGTATTGTAATCATAGTAGAAATCAAATTATGGAAAAAAAAATATTATTATTATTATTATTATTATTAATAATAATAATAATAATAATAATAATAGAGGAGAATAATCGAATTTACAAAGGCACCCAGTTCCAAATTGCTGATATCTTTGGTCGATCTTTCTTTGTTCCTCTACGAATCACTTATCTCATCAACTGACATATTTTATCTTGAAAACTTTCACTGAGAATAAAAAATGTCTTAAGTGTCACTAATTTTTTCTTCGTTATTTACCAGAAGGCGACTTTAGTTGTTTATCACTTTTATCTTCAGCTCGCACGCTTAAAAATTAATAAAATTAAATAAACATCGTGTGCATGCAAATATGGAGTCAGAATTCGTACCTCCGAAGATAATTATTCCAAAAAATTTTAATTTAGATCAAATATTTGCACAAGAAATATTTCACGAGTATTTTTTTTTGGACCATCTTATATTTAGTTTTTGTTATTAAATATTTTGACATCACGCGTCAACCGAGCAAAATTCAATAATAACTGAGCAGTATTAAGCAAAAACGAGACGACATATTCGGCGATATGGAAAATGGAGCGAAAAAAATCAATGACCATAAATTAACTACACTGTCCAGTTCCAAATATCTCTAAGGTTTAACAGAATGACATTCATCAGATCATAGCAATATAGGATAAAATCCTATATTATCTAAAATTTAACTAAAACACACAAAGTAAAACTGCACACCCGTAAAATCGGATCCAAACGATTGAAAGCATTCTGGAAAAACCCAGACCAAGGCAAGTTTCACAAGTCAGTGTGAAAAGTAAAATTCTGAATCCTGATTGGATAGGAAATAGAAAATTGATCTATGACGCCATTCAATCCTTTTTTTTTTCACAACTAAAATGAAAATGCCGGTCACATGATAAATTTCACTACTTAAACCACGTTCTGTGACCGGTCAAACTGAGTGCGACATGTAAGCGATTACTGACAGACCTTGTGGCGATGTAACAAAAGAAATTTCAAGAAGCCGATCGGGTCGTAAGGCCGCGTCACATATTTATTTTACCCCTTCCAATTTTCCTTTCTTTATTTTCACTCCACGCCACCAAAGAAAACAACAACAACAGGACATTCTAACTGTCTGCGATAAGTAAAATTTCTTTATTTTTTTCACCTTCTTTCTCACCCTGTCGCCAACCTACCAAAAACGGAAAGAAAAATAAAACTTTACATTCTGCTACTATCAACCATGAACTCTAAACTTCTGTGGAACATTTGAAATACTTACATTTCACTTTGAACAATTTCAACTACAAAACTACATACATTTTTTTTCTATGAACATTTTTCTTCTCAAAAATATGTTATAGCGTTCAGTTAACAAAATTTCATTTATATTTTTCTTCTTACAAATTTTTATTCTGTTGATAAATCTTTATTTTAATGTACAAACGAAACATTTTATCCATGTCAGTATCTTTTCGACCTTCTGATATTTAAATTGTGGAGACTTCGGTTGTGTTTGGCTCAAGGCCAATTTGACAAGTATCACCGAGGCCCCTACAGCAAGAAAAATGACATTACTTCCAATATGAATAATGCAACCAATTGGATCTAATAATTTTGTGCGCTTATCATGATATTTAAAATATGATAGATTAAACCAAGTATATCCCTACAAATAAAATTATGAAGATAATATATTTGTAGGTGAGGTAGAAAAAAGCGTAAACAATGAAGTAACCATCAATTGTAAGGGAACAGAATGTATGGTTCTCAACAAAAGAAAAAGTCCAGGAAGCGAACTACAAATTATAGATGTCAAAATTATAGTCCAGAAGTTTGGAAAAATGAAGATGAACAATGTTAAACTGAAATTCGTACGCGCATTATGATAGTTGAAAGATGACATTAAAAACTAAGCAAAGTATTAGGAAACAGGAAAATTTCGTTAGAAACAGAAAGAAAACCGTGATTAATTGCTAAGTAATATTAGTGCTTTATGCCAACTAAAGGTCTGAAAAATTAAAATAAAACAATTAAAGAAATTTACAAGCCTGAGAAGCGTTCTGACAGAGGATAGAAAGGGCAACACTGAAATCCTAATCAGTCAGTTAAGTGCCATACGTGATACACGCTTGGGCGATCATGTCTCGAAAAAGACATGACTGACTGGGCAGATGATTATCCCGCAGTAGGTTGCCATTACTTTCTGTGGTAGACTGGTTGCCAGCCAAATCTATAGAACCCAATCTGTCCTGATATTTAACCCATAACTTGAGGGAAGAGACGGATTAATACCTTTCCCAAGGGTATTTGCGCGTATTTGAATGCAATGAATTCAACTGGAATTCGAACTCGGCTCCCCGATTTCTCGTTCCGCGCCGATATCCACTGCACCACAACGCAAATCCTAATACACATTCCAAAAACTAACCAGAGTACTGAGAAACAGGAAAATCTCATTCGAAACAAAGAAAAGAGTATTGGGCTTCTATGTGATATTTATCCACCTTTATGGCAGCGAATGTTGAACGATCTCTTCAATGAGGAAGAAGAAGCTCGAGGTAGTAAAAATGTGATTCTACAGAAGGATGGTGAGAATACCATGGAACGAGAACAGGATGGATAGAGGTAAAAAGAGACAGGGTAAGCAGATCAAGACATATTTGAAAGGCTTGTGTAAATAGATGACAGAGCTGTGTTTAAGAGGGGTACAAAGAGGAGAAATATTGAGAGCGACAAGAGACAGGTGAAAGTAGATGTCCATGATTACCTACGTCCTGAAGGGACATCGCACCTGAAGAAGAATGCCAGTAAAGATGTAAAATTACCACGGTCATGGAGATAAAACTGGAGATAGGAGAAGTTTGGTTCTACAGATGGATGCTCAGCATAACATGGACGGAGCGTGTAAGCAACGAGTAAGCCTTATGCTCAAAATCAGAAAGAGACAGTTGAAATTTATTGAAGACCTAATGAGGAAAAAGGACTTGGAAATTTTGACACACACAAGACTTGAAGTTAAAATGAACAGAAAAAGACAGTGATCCGTCCATCTTACGACCACGTGGATGGCGGAACGAAGAGTGGAAGGTTACGGCAGAAACACAAACATTACGAAGAGCCGCATGGGATCTTTTTTCTTTTATGTGCCGTGTCCCTTTAGGACATAGACGATCATAGAACTTAACTTACCCCTCCTCCTGTTTGCTCTCAACACTTTTTATCTTGGTATTTCTCTCAAACTGTTGTGGAGTTATTTTCGTAGTGGAGGCTAGTATTTGTGCTAAAATCGGTCCTAATAGTTTCGACGTACAAAACGTTAGAAACTTGATATAATATGTTTTACGCGGTGTAATCTTGCCATATCTCTGACTACTTTCGTATTCGACTTACTGTCGACTACTATCGGCCATGTGCGGGATGTGCGTTGTGGCACAGTGGATATCTATTCGGAACGAGAAATCGGAGAGCCGAATTCGAATTCTAGTTGAATTCCTTGCATTCACTTACGCGCAAATACCCGTGGGAAAGGTATTAATCCGTCTATTCCTTCCAGTTATGGGTTAAATAACAGGACAGATTAGGTTCTATAGCCTTGGCTGGCAACCAGTCTACCGCAGAAAGCAATGGCAACCTACTGCGGGATAATCTTCTGCCCTGTCAGTTATGTCTCTTTCGAGACATGATCGCCCAAGCGCGTATCACGTATGGCACTTAACTGACTGACTATCGGCCAACATCGACTGACCCTCGTTCCTCTTACTACTAGTACTTAAATTAGGTGGGAGAGTCTATTCACTATAGAATAGGTGTGTTTCACCATAACCAAACCTCACTTAACCATACACTTACTCAAGGCTATCAAGCTGCTTACTCGTGTTTCTTTTTCCCTCTATCCGTCCAGTGAGTATTAGATTCTCCAAACCCTCCTTCCTCATCACGTGCCCCAGAAACCTCAGCTGCCCCTTCTTAATGCTAAGTATAAGTTTTCTTTAAGTTTGCATCCTGTCCAAAATTTTGCCTTTGTTCACATGTTCGCTCCATGGTATCCTCAGCATCCTTCAGTAGGACCACATTTCTTCTGCTTCGAGTCTCTACTTCATCCTTGAAGAGATCAACCAGCATTCGCTGCCATATAGAAGAACAGATATCACATGAATTTAGTATCCCACTTTTTTTGGCTGAAATCTTTCTGATTCTCAATACTCTGTTTAGCTTTTACACTGCGCCCTTGTTCATAGATCTCATGGATCATCCAATCTCATTGTCACACTCTCCGTCCTCTGTCAGAAACACTTCCCAAGAATATAAGTTTCTGCATCTGCTTATGCAGTTTGTTTGAGTCATGATTGCCACGTACTGAACGGACATGGCACTTAGAAGAGAAGAAAGTTTTAATCTTTCAACGTGCTCAGTTTTCTATGTCAGGCTTTTGTTGTAAAATACATTTATTATATTGTTAGATCTGGTATTTTCAAATAAGATTTATATTCGTTGTATGTACGAAAATTGCGTAGACTGTTCCGTGCACGCCAGGAAAAAAAAACTTAGTAAAAATAAATGAAGAATAAATAAAGTGTGCTCTCTTTCATGGTTCAAACCTTCGTTTCTCTTTGTAGCAAATTCCACAAACTGGGACGCAGGTTCGAACCCTTCCGAAGATCAGTTTTTTTTTCTTGTACACAAGCCGGTAGTAACACACACTGTTTAGAATAAAAAAGACGTATTTCAAACACTAATCTAAACTTATTTATAAATGGAACTTTCTCTGTATGTGTGTATGTGTCTGTGTGTGTGTCCGTTACCAATAGACGCCGAAACGGCTAAACCGTTTTCTTCAAAATTTACACAGTTGTACTATAAGCGCCTGCGAGTATTCTTAGCTAGGTTTTGTGTCGAGGTACCGCCGATAAATATCAAAAATCGATAATCGAAAAATCGGGTTAGAGAAGGAGTGGTCCGATTTTAATCAAATTTGATACACTCATAGACAAAGACATAAGTAACGATATTCAGAATTTTCAAGGTTGCAGTTCTTACAATAGTGCAGAAAATCGATAATATATATATATATATATATATATATATATATATATATATATATATGTAAAGCAAGATGTTTGTGTGTGTGTCTGTTTATCAGTCTGTATGTCCTGTATACAAATCCACAATTTTTACCCGATTCTCACTAAACTTCACACAAATATTCTTTAGGCTAAGTCTGAGTTCCAGGACCATGGATTAGTTTTACAGCTTTCATTACACCCGAGCAACGCCGGGCTATACTGCTAGTAATACTAATGAAATAAATTTTGTAGTATTAATACATATTGAAAAAATTATTTATACTGTTTAATAGCATCAAAGTTAATGATGTCGATATATAACTATATAAATTTTCTGCTTGTATCTATACTTTGTAATGACCTAATTGATTTTTCGTTTTTACAAATTTTTTCTTCGAAATAAAGACAAATAAAATGTCTTTTTATGAAAATATTTTAAACGAGCAATAGAAAGTATTTTGGCTTCCGTCCGTGTCATATTAAAACACTAATTTTTATATGAACACCAAAGTTAAGCAAGATTCATCCTCAGATACTAGATGAGTAATCGATTGAGAATATCAGATTTCTTAAGCTTGTATATGAGGATGGTGTAACGGATGATGAATTGGAAATTGAAGAACTGAGTTCCAATTCCAGTTGGGTTCGTTATATTCAATTATGCAATAAATACCATTGGAAAAAGTATAAATAGACATATTTTCTTCACAGCTATGGGTTAATTCAGTCAGTCAGTTAAGTTTCATATGTGATACACGCTTGAGCGATCATGCCTCGAAAGAGACATGACTGACTGGGCAGAAGATTATCCCGCAGTAGGTTGGCATTGCTTTCTGCGGTAGACTGGTTGCCAGCAAATGCTATAGAACCCAATCTGTCCTATTATTTATTATCACTCAGTTAAATGCCATACGTGATACACGCTTGGGCGATCATGTCTCGAAAGAGACATGACTGACTGGGCAGAAGATTATTCCTCAGTAGGTTACCATTACTTTCTGCGTTAGACTGGTTGCCGACCAAGGCTATAGAACCCAATCTGTCCTGTTATATAACCCATAACTGGAAGTAATGTACGGATTAATACCTTTCCCAAGGGTATTTGCGTGTAAGTGAATGCAATGAATGCGGCTGGAATTCGAACTCGGCTCCCCGATTTCTCGTTTCGAGCCGATATCCAATGCACCACAACAATTAGTCTGCCTTAAATCAGTAACTGTCTATGGCTATATCCAATTGAATACACCGGTTTCGTCCGATCAACGAAGTTAAACAACATCGAGCCTGGTTAGTACTTAGATTGTTGACCGTTTGGGAATACTAGGTGCTGTAAACGTAAGGACCAAGAGTGATTTGGGGGTTGGGTGCAGGGTTAACAACCCTGCCCCATAAAAAAACAGCTTGTTACAGAAACAGTAACAAAAGTTACTGCCCTACAGGCCATTGGGTGTAAAAATGGGTGAGACTAGATATCAGGAACTCATTATTATTTTTAAAACAGTCTTACAATGTAAATGTATTGTCTGGCTTTAAATAATGTTGTTTTTTTATTATTATTAATCATATCACCCCGTGCAAGGCGGTAACGCCACTGATGTGCAGGGGTCTACATAAGAGTAAAACACTAATTCGAAGAAAGTCAAGAGAAGGAAAAACCATTTAGAAAGGAGCAAGAGAAGGGAGGGGACACATGTGTGATGACAGTTGCAGAGATAGAGAGCAAGGCAAGGATATACAGGGTGGAGAGGAAAGAACTAGGGTCAAGTGGTTAAGAGATGAGTATTGACCATGCATTTGAATTCCTGGAGATTCTAGCCGTCAGGAAAGCAAGAATAAGGAAGCGAGTTCCACAGGCAGGAAGTGCGAGAAAAGATGCTGAAGGAGTAGAACTGTCGTCTGCGTTTGGTTGATCTAACTGTGAATGGGTGAGAACCAGTTGCCAGTCTGGTTGCACGAGTAAACACATGTTGCAGAGGCACCAGTGACTTAAGTTGTTTGGAGCAGAAGCCATGAAAGTATTTATAGAACAGACAAAGGGAAGCCACATTTCGTCGGTGGGAAAGTGGCTGTAGTCGAGCCGCCAAATCGGTACCTATCACATTACTGATTCTTTTTTGGGGCCTGTCAAGAACACCGAGGTGAACAGCGGGGGCACCTGACCATAATGGATTATGGCTCGGATTGCGAAATCGAAGTGTCGATCCAGTTTGAGTTCATTGCGATTAGTTTATTTACGTACTTTTTTAAATGAATCTGTAGGATTTTTTCCTTAATTTAATAAATTTCGTTGTCCGCTAGGATAGTTTATAATTTTGTATTCTAGTTGATTAAGAACTACATAGTTATTGGTTTTGTCAGTCCGTCTGATAATGATATTGGTGTTGTTGGAGTAAGTCTTTTGAAGCTGACTTTAGTTTACTTGTGAACATATTGTGTTTGTTGTTTTAAACTTTCCGCTTTCAGAAAATTTAATATATTTGGGTCTTCCCTAATTAAATTTTCGGCGGACCTAAAGCAGACTAGCACTACATTTAATTTCGTTGTTTTCATATCTTTTTTTTTTTTTAATTTTTTAATTTTTTTTCAGCACTCTCCTATCGATTACCCGCTTAGCTTTACGATTGACAAAAAAAAAAAAATTTGAAAAATTTCAATATTTAAACATTTTTTTTTTTTTTTTTGGAGGTGGTGAGTTTCTCATACAACGTTATCGAGCCTCCATTTTGAAACCAATCGCCGGTACGACATTACCGCCACCTGTAAATTTGTTCATTATAAATCTTTTTGGACATCTTTCAGTGAAATATTACCTTTTACACCGTAAGCTTTACGAATCACAAAAAAAAAAAATTCAAAAATTTCAATATTTAAACAATTTATGGGAGGGGGAAACAGTTTCTCATACAACTTTATAGTGGATTGAAAATGGAGGATCGATTACTTTAATGTTGTTTGAAAAACTTACCCCCACAACTTTGTTTAAATATTGTAATTTTTCTATTTTTTTTTTTTTTTTGATAATCGGAACATTTATGTAACAATCGATAGAACCGCGCTGAAAAAAAGTTACAAAATAATGAAAAACAACGAAATTAGCATAAACAAAGCGACCCTACCGCGAGTGGTTTGAAAATGGAGGATCGATTTACTTTAACGTTGTATGAGAAACTGACCCCCCCCCCCCTCAAACTTTGTTTAACTATTGCAATTTTTCAATTTTTTTTTTTGATAATCGGAAAGTTTAAGTAACACTCGATAGGACTGCGCTGAAAAAAGTAAAAAAAAAAAAGAAGAAAAACAACGAAATTAAACGTGGTGGTAGTCTGCTTCAGGTCCGCCATTTATTCTTTTGTTAGCTGTTGGTTGGATTGATACAGTATTTTGATTTCGGTTCTTTTTTTTTTTGTTTTTTTGTTTTTTAATGGGGTCGTACCTAGATTTGAGGTGGTAATTTTGGCCGATATTTAAAAATTCAGTTTGGTCAACAGTGAGATTATGAAGATACCTATGATATTATGTAGATTTTTTTCCTTTATAACGGTAGCAGAATTGTTGCTTTTCTTCTTTATTTTTTTTTTGTAATAGTGTGTTTTTTTTTTTTTTTGGTTTAGTTCTAACAAACTATTGAACTGGTTGAGATGACGTTCAAAAGTTATTAATTCTGCTGCACTCAGTATTTACATTATTCGGACTATTGTCCTCATCTTTATTGCCATTTGTACGACGTTTCGGCCGTTGTACGCTCCGGCCTTCTTTAGATGCTATGAATTTCACATTGAACCCTTTATTACAATCATTGGGGTATATAAACTCCATTCCTTGCCTAATGCCTCCTCTAGAAGTCATGAGTTATCTCCCTCTAACCCTGTAAGTTACTTGTTCACCACTTCAGTAGCCTGGTATTGAAGTCACTTTGGGTTAAATCACAGGAACTAACCACTGGGCCATGTGTCCTTAAGGACAAGAACAACTGAATTTTCGCGACTTATAAACCTAACATACCCTTTTTTATTGGAGTTCATATTGCAATTTCAAAAATCTCCTAAGCCGACCAAGCATAGAGATGAACACAATATGGGAACCAGTAATACGGAGTGCCAGAGAAAATCATTAGTGTAAAAAAAAATTGCAGTATGAGCTCTGGTACAAAATACTAGAGAAAATCATTACCATAAAAAAATGTGCTTGTGTTTTGTTCCTAGCTGCCTGCCAGGTCGTATAATTTAATTACTGTATATTTGGGCAACCCTTTTTCTTTTAAACATGTTTCGTTAAAAACGACCGAAAAGGAAGATTTTATTATTTATTTATCTAACTTTTCCAGTATTCTTATTTGTTTTCTTTTTACTGGAATTAAGGAATGTAAAAATGTTTCCTAATTATTGACTTTCCAAGCGCTTTCAGCCACTTCATTGTCATTCTCAAGGAGATTGTATTTCCAATGCTGTTATTTATTTTCATGTTTTGACTGTAATTTAATTTGTATTTATTAGTATTAAAAAGGAGTGTTCTTTAAAAGTTATCGTTTCAATGAACATATGTTGCTTTAAACAATATTAAATGCAGTAACAACATCTCTTCGTCTATATATTAATGACAATTAAAAATCAACAACAATCCAGTTATTACCTAGAATATCATCACTAAAACCAACTTTTGTAATAAAAAAGGAGATAGATCGGTGATTCCCAACGTAAGGTGTACGCCCCACAGGGGGCAATTTGATTTTTTCGGGGGCAATTCGATTGTTAGGTGTTTTGCTAACAAAAGTCTTTGTTCTTGTGATCTATTAGCTCTAACATTCCAATAAATAAAAAATTAGCAATGTTACGTATATTTCATCATTTGTCTTAGATTTTTAAATTACCATCGATTGCACTGCCACCTGGTGAATAACTTCTATTTTAAAATAATTTTAGAACTTCATTTTGCAAAGTTTCCAAATCCTTAGTATATTCTGTGTTCATGGCATTAAAAATACTTTTTCTGAAATAAAACTACAATTATTAATTTAATTAAAAGTATTTTTCTATATTCTAGATTTCCAAATGGCTGTATTATAATATTACAGCCTATTTTTTGCTTATAATGTTCTTAGTTGCCATAATTCTGACATTATCACACTTTATATGTCAAATTTAAAATAAAAGCATAAAACAAAATATTGGTGTTTTAAGCATCACCTAAAACGGAGCTCACTTTTTACATAAGAATTATATATCAACATATGGGAGGGGGGGACATCGGGATTCTAGAGGTGATTAGGTGGGGTATGGCCAAAAAAGGTTGGGAAACACTGAGGTAAATGTAACTTATGTCTTTCAGAAAAACTTGCCATTCTAAATTATATATATAGCCCTAATCTACTTAACAAAACAAGTGAAGTAATCACTGCATGCTGCCATAGAAAAACACTTACTTAAATACTTAGATACAGATTAATAATGGTTCCCCTATTCGTTTGTTTCTTTCTTTCTCTCTTCCTTGCTTTCTCCCTTTGCTTTTTTTCTTTCATTCTTTCAAATATTGTTTATTATTGATAATGATAATAAAATACTTCCCTTTGAATGCATTTCTTTGAATTGTAATAAGTATTTTTTAATTAATTTAGAATTTTATTTTAATTTTTTTTATCCTCTTGTAATTTTTATCTATTTATATTCTTCCCTTGACAAATTAAAAATAATACCCTAACATTATAAGATTTAACTTCCATGAACATCAAATCAAATTCAAATCTCTTAAACGATCATTTTGAAATATGCATCTGATGATTGCGTTATACATGAAACTCCGAGTCTTGCTATTTTTACTCAGATAGATAGATAGATAGATAGATAGATAGATAGATAGATAGATAGATAGATAGATTGAAAAAGGCATAGATAGATAGATAGATAGATAGATAGATACATAGATAGATAGAAAGAAAAAGGCATAGATAGATAGATAGATAGATAGATAGATAGATAGATAGATAGATAGATAGATAGATAGATAGATAGATAGAAATATGTATAGATAGATAGATAAGGAAAATACAAAACATCATTTAAAGCTGTTATAAATTCTAATGCATTTCGACAATCTAATAAGCTTATTTGGTATAAATTTCCTAAAATATTAAAAATAATTTCGTGGAAGTTAAAATCAAGTAACATGACCGAAAATAGAAATATTTAATCTTATCTTGTAATGGTTACTAAGGTTGAGGAAGAAATTATTATACCAAATAAAACCGTGCTCTGATGATATGAACTTATTTCCTTGTCGAATTAAATTAAAATTTATAACCTCTTTAGATGTTGTGTTCAGCTTTCATTTATGTATATCATGTTGCTCTGGATAATATTCATTGAGTTATCTATACATTAATATATTAATATTTTATATTTATTTTATTTTAAATAGATTTGTTAAATTATCCTCTCTGTTTACGGCCTTCGTATATCTATCTATCTATCTATCTATCTATCTATCTATCTATCTATCTCATCTCAATCTCATCATTATCTATCTATCTATCTATCTATCTATCTATCTATCTCATCTAATCTCATCATTATCTATCTATCTATCTATCTATCTATCTATCTAATCTCATCATCATCTATCTATCTATCTATCTATCTATCTATCTATCTATCTATCTCAGTCTGTTCATTATCTATCTATCTCATCATTATCTATCTATCTATCTATCTATCTATCTATCTATCTATCTAAATCTTTTCATTATCTATCTATCTATCTATCTATCAATCTATCTATCTATCTATCTATCTATCTATCTATCTATCTATCTATCTCAATCTCATCATTATCTATCTATCTATCTATCTATCTATCTATCTATCTATCTATCTATCTATCTATCACACTATATACACTATCTATCTATCTATCTATCTATCTATCTATCTATCTATCTATCTATCTATCTATCTAAATCTTTTCATTATCTACCTATCTAGCTAGCTAGCTAGCCAACTAGCTGTATTCCCTCATGTATTTTTTACGGTATTTTAAAATCTTAAGCAACTCCAAATATTTCATATTATCTGAGAATTCACTCCTCTACCTGATCACATATTTTCACGCTTGCACGTGTTTACATTATTACCTCCCTTGAATTAAAAAAAAATTCTTAACGTTTATTTAGTTCTTCAAAATGTCGTAACACGTTTTCTGCTACAAGGCAATTTTGATGTTTAAACTGTAAATTTGACCCTAATGATGAACGATGACGTTCAAAAGTACTCGGTTAACCTATGGACAATTTTTACATAATTAAAATTTGGAAATAAAAAGCCTCATTAGAAAATATGAGAAAATACAAAAGAAAATCTGCAAGACAACGTTGTCGTTATCGTTTAACACAACGTGTTTAAAATATAATATATATATATATATATATATATATATATATATATATATATATACATATATATAAGTGTGTGTGTATGTATATATGTATAAGTGTGTGTATATATATAAGTGTGTGTGTATGTACATATATGTATATATGCGTATATGTATGTGGGTGGGTGTATCATAAATTCTATACATCGTAATGTACCCCAAAGTCAATATGTAAATCTAAGACCACGAGTCATGTTCTTAAAAAAGTTCGTCAGATTTAGATTCTTCTATGGGTACCGTGTATGCCACCCAGCCTGCTCACAGTTGTCTAAGGTATCTGATATTTGAAACACTTTTCTCTGATCAATGATAAAAGTTGGCTTCAATCGAATGAATCCTCTAGAAAGACAATATTTTATCAGATCTTTCAACCGGCTCCAAGAAATCAAAAAGATTTTCACTGAATAACACACACACACACACACACACAGACACACACACACGCGCGCGCGCGCACATACACAAACACACACAACTTGAAGGGCTTCCAACCGAAGTAACAACGATAATAGTTAGCAAATATAACCAGAAGGGAAAATAATGATATCATCAATGATGTTTACGTTCAAAACGGTAGGAAAGAATTTCCCATCAACACTCGAAAGTTTAAAAATGATCTTGAGAAGAATATTTTGAGAGGATATCAAGAAAAAGAATTCACCAGTTTCAGAGAAAAGAAATATGTGTTCGAATATATATATATATGAAATGAATTGTTTGAACATAATTTTTTATCGATACTCGTATTTAAGTAGATATTCTGTTTTTAATGAAACTGTATTATATATTTATTTCGACCGGCCTGATTATTTACGATAATTTTTTTTATTACGAAAATGTATGCCATTCGGCAGGATTCAAACCTATAGGGGAAACTACCATTTGATCTGGTAAAGTCTTAGACCTCTCGACCACGAATAGCCTCCAGTGTAAAAGAGGTTTTTATCAAGCCTATATAACACAATTTTCGATCTATCGTAAACAAACATATCTGCTTTGAAATGTATCGTAATGTCAACAAATGTAAACATGTTACGGAAATCAACGAATTTTAACGAAACTTGGTTAAAAGCAACCGACAATTTGAAATGAATGTTGAAACAATTCATTTCAAATTATCGGTTGCTTATAACCAAGTTTCGTTAAAATTTGTTGATTTCCGTAATATATATATATATATATATATATATATATATATTACGGAAATATATATATATGTGTGTGTGTGTGTGTGTGTGTGTGTGTGTGTTGTAAACTAACTAGTTGAAAGTATTCACTACTATTTCTATTTCTCAAAAATTTCGTCTTCAAGGTTACGAATAGCTCCATGTGACACATCTTATAATTATATGGTGAATAGTTGCATATGAATACAACTTATATACATGTATGCCTTTTGTCTTTGTGCGCGCACAGTGGTGACATTCTAATTTTCCAGGAACTGGTTCTATAAAGGCAGGTAATCTTTAGGGTGTGCGTTGTGGTTCAGTAGATATCGAATCGGAAAGACAAATCGAGAGGTCGAGTTCGAAATCTAGTTAAATTCCTTGCACACACTTCCGCACAAATACCCTTCTCTTCCTTTCAGTTATGGCTTGAATAATAGAACAGATTGTGTTCTATAGCCTTGGCTGGTAACCAGTCTACCGCAGAAAAAAATGGCAACCTACTGTGGGATAATGTTCTGCCCAGTCATGTCTCTTTCGAGACATGATCGCCTAAAGCGTGTATCACGTATGGCACTTAACTGACTGAATCTTTAGGGACCTATTCTGCTTATTTTCTTTTCAATATAAAAATGTGATAAATCTTTTTATAGCATGGAAAAGAATTAAACCATTTTGATAATTGAATAGAAAACATTTATCTGTTCAGATATTTCTAGTTTAAAATTCTGTTCTCATTATATTTCTGTCCATATGTATGATGCCTTTTTAACTCCTGAGTCATCAGCGGTGTTATGGCTTATTGGCCACATTCAATCGGAATCTCCACATTTCCAAAGATCTAATGGAAAAAAAATATCAAATTTAGTAATAGAAGATGTGCCACATTTTAAACTCCAAAACTCTAAGGGTGTGTGTCTGTTTGTGTTTTAGTAGGGCTGCGCACGGGCGTAGCGTAACTACAATTTTACCTTGATCATCGGAAGATAAAATTACTTCCGGATAATCCAATAACTACGAACTATAAACATACGCTTAAACGATTTCATTTTAACATCACTTATAAAGGCATTCTAGCTTATGTCTACCTAATGCATAAAAATGAAAATGAAATATTGCAAATTCATCTTCAAAAATTCATAAGAAATATATTAATGAAAAATCAAATCAAAACGAGTCTATCACATCTAGTTCCATTTCACTAACCTACACTGTGATGACGACAGCGGACATTACTTTCTCTCTCTCTCTCTCTCTCTCTCTCTCTCTCTCTCAAAAGCACATACACACACACACACACACACACACACACACATATATATATATATATATATATAGATATATATTGCTGCCATATCTGGTCGGGTGCCCCTGCTGCTCTCCTTGGGCTTCTTGACAAAATACAAAGGAGGATCTGTAACGTGGTTGATACTGACTTGGCAGACCGGCTGCAACCACTCTCTCACCGGCGTGATGTGGCTTTCCTGTGCCTCTTCTACAAGTATTTTCATGGCTTCTGCTCCGATGAACTTAGAACACTGGTGCCTCCTAAGCAGGAATTTACACGAGACACCCTTTTACAATTAAACAAATAAGATGTAACCGTAAATTCTACTCCAACAGCTTCTTTTCTCGCGCTTCTCGCCTGTGGAATTCCCTTCCACAAGTCTGCTTTCCCGACAGCTACAATCTCCAGGTGTTTAAATGTAGGGTCAATAGACACCTCCTATCACTCTAACTCCCAATTATTCTCAGAACACTCTCATCTACTCAACCCTCACTCTCGGTATCCTTACCCGCCTATCACCCACCCTCTGACATTTCCTATATTTAACCATTCTCGGTATCCCTACCCGCCTATCACCCACCCTCTGACATTTCCTATATTTAATCATCCTTTCTCCACTCTATGTAGCCCCCTGCGCAGTAGTGGCAGTGACATGCCTTGCTCGGGGTGAAACGCTTATAAAAAAAAAACAGTACTGTGCAAAAGTATTAGGACAAGAACTGTTTTATCTTTTCTGAGGCATATTGACAGAAAATATACAATGTAATTAAAGTAATTTTATTTGATTTACTCAGCAAATGCTTTAACAAGAAAAAATACGTGTTACAAAATAAATTTAATATTTACTATAATAGCCTTTTGCTTTGATCACAGCCCTCATTCTGTCAGGCTTTGACATCACAAGCTTCTTCAATGTAACTAATGGTATCTCCTGACAAGTAGCTTGTATTTGTTTTTAAAGTGTGTCTTTCGAAGTAACATTAGATTTATCAATTCGAGTGGGGGGAATAAGAAAAAAGTCAGTCATATCCAAAGATAATAAAATAATGAGTAGTTTCAAAATAACTTGTTTAATAGAAAATAGGAAAAATTAAATATAACTTATTTTTAACACATTTATTTTACACCTAGTTTAAAATAATCAATATTTATTAGCAATTTACTTGGCTTTTCGCCCTGTATTTGAATTTCAGTGAGGTTTTTAGGAAAATCACCCCTGTCCTAATACTTTTGCACACAATCGGTAGTGTGCAAAGGTGTTAGGACAGGGGTGATTTTAAACTTTATTTTGATGCCTCATAAAAGATAAAATAGTTCTTGTCCTAATACTCTAAGGGAATACGGAAGCTTGTGCACAGATGTGAAAAGTGTGTAGCACTGCTGGGAGGCTACGTTGAAAAATAAAAATATTTAAAAAAATAAAGTTCTATCTGTATTAAAAAATCACCTTATTTATTGAATGACCCTCGTATTTACATAAGCCAATAGTAGAACAGTACCTTTAATAATTGCGTACGGATATGAACTGGAAAAAAATGGCAACATCGTAAGTGTGTAGTTGCAGTCAGCACAGTTTCAAACTTAACATGTGTAAATAAAAATAATGTATAGATAACTCTTTAAGAAGTCAAGAATATTTTTGACATTGTCTTTATATGATTAAAATGGCTCCCTTTCTGAAGGAATAAAACATCGATATTTTTCGATTAGGTCTAATTTTTTGGATTGGAAAATGTTAAGCAATAACCTGTATATATAATTTAAAAGTAAAATGATTTAGGAGCAGACAAGAACTAGAATGCAATAGCTTTATCAGAATGGTCTCTGTGATCAGCGAAAATCTAACCAGTACTTTAGTAAGATTATTTTCCATAATAGAGTTATCCGTTGGTCCAAAATTTGCCCCACAGAAAAAAATTTTAAACCTCAGTCTAAAAGTTGAAGACCGACAATCAGAATTTAATTTTTTGCTTTATATTCTAAAACAGGACTGAGAAACATTTTTGACCAACAAAAATTTGTTTTCTTCGCAAAATTTTTTTGGAAAAACAGTTTTCCCTTTGTCTTTGTAAAACTGGGCCAAGTGGCGCCGGTCATTGAGATATTTTTGATTCAAGAGGGATTTTGGCATAGCTTATGAATCAGACACTGTACTCGTCGATTTCGAAGTACAACTGTATTTGACAGTTTTAAACACCGTGTCTAGTTGAATGAGAGTGGCGACTTGAGAATGAACGTGAAAAGAGGAAGTAAGAAAAAATATAACAGAAAATAGTGATATAAAAAATGTTATCTATAGACTGAGTACACATAGGCGCACTTGAATGCACGCGTATACAGTTTTAGAATGAATAGATATGTGTGAGAACTGCAGACGAGAAAACATGAAATGGTTTAAATTATCAAATACAAACAGCGGGAGAGAGAAAGAGAGGGAGTGAGAAAGAGAGAGAGATGAATTGAGATAGATAGATAGATAGATAGATAGATAGATAGATAGATAGATAGATAGATAGAAAGGCTGACAATAAGTTTGAGATGAAAAATTTATGTTGAGGAGAATTAAAATGCTTGCCTGAAAATTTCATGTGACTACTACCTTACACAAATCTATAAAAAATCTGATTTTGGATGAGTTATTGTCCCGGGCTTGAACACTTCAACACAGTCTCATAGATAAAACGGTATATCAAAACACACTCATATATTAGTCATCCACATACAAGCCTGTTTTGCTGTATTACAGCTCATCAGTGTGGCTAGACATATCCACTTGCTTCTGGCCGGGATCGAAAACTCGACCGATTTGGTGTCAGTCGGAGTCTCTACTCCCTAAGCATTGCATCAGAGAAGGGAAATTTTAACGTTTTGTATATAAGCAGTGTATACAGACGCCAGTCACCGAGAGAACTCAATTAATTTCTGAAGAGTCACGCATTATAGCCGAAGTGGAAAGTGTTTTTAAAATTTTCTTCTCCAGAGATCTCAATCGTAATGAGAGCATTCGTAATGAGAGCATAATATATATATATATATCGCCCCAAGCAAGGCAGTTTATTGCCACTTGTGTGCAGGGGGTTACATAGGAGTAAAGTTATGAGAAAGAGTGACAGGTTGTAGGGGCTGTCAGGAAGTGGATAAGGAAAGAAATGAGAATTCTGTTGAAAGTGAAGTGGACTGAGAAAGTAGCATGAGAGAGAGAGAGAGAGAGAAGATGCAAGTCACTGAGATAGAAGATGACTACTGACTTTACATTTAAATTCTTGGAGATCGTGGCTATCGGGAACGTAAATGAACGGAAGGAAGTTCCACAAGCGGGAAGTCCGAGAAAAGAAGGTGCAGGAGTAGAATTTGCGTTTACATTTTATTGGTTTCACAGTAAAAGGGTGGGACCTACTTGCTAATCTTGTGGCTAGAGTAAATTCTTACATACGGGGTACCAAATCTGCACGTGACTAACTGCCTAAGAGTAATTTAAGCACAACTTACGAAACGTACGAAAATGAACTAAACAAAATTCTTTAAATACACAAGCAAACATTACCTGTTTAACCAAGTGTCAAGTCTGATTTGGGGACAATTTAGATTGACAGATCTTTATGTAAACCACTACTAAAAAAAAAACTACTATACACTATACTCAAGATAAACGGTGATATTTTTCTTCATATTATATCGAGTGTTTATTTTATGACAGTAGGTTTTCACGTTATTCAGACCAACCTGTTAATCGGAGCAGAAGCCGTGAAAGTATTTGTAGAAGAGACACAGGGAAGCCACATTACGCCGGTGAGAAAGTGACTGTATCTGAGCTGCCAAATCGGGATCGATCACAATACAGTTTCTCCGTTAGATTTTGTCAAGAACTCCTATGTGGAGAGCAGGGGCACCCGATCAGATATGGCAGCAGTATTCAATGCACGAGCGGATGGTAGATTTGTAATATGTGCAGGATGGTTTCAGACGGGAAAAACTTCCTGGCTGTACAGAGAGAACCGACTTTCTTAGCAGCGGATTTAGCTATAGATTCGATATAGTCATTCCACTTGAAGTCTGTTGTGAGAGTTAACCCGAGGAGGTGCGGTGTTTTGCTGATCCATTCTAATTATCAGCGGGGGTTAGGAGCGATCGTCTGTGATGGTTAATAGTAGCTTCATTCTGGAAGCATTAAAATTCACGAGCCATTTCTTACCCCAGTCCACCACGGATTGGAGGTCCTTTTCAAGCTTAACAGCAAGGTTTGCTTTGTCATCTTCGGCAGATTTTTAATCGAGGCGAGAGTAAACCGTAGTGTCCTCAGCGTATATACCTACTTGGGATCATATTACATCAGAGAGATCGTTAATAAAGATCAGGAAAAGCGTATGACCTAGAATAGAGCATTGAGGGACACCTGCGTTTGTATTGGGAGCCATGTCCGTTCAATATTACCTTCATTGTGAGATTTGAAAGGTATGACTGAATTAGGTCAAACAATTGTCCAGTTATGACATAGCCACGCAGCTTGCGTAGAAGGCCAGCATGCCAGACTCTGTCAAACCTTTTGCAGATGTCTAGAACAACAGTTCGAGCTTCGCTTTTTTGTCAAGAGCCATGTGTATATATTCAGTGATGGTTGTCAGCATAGCAGCAGTAGACCTGGGGAAGAGGAAATCATACTGTTTGTCGGTGAAGAGACTGCGGGCTGTGAGATGTTGAACCCCCTCGGCGTTGATGATGGCTTCGAAAAAAAGTGTGAGATGGATAAACTGTTGTGTAAAATACGCAAAAATGAAAGCAAATCTGATATCGCATTTTAACAAATATAACTAAAATTTCACGAAAAATATTTTTTTAATACTAAGGAGTAAATTTATTCAATAAAATCGACATTGGCTTCAACTACGGTCCCCAGATTTATTCGAAATCTGCTACAACTCTTCTGGATGGTCTCCTTGTTTAAGGATTGTGAATGCTGCTATAATTCTTGCTTTGAATTGATCTTTGGTGTTACAAGTAGTTTTGCGCATCCCTATCCCAACTGCGTCCGACACAATCAAGGTTGTTGCTATCTGGGGAGTTAGGTGGCCATATCTAAGGGGTGATGTGGTCGAAGAAATTGTCTAACAGCCATGAGTGGGATCTCTTCCTTACGTGGCAGGATGCAGATTCCTGTCACCAGTTAGAGGGTTTTCCAGCAGCCACACCCTTGACCCAGGGTAGCATTACATCTTCAAGTCACTTTGTATAAGCCACCCTATAGAGTCTGAGGCTCTCACTAACAACGTCAGGAGTTCTTTTCTTTATCAGAAAGAGAAGTTCGAGTATTTACAGCTGCCGTACCTTCGTAATCCCCATCAAACTCATCCAACTCTTTCCGAATCCTCTGCACTCTCCTTAGATTGACACACAACACTTTGAAATGTTGGAGCTTCCGGTGGGACTGCCAAGCAGTGCATTACGCCATATTGAACTTGGGTGGGTGGTTGAATTTTGGCATGGTGCTCTTTTCTCACAGACAGTGATTAACAGATACGACTAAATTTGCAGTCGACAAAGTGAAAAACAAACAATGCACATGTACAAAATTAAAAATATAAAATAGAAACAATTTACCCATCGCACCCTGTTTGGGTTAACACACACACACAGAAAGACACACACACACACAGAGAAAGACACACACTCACACACACAGAAACACACAGTCAGTCAGTTAGGTGCCACATGTGATACATGTTTGGGCGATCATGTCTCGAAAGAAACATGATTGACTGGGCAGAAGATTATCCCGCAGTAGGTTGTCATTGTTTTCTGCGGTAGACTGGTTGCCAACCAAGGATATAGAACCCAGTCTGTCCTGCTATTTAACCCATAACTGGAAGGAAGAGACGGATTAATACCTTTCCGAAGGGTATTTGCGCGTAAGTGAATACAATGGATTCAACTGGAATTCGAACTCGGCTCCCCGGTTTCTCGATACACACACACACATATAAATATACATACATATATATATATATATATATTGTGTGTATTTTGGCAGCATTTTTTCATTAATGCAGGTTTCATTGAATAATATAGACAAGTTTTGTCTATTAATTTTGTGTAGGATCCGTTCATACCGTCTGATATACTTGATGGTGATGTCGTTAAAAGACAACAAAAAATCACAGTATTTGTTGAATTTTTTATCAGGTCTAAGCTTTCGGCTCACATAAGCCATTATCAAAGAGTAAATAATAACACACAGTAAACATAGAACATTTAAGCTATTAACAATAAAGATAATTGAATTGAAAATATAAGTCCATCCCTATATATATATATAATTCCAGGTGAAGAGGACTCAACTTTTTACTATTTTGAGTGTCCCGGCATTTATTTTATTATGAACAGTGCTCAGTATAATAAATATTATAGAGTTTAATATAATTATATAGTTGTGTATTAATTGGACATTGCGACACGGAATTTCTATGATTCGATTATAAATTTTAAATGTAAATCATCTGTACAACCAACATCAACATTGCCTGATGAAGAGAATCTATCTCGAAACATAGAAATTTCCGTGTCACAATGTCCAATTGATTCATAACTATATATCTATATATATATATATATATATATTAATGCAAGTTTCATTGAATAATATAGACAAGTTTTGTCTATTAATTTTGTGTAGGATCCGTTCATACCGTCTGATATAATTGATGGTGTTATCGTTGAAAGACAACACAAAATCACAATAATTGTCGATCTTTTTTTTATCGGGTCTAAGCTTTAAAAATTTTTTTAAATTTATTTTAAAAATTTAAAAAAATTTTTAAATCTTAAAATCATTTGTTTCTGATGAAGGACCGAGGGCGGTCTGAAATATAAAATATAATAATAGAAATAAACAAATACTGCCAAAAAAAATATATTTTTAAACTCAAAACTTTTTAATATTCTTTCCTATACATATTAAGACAGTATACGTGGATCATCACTATGTTATATATATATATATATATATATATATATATATATATATATATATATTCAGCTAAAACTTACTGGGGAAATAGCTTTTTTTAACATGTTATTTTAAGGCATACTTTCTTCGACCCCTTAAATACAGATATATATATATATATATATATATATATATATATATATATATATCAGCGTGCGGTGTAGATATAGAAGAATCCTGTACATACAGTGGTAGGATATCTCTTTAAGAGAGATCTAAATATACATGCATACAAATAAATAGAGAGCAAATATAAGAAAAATTAAGGCAGATACGTTATTTTATGGCAAATCGATATTATAGGCCTATTTTAAGTGAACCATAATCAGCTTCCGGCTTTATTGTACGAAAGAATTTACACGAATGAAATTCACAAAGACCTAAAAAATGACCCGAATAAATATAAAGGTCGTACTCTTTGATTATATGTTGCGTATATTTATGCTTATGTATGAATATGTGTGTGTATTCGCCGAACTGGTGTAATGATGTATTTTTTCTTAAATTTTCTCTTTTACGTGAGCGACCTTTATTTTTATTCGTTTTTTTTTTAAGTCTTTGTGAATTTCATTAAAATCTTTTGCACAATAAAGGCGGAAGCTGATGATGGTTCGCCTGAAATAGGATTACACTTCCGATTTACCATGAAAGAACGTGTCTGCCTTAAATTTTCTTATATATATATATATATATATATATATATATATATATATATATATATATATATATATGGGGGGGATTATCTATGTAAATTTATATATTCATATGTATAAAGAAATTTATATCCTTATTGATTAAACTTTGGATGAAAAGAGAATGTAGACAGATTCATTGGCAGATTACTGGTGGGACTGTCATGAACAGACCAATATCGATGGTCAGTAAAATGAATATAATCTATAGATATTATTGAGAAAAATCGATAATATATCAAGTGAGAAATTTTAACAATAGTATGAAAGTGAGTATAATATGAAGATGAACAGGGTGAAAGAAATTAACAACCATATAGAGGTAGGTATATTCTACAGTGAACAATTTGTCAGAGATAGATAGCAAAAGAGAGAGAGAGAGAGAGAGAAAGAGAATCTATAAGTCAATATAAGAATCAGAAAGTGACACAGCTTCTATCTATCTAGCTAGCTAGGTAGATAGAAGCTGTGTCTAGCTAGCTGGCTAGATAGATTCGAAATCAGCTATCCGATAAATAGATAGGTATATATAAAGCAACTATTTGATAGATATATTCGAAATCATCTATCAGATAGATAGATAGATAGATAGATAGATTCGAAATCAGCTATCAGATAAATAGATAGGTATATTCAAAACATCTGTTTGATAGATATATTCGAAATCATTTATCAGATAGATAGATAGATAGATAGATAGATAGATAGATAGATAGATAGATAGATAGCTGAATGATTTTCGTTGATCGTTTTATTCGTGAAAGAATATGTTTAGAGGTATCTACGTTGAAACATTTTAAACATCGGTTGCTCTAAAAATATCGTCGCTTTATTTTTGAATGTCTAATAAAAATAACTGAATCGAGAAATAAATAAATAATGATAAAAAAATCGTCTTTCAAACTCGTGTGCAATCGGCGCATTGATGTGATTTCTTAGGGTTGTTTTTGTAGAATCAAAACAAATACCAACATAAAAAGTTAAAACTGAAGGGAAGCAAAGTGCCATTATGTATTTGTGATAAACATTACAAAACAAAATAATTACACAAAATTGTATTAGATGTCACGGAAAAGTACCCCAAAAATATACTCAAAAACTGTATATTTTGATCAATCTTCTTTTTATGCACCTTATCAATTCAGATCTGAGGCGGTCATGACCCTCCACATCTCCCTATCCCTTGTAGCTCTGAACAAACTTTCTCCAGGTATCTCTCACAAACCTCGACCCGCCATCCATCTACTCAAGTCCATCAAGTATGTCACGCGTTGCTTGTCTCTCATTCCCTCTATCCGTTCCTTGGGCATCAGATTCTCCAAGCCTTCCTTCCTCACTACATATCCCAGAAACTTCAGCTGTCTTTTCCTGGTGTTAACTATCGGTTTCCTTTTCGTTTCCATTCTCTCCAAAACCTCGTCGTTGCTCAAAATTTCTACCCATGGTATCCTCAGCATCATTTTGTATAACCACATTTCGGCTTCCATGACACTGAATGCACCAGTCCTCGCTTGATCACCGAAGTTAAGCAACGTTGAGCCTGGTCAGTACTTAGATGGGTGACCGCTTGGGAATACCAGGTGCTGTAAGCGTTCAGTGACGGATGTGCGTTGTGGTGCAGTGGATATAGGCACGGAAAGAGAAATCGGTGAGCCGAGTTCGAATTCCAGTTGAATACCCTGCATTCACTTAAGCACTGGTACCCTTGGGAAAGGTATTAATCCGTCCCTTCCCTCCAGTTATGGGTTAAATAACAGGGTAGGAATTGGGGACCCTGCCCTTAAAAACAAATCCCAATGAATCTTGATAAAAGAAAAAAGTATTGCTAGACACAAAACTTATATAAAAACAGCAATAAATTGTTGAAAGAAAAAAGTATTACCAGCAATAAAAAAATTTAAAAAAATTAGTTGGCAATAAATGATCCTTGTCCATACCAATGCAATTCCTGTTAAATTCCTTGGATAAATTTACGCACAATTACCCTTGGGAAAGGTAGTAATTTGTCCCTTTCCTCCAGTTATTGGTTAAATAACAGGACAGATTGGGTTCTATAGCCTTGGTCGGCAACCAGTCTAACGCAGAAAGCAATGGTAACCTACTGCGGGATAATCATCTGCCCAGTCAGTCATGTCTCTTTCGAGAAATGATCGCCCAAGCGTGTATCACGTATGGCACTTAACTGACTGACTGAATATAATAGTTGGAAACGTGATTAAGTCTTCTACTGGGCATAAAGTGGGGGAACGGTTTTATATTGTTATGAGGTAATAAACTGATCCCCCACTAATTACTACTTAATAATGTAATACATTTCTTAACTCTCTAGCTATGAGTCAAATAACAGGACAGATTGGGTTCTATAGCCTTGGTCGGCAACCAGTCTAACGCAGAAAGCAATGGTAACCTACTGCGGGATAATCTTCTGCCCAGTCAGTTATGTCTCTTTCGAGACATAATCGCCCAAGCGTATTTTACGTATGGCACATAACTGACTGAATTAAAAAACAAATTTGATTATATGATGATGATGTGCTTTACAATATTTCTAGTATTGAGCACTTTTATAAAAAAAAAATTGATGGTGTGCTCTACAATATTTCTAGTATTGAGCACTTTTATAAAAAAAAAAAAGTGATACCTAACAACGTGGAATTGTAAAACTGTTGGTTCTCTTCAACTCGATATATATATATATATATATATATATATATATATATATATATATATATATATATAGTGCTTAAATATGATAATATTTAGCACCAAGGTAGTTGCTTTTTCATTGGTTTTATTAAAGTGTTTTTTAGCAAGCTGTTTTATTTTATTTTATTTTTTATAAATGCTCGATATCGATGTGGAGATACAAAGAGTTTGTCATTTTAACCGAGCAGATTCATGCCGACTGTAGAGTTTCGGAAGGACACCGTTATGATATTAAAACGAGTCAGCTGCTCAGTTTAATGTTGCTATATTAAGTATTTCACTCACAAGTAAAGTAGGAATGCTAAGAGTACGCAACGGGTTACATGGAGTGAAAGTGAAAGAGGAGACTGAAAAGCGGAAGAATTAAGAAAAGCACAAATGATTCCTTGTGTTCAAGAAGACAGAACATTGACATTGCATTTAATTTTTTGAAGGTTGTAGTTTTCAGAGAAAGCAAGGGAAACCCACAGACGGAAAGTGCGGAAAAAAGCGGTTGAATTAGAAATGACGGTTGCATCCAGGTATTTTAAATGGGTGTGGCCCAGATGTCAATCTAGTAGCACGCATAAATGTGATGCTAATCTTCTTCTTCTTCTTCTTTGTGTCTTGTCATTTCAGGACGTAGGCGATCATGGCTTTCCACGTCTCCCTATCCCTGGTGGCTCTTAACAGGCTTTCTCCTGATACACCACGAAACCCCCGTTCTGTCATCCACTAAAATATAAATGTATAGAAACTAGCATGGCCACAAACCGAGGGATCAGTTTACATATTGATTATAATATAGAATTGTTCCCTCATTTTATACCCACATTATAATTTCTTATCAACAGTTGGCATATATATTCTTTTTCTATGTGCCTTGTCCTTTCAGGTCGTAGGTGGTCATGGCTTTCCACGTCTCCCTATCCCTGGTGGCTCTTAACAGGCTTTCTCCTGTTACACCACGAAACCCCCGTTCTGTCATCCACTAGCTCAAGCCCATAAATCTAGAATATAAATGTATAGAAACTAGTATGACCACAAAATGAGGGATCAGTTTATATAATGATTATAATATAGAATTGATCTCCCATTTTATACCCACTTTATAATTTCTTATAAACTTTTGGCATATATATTCTTCTTTTACGTACCATGTTCTTTCAGGACGTATTCGATCATGGCTTTCCACGTCTCCCTCTCCCTGGTGGCTCTTAGCACGCTTTCTCCAGTTACACCACGCAACCTCCGTTCTGTCATACACCTGCTCAGGCGCTTCAAATATGTTATCCGCTGTATTTCTCTGTCGCTTTCCCCCTCTATCTGGCCTGTCAGTATTAGCTTCTCCAAGCCCTCCTTTCTCATTGCATGTTCCAGGAACTTCAGTTATCTCTTTCTGATGCTCACTATTAATTTCTTTTTCGTTGCCATTCTTTCCAACACCTCATCGTTGCTTACGTGCTCGATCCATGATATCCTCAGTATCCTTCTGTAGAACCACATTTCCGCTGATATAAATTTCTTCTTCATCTTTGCTGACATTGTCCAGCATTCACTGCCGTATTGAAGAACTGGTATCACATAGAATTCTAGTTCTCTCTTTGTTTCTTCTAAAACTTTCCTGTGTCTTAGTACTTTACTCAGCTTCTGGAACGCTTCCTACGCCATGCCAATTCGCCTTCGAAACTGAAAATACTTTTGATACATTATAATAAGACTGTATTTCTCTTCACCGTAAAGTTTCTTTATGTGGACATGAATAGAAAGTATTTGACAAGTAAATATCCGTGAATATAAAATTTAAGCTTCGGTTGTATGGACTCGGGCAAAATTAGTTATATATTTATAACCGATTATTTGTGAAATCGTGTTTTCGATTCTATTTGTTTGTCTCTGTGTCGCTGTCTATAGTATAAATATGAGTGGTTGATTTCCTCTTAGTGTGAAAATTTAATGGGAGAATTTGGATTTGGTTTGTCGAATCGATTGGGACGCTTTTATTTGTCAGTTGATTTGATTTTGTCAGTAAAAAATAAACTTTTAACGAAAATGAGCGGCCGGTAGATGTCGGGGATATTTAACTGAACTCTGTAGAGGTCGATATAAGAGAAAGAAGAAGGAATTCAAATGAGAAACAGTTGAGAGTGTTGAGAGTTTAGGAGTGGAAAATTAAGCTAGAGAAGGACAAGAAGGAGAGAGAGAGAAAGAGAGAAAGAGAGAGAAAGAGAGAGAGAAAGAGAGAGAGAAAGAGAGAGAGAAATAGAAAAAACGAAAGAAAAGGAAGCATACATAGGTTACTGGAAGAATGGGTAGTAAAGGTGGAAAGAAGAAGAAGGAGGCACTGAGTTTTTAGTACATTAGTTTATATATATATATATATATACACAAAGAATCTCAAGATAGCCAAAACCTTTGGCTATCTTGAGATTCTTTGTGTGTCTTTGCTCTACTTTTGCATTTCGTTTGTAATTTTGCATTTCGTTTGTACTTTGTATCGAGCACTTTTTCTTTTCTTTTTTGTGGTTGGTTCCGTTTGGTTTTTTTTTTCTTTACTGCGGAGTATCGTATGTCTTGTCTTTATTCCGCGGATTTCTTTTTCCCCCCCCCTCTTATCCAACGCCTTAGTGCGCCGGATTATAACGGAATTAGGTTCTGTTTGTTATTGGTTTTTCTTAAAGTTTATCTTAGTATAAATTTAAGATTTAGATACTTGCAGAGTCTATTTAGTTATTATTTTGAATATATATATATATATATATATATTAGTCATCCACATATAAGCCCGTTTCGCTGTATCACAGCTCATCAGTGTGGCTAGACATATCCACTTGCTTCTGGCCAGGATCAAAACTCGACCGATTTGGTGTCAGTCGGAGTCTCTACTCCCTAAGCATTGCATCAGAAAAGGGAAATTTTAACATCTTGTATATAAGCAGTGTATACAGACGCCAGTCACCGCGAGAACTCAATTCATTTCTGAAGAGTCACGCATTATAGCCGAAGTGGAAACTGTTTTTAAAATTTTCTTCTCCAGAGAGCTCAATCGTAATGAGAGCATAATATATTAGTCATCCACATACAAGCCCGTTTATATATACCCTGATTGAGCACTCTGAAAGAATGGGAGTCTTTGAAAACCAGTAGCTACTCTGGTATGTACGCATCGCTCATTTAATAATGAATTAGAGCACTCTGGCTATTGGTCTTGTATAATGATAATATACACGCTAAAAGCCTGCCTTCTTCTACCGAGCGCCCATAGCCCAGAGCTAGAATCGCCGACTGACGCCAATTCGGTCGGGTTTCAATCCTGGATTAAAAAGCAATCGGAGTCTAACCGTACTGATGATCTGTGATACAGCGAAACAGATCTGTCTGCGGATGACTATATATATATATATATATAACTGTAAATTTATCTTTAAAAACCCACCGAGTATAAACGCGGAGGGGAAAAAATGGAAACAAAAAAAAAGAAACGGACTAAGCAATTGAACATTAGTTAAAGTACAAGTCGAAAGAATAAAAAAACCCAAGACGAGGAACCTAGCACCTGACAATCCCGTACTTATTTTAATTCAATATTCACATTTAAAATGTAAAAGATGAAAATGAATTATGGCAGAAAGTAAGGGGGAGAGAAAAAATATTGGGAAGGGCACAGATAGGCACTAAATGGTGATGATATGGTGTCCAAGTATAAATTATTTTTGTCTACAAAACGACGGGGTCCTGTTTTTTATGTATATTGACTCCAGTGTCTGTAGATGAAATGCATAGTGTCAACCAGACAACACAATGAACTGGTCCGTACTGAAGTCATTCACACAATTTCTGCTCCTTATAAGATGCTTAGCAATGACTGACCCGGATTATATATATATATAGTCATCCGGTGCTTATAAAAGGTATACACATATATTATAGATATTCTGTAACATATTTGAATTAATAAATTTTTGTTTTCGACCGTTGCTGTTGAAGCGAGAATTTTCTCGCTGAAATGGGCATCCGACGAAATTAAATTTTTAAATATATATATATATATATAGTCATCCGCAGAGAGATCTGTTTAGCTGTATCACAGCTCATCAGTACGTTTAGACGATTGCTTTTTACCCAGGATTGAAACCCGACCGAACATGTGTCAGTCAGCAATTCTACCTCTGAGCTATAGACGCTCAGTAGAAAGAGGCAGACTTATTAATATATTTTCCTTATATATATATATATATATATATATATGTGTGTGTGTGTGTGTGTGTGTGTGTGTGTGTGTGTGTGTGTGTGTGTGTGAATTTGTCATTCGTGTATACTTGTTGTTAGTATGTCTTCAACGTTTAACGTGTGTAGTAGTGAGTAGCAGTGAGCTGATAAGCTGATAAGTGTTCAGTTGAACAATGTTAGGATATTCACATCGCGAGTTATGATTTTTATATACCGGCACGTGAATGGTAATGTCCGCGAAGCTGCACGGCTGTATCAGATTGCGTTTCCCGACCGAAAAAATCTAGTCATCCAAACTTTGCTTTAGCGTCTCATTTCTGAGAAGAAAGTATCCGTGGTACCACAAAATATGCCTAACAACGAAAAACTCATTCTACAGACGATCCAGGTACCCCCACATATCAAGTACCCCTAGCATGTCATACATCACACATTACCGTATGGAGAGTAGTTCAGGAGCTGCTCCTGCATCCGTATCATTTGAAACGTGTACAGGGTCTTTCGCTATCTGACCCCTCATCACGAAATGAGTTTCGCTGATCGTTTATTGTAGGTATAGTGGAATAACACAGAAAATATTTGTGTGAGAGTCAGAATCACCATGGTATAAAACGGGTTAGACAGCAGCATCACTTTACGATAAATAAAGACAAATCTTGTTAGATTTTAGTAACGTTTCCTGTTTCTGCTTTGTCTAATCAGTCAGTTAGTTAAGTGCCATACGTGATACACACTTAGGCAATCACATCTCGAAAGAGACATGACTGACTGGGCAGAAGATTATCCCGCAGTAGATTGCCATGGCTTTATGCGGTAAACTGGTTGCCGACCAAGGCTATATAACCCAATCTGTCCTGCTATTTAACCCATAACTGGAAGGAAGAGACGGATTAATACCTTACCCAAGGGTATTTGCGTGTAAGTGAATGCAATGAATTCAGCTGAAATTCGAACTCGGCTCCCCGATTTCTCGTTCCGTGCCGATAGCCAATGCACCACAATTTTGTCTAATACATATATATATATTTATTTAGCTCTCACAGCCTGATTGAGCACTCTGGAAGAATGGTAGACTTTGAAAAACAGTAGCTACTCTAGCATCTACGCATCGTTCATTCAGCAATGAATTAGAACACTCTCAGTGTGTATAATGATAATGTACACGCTAAAAAGTCAGCCTCCTTCTACCGAGCGCCCATAGCTCAGAATCGCCAACTGACGCCAATTCGGTCGGGTTTCAATCCTGGGTAAAAAGCAATCGGATGTCAAACCGTACTGATGAGCTGTGATACAACGAAACAGATCTGTCTGTGGATGAGTATATATATATATATTTAAAAATTTAATTTCGTCGGATGCCAATTTCAACGAGAAAATTCTCGCTTCATCAGCAACGGTCGAAAACAAAATTTTATTAATTCAAATATGTTACAGAATATCTATACTATATGTGTATACCTTTCATAAGCGCCGGCAAACTCACTCGCAGACAGTGTATAGAGAATTAGTTAGTTACACCAACTAATTTTCAATACTTAAGTTTTAAATTAATTTGAATAAACGTAAAAGCTTTCTTTAAACTTTCATTTTAACTTTAATTGATAGCTAAATAATTAAATTTACTATTTTCAGTAAGCAGAATAATATTGTGTATTTCCTATAAAGTTATATTGATTAAAATCTCAACATTTGAGCCTTTACAGCTAAATCATTAAAATCAGTCATTATTTACATATTAACACATTTGTAAACAAAAGTTAATTCGTGGTTTTAAAAACTTGCAAAAATAAAAAAAATACATCTGTTTTTCGTTATTTGAGGAAAATTACTAAATTTAAATAAACTCTAATTTGAAACAACTATTACTTGTTTATAGTATGAAACCTAGTATACAACCATTTCTTAATCCTGGAGGACTTGTTTTCCTGTCGTGTTGATTGATTATTGACAACATGATGTGCTCAAATCTAAGTATCATTAACCAGAAATGACAAAATATTTAGTGAAATAGGAATTAAAATATTAAAACATACTATACAATTTTAAAGGGATGATTTCCAAAGCTTGTTGAGATGTTAACACGATGAAACAGAGAAAGGAATAATGAAATAAAAAAGAATTGCACAAAGCTTGAAAGAAAGTTCCCACACCACCCAGAAAAGGGCGGATAATCCTGAACCCATGTAACATGTTTATAATACTGTCATTTACGGATGAACATACTTAGAAAATGAATGTTTACAACACTAAAAAGAAATTATTTTTAAAAATTATTTGTACTAATCTTTTCAATTTTTGATTCGTAAATATACTTTTCACTTAATAAGAATATAAATGCAGAATTTTAAATGATTGATAGATTGAAAATATTTATATTTATATTTTAAAAAATGAAAACTGTTCTTGTAAAAATTAATTATTCATCGGAATTTTTCTTTCTTTTAAAGATAATAGTATCCTTAAATCGTATTAATAAAATCAATCAAAAGCCCTTCTAATTAAATAACGACATAGCTTAATAGAATTTTTTTTTTATTTTACGATTCGGAAAAAAATTTCGGGAAGGAATTCTTTGAAAAATTGATGATTTACATTTACATAGGAGTCCTATTTTTAAATAATACAAACATTTTTTTAATTATGAAATTTCACGAAATTCATAGAATTAAGTAAGTGAAGGAGATGTAACCCATGTAAAACTTCACCAAAATTTTCTATAAAAGAAAAAATAATTTAATTAATTTGCTAATAAGACCTATAATTTTCATTAAAATCTGACAGTGATTTGATTTCAGCAAGAATTCCCAAATCAATGTTTTTCATCAGAAAAAAAAGGCGCCAAAACACTAATTGTAAAAATATTACGTAAACCGATGACGTGAAAAAATCGAATGTGCTAAATAGATTTAAAAAAATAATTAAGAAATACTTTAGTATTTCCTCTTAATAATAACAAACATTTTGAAGAGAGAAATTATTTTTTTTAAGTTTGGGGTCTTTTTCATCATGCGATGCTGTTTGTTAACCTGATAATAGAGGTACCAAAAATTAATTCTTTTTTTTATAATACTAGCAGCATAGCCCGGCGTTGCTCGGGTGTAATGAAAGCTTTGAAACTAATCTATGGTCCTGGAGCTCAAACTCAGCCTAAAGAATATTTGTGTGAAGGTTGGTGAGAATCGGATAAAAATTATGGATTTGTATAAAGGACATACAGACAGATAAACAGACACACACACAAACATCTTGCCTTTTATATATATATATATATTATCGATTTTCTACACTATTGTGAGAACTGGAACCTTGAAACTTCTGAATATCGTTTCTTACGTCTTTGTCTATGAGTGTATCAAATTTGATTAACCCTATTTTTTCGATTATCGATTTTCGATATTTATCGGGGGTACCTCGACACAAAACCTAGCTAAGAACACTCGCAGATTCTTATAGTACAACTGTATAAATTTTGAAGAAAATCTTTTCAGCCGTTTCGGAGTCTATAGGTAACGGACACACACACACAGATACACACACACACATACATACATACACAGACAAAGTTCCATTTATAAATAAGTTTATTTATATATATATATATATATATATATATATATATATATATATATTGTCATTCGCAGACAGATCTGTTTCGCTGTATCACAGCTCATCAGTACGGTTGGACTCCGATTACTACATAACCCAGGCTCGAAACCCGACCGAATTGGCGTCAGTATATGTATATATATTAACTCTAAAAAAGGAAAAGCATGTACGCAAAATCCCCAAAACAAAATCCTATTAATAATAATTTCATTTATATAAAAAATGATCCATATATAGACCTTAATGTAAATATTATCTATTTACAGATCTAAATATGTATCTCATATTAAATAAAATTCCAAATACTACATTAGTACAGCTATTTCAGCAAGAAAATAATCAACCTTCTTCAACAACGATCAAAAACAAAAATATTTTATATCACATCAATGAAATATTCGAAATAAAATATTTTTCTTTTTGATCGTTGCTGAAGAAACTAGATTTTTCTCGCTTAAATAGCTATACTACGTATGTAGAATTTGGAATTTTATTTAACATTAAACACACACACACGCACACGCACACACACTCACCCCCCCACACATCTATATATATATATATCTATATCTATATATATATATATATATATATATATATATGCATCGTTCATTCTGTAATGAATTATAACACTCTCACTTCTGGCGTACGAATCCTGGGGTAAAAAGCAATCGGATGTCTAACCGTACTGATGAGCTGTGATACAGCGAAACAGATCTTTCTGTTACATATATATATATATAACGTTAGACAGTGAGTTTTGTGGTCTGTGTTAGTGTAGCATTGCCGAAGACGCTTTTAAATAGCTTCCTGTGATATATATATATATTTTTATTTTTCCGTTATGTTAAAATTTTTATGTAAAATTATTATTATGATTTTTTAATAATTTTTTCCAGATCATTCATACAATTATAACTTAATTTAAGAATATTTTATTGAAAATCTCACTTCATGTATTATATATATATATATATATATATATATATATATATATATATATATATATATATATCACAAGAAGCTATTTAAAAGCCTCTTCGGCTATACTACACTAACACAGACCACAAAACTCAAGAGTCTAACGAACTGTTGTAATTTCAGCTGTCCTGCATGCCTGTCGGACCTGGGTACCATACATGAATGAAATCTGTTAAATCCTGTCGGAGCACGTCGTAAGACCGGATCCCAAACAACGAAGCACACTTCTGCGCAAAGATGGGGGGGGGCCTACGTGATCATCATGATTTGGCAACGACTTCGATGGGCCGGACGCCTTTTCTAAATGCCAGACATACGCCTAACCAAACTGATCCACTGCTCAGAGCTCACAACTAACAAAGGCCACGTGTAGCCTCACGTAGTTCATTCAAGAATGAGCTCAGACACGCCTTGCTGAGGAGAGAAATCGATCTGGTTAACTGGGAGACAGGAGCTAAAGAAAGAACCAAAGCCCAAGTAAGGCAGTAACGCCACTGATGCGCAGAGGGCAACATAAGAGTTAAAGATTAGAAAGAAGGTGAGTCAGGAAAAAGACGAACCAGTTACTGGGGGGGGGGTTCTTTCTTTTTTTTATCTTTTTTTTTTTTTTTTGTTTTAGAAATCTTGGGATATGGATATGAGACAATAATAGACGCAACAACGGAAATAGAGAGGGGTGTTAAAAAATTAGGTTGACACTTTGGCCATTAACACTAAAAGAAGAAATCATGTATTCCCCCCCCCCCCCAATTTTTTTTTTTAAATTTAAAATGAATCTCTATTCTGATTAGGTAAATTGAACATGCACAATTTTTATGTCTTTCCATGTCTATAAATAACAAACGTATTGTTTATTAAATTCAAATGAAAATAATGTTCACAACAATGATCTAACATTGCTTGATGTCGAGGTAGAAATCTCGAAACATAGAAATTTCCGTGTCGCAATGTATTTTTAATTAAAAAACAAATTTAATTTTATGATTATATATACATATAGGAAATCTTACGAAAGTTACGAAATGTTATTAACTGGCATATTTATTTAAATTTAATTGTTTAAAAGTGATTTTTAATGGATACTCGTATTTCAGATGATACTCTCTTTTTGTTATTTTTTTTTTATAATTAAACAGTATACTTATATACAGCCTTTGAGATTTCACTCGCTCGATAGATTCAGTCGATTAAAAACTTAATTACGCGCTTAAAGTTTATTACTTTACTCGCCCGCGGTTGATTAAAAATCTCGCAATGAAATGTGTCCCTTCACGTACAGAAAAAAGAAATCTGATTCCTTTTACAACCCAAAAGTACGCTATTAAAGATTCACAATTTACTTAGAATGACCTAAAATGACATTATTGAACTCTTTGGTCTTATGCATAGCGCCTGATTTACGTCTAAATGTGTAGTCAAACAAAAGACAGTGACATCCCGCAAACATCAAAGCAAGATCTGACAAATGGAATTTAGATTGAGAAACTACTGTCTCGCTTTTATCGTCCCGTTCAGTGTGAACATTCGTTTAATTAACGCTTCCAGAGTGGAGACAAAATGTCTCTGTCACCCAGATTAAAGACACTCACAGATTTTTAGAAACTCATTTCGAAAAATATTATCCTTGACTCAACATCTATGTTTCCTACCCGCTTACGAAAATTAAAAACGATGATTTGAAAGAAAGAAAAAATACGCATACTTCTTTCAACCACGCACCGAAAAACAAATTATACAACTAAGTAACTTTTTATGGAAAATCGTTGAGAAAATAACTTTTTTTTTTAGCATCTATGAGATGGAGATTATAGTGAAACAGAAAAAAGAAACTACGAATTTAGGTACCTCCACTCAGTTGCTAAAAAAACAGCATACCATGGTGTTAAAAGGGCTCAAACTTAATAAAAACAAAGTTTCATCATCATAATGTTTGTTATGTTATTAAGAGGAAAGATCAAATTTTGTTGTTATTATTTTCAATTTTTTTTATATCCTTTCTAACACTTTCGAAATTTTAATTAAAATTTAATTTTTTCTTTTCCGTCAACGATTCACGCTGTGTTTACCGATATTCAGCCATCAATATGGTTCGTTTTCTCCAATTTTCTTCCGATGGGTACGATAAGTTTTCATGGACTTACTTAGGTTATTTTATTATTGGATGACTTATTTGACCCCGATATCGGAAATCGATACCCCGATATTCTGTCGGGTCTGATCAAAATCAGATTTTCAGCAATTCTGTCTTGGTTTTTGCTCCGGGTTTTGTTCTAAGTAGATATAACTGTAGTTCTTATTCTCAACTATGATACCATTTACTCAGATGACTTATTTAGCTTTCAAAATACAGTTTGCGACGGAAAACTTATTTGACATCGATGCCGGAAATCAAATTTGACTTACATCCATTTATTTTTCTTTCAGTCTACGGTTTTGCTTTAACTGGAAGCAACTATTGCTTTTTAGTCTTTCGTGCCAACGTCCAAAGAGTCTGAGCTCCAGGATCATCGATCAGTTTTAAAGCTTTCATTACACCCGAGCAACGACTGGTTATACTATACTATACTATTATATTAAATAAATTTGTTGACTTTTGACTGTCTCTATTCTTTACTTTACGTAATTACATCCGCACTTCAGAAGAGTTGATTTCTTTTTATCACTTCACCCCAAGCAAGACGAATAAGCAACGAAGACACAAGGGTTACAGAAAGTAAATGAATCTGAGATAACCCGTTTTGAGGAGAAAGGACAAGAAATAAACGGATATCAAAGAGACAGGAGACAAAATATTCATTGAGATAAATTGACGAAGACAGAAGCCAGAAGATAAGGTTTGAGGTTTCCGTTACATTTGCCCATCTCTTGGCAATCATAAAAACCAAAAGGTACTACATAGACGGAATAATTACACTGGAGAACATTGGGTAAAATTTTGAATAAAATATCACAGGGAGGCAATCATAATCGAAAAAGAAAACTTATTATAGAGACGGAATGAGAACAGTGAGAAAATAACTAAAATATTGTTTGAGTGGAACATCCTGCCATCCCGAGAATAGAATGCTCTACGTTATAAAAGAAGGTAACGAGCAGTACGACGAAGAAAAGCTCTTAGGCGTTCGCCTGACTGATCTGTGACACTGTCAGCTCTCTGTCTTCGGGTGGAGGGCGCTCTCTGCTTCCGAGCAGAGAGCACAAACCCAGTCGTAGTTCCGCCGAAGGGTAGAACCACGACTGGGGAAAAATAGACAGACATTTTTTGGCCCGGCTATATGGGCGGGAATACCCACTATAAAATGACCATGTGTCACATCTGGCCTTGCGTGGGAAGGCTAGTAAATACAAAAAGGTCTTAGGCGAAGGCATTCACTATTCGATAGCCGAGTCTGCTCCAACCCGTGGCTTGCCTATATGTGTATTATTGTTAATTGTACCTTAGTACAATAAATCTGTATTTCTTATTTCTGGTGTGGAGTTTCATCTTCAACTGATCTTTTATACAGTATTTCTTTTCGGGATATATCAAATATACAAAAGTAGAGAAAAAAGCTGATAGTTACAAAATCTGGTTAAATGTAATCACATGCCATTTTAAGAGGAAGAAATCAGTAAAACCAATCAGAATTATAGGAGATACCTTGATAAGTTTGCGGAAGTGAGAAGCGTTATATAAGTGTTGGGGAATCTCCCCTTTTTATATGATAATGGACTAGACTGAGTATACATATACTCCAACCATAGAGAGAACAGGGAGAGTGAGAGAGAGAGTATTCGTAGAGATCCGTTACAGTTATCGGAGAGAACCGGAACTAATACGTAAGTTACCGAGAGATACCAAACTTACCCAGAGACTACCGCATCAGAAGTTAGACTAGCTCTGAGCTCCACTCAGCTAGACTAATATACTCGTATATACTATTTCCAACGACTTCATTTCAAGATTTGCATATATTTGTTTCTTACTACTACAATATACTCCCGCTCCAGTAAGAAACCTGTCGTGGCAGACAGACATAATCTCGCTGCTGACCTGAGCGGGATCTACACTCTGTGGTGAACTGGGGCAAGAAGTGACTTGTCAACTTCAATTCATCTAAGACCAAGCTGTTGTCTGTCAACCATTAAAGGCAACCTCTCCTGCCTCCCATAAGCATGGACCAAGTGATTCTCCCTGAGACTAATACACTACGCCTCCTCGGACTTACCCTGTCCTCAGACCTCAAATGGAACCACTATATTGAATCCATAGCAAAATCTACTGCTAAGAAGGTTGGGTCACTATGTCGATCCAGGATGTTTTTTCCACCTGAATCCATCCTGCATATATACAAGTCAACCACCCGTCCGTGCATGGGGTACTGCTGCCATTTATGGTCAGGTGCCCCTGCCGTTCTCCTCAGTGTTCTTGACAAGCTCCAAAGGAGAGTCTGTAATGTGATAGGTACTGATCTGGCGACTCGACTGCAGCCACTTCCCCATCGTCGAAATGTAGCCTCCCTTTGTCTGTTCTATAAATACTTTCATGGCTTCTGCTCGGATGAGCTTAAGTCACTGATGCCTCCTCAACAGGTGTTTACTCGTGCCACCAGACTGGCAACTGGGTCCCACCCATTCACAGTCAGGTTAGCCAAATGCAGACGACAATTCTACTCCTGCAGCTTCTTCTCTCGCACTTCCCGCCTGTGGAACTCGCTCCCGTATTCTTGCTTTCCTGACGGCTGCAACCTCCAGAAATTTAAATGCAAAGTCAATACTCATCTACTAACCACTGGACTCTAGCTCTCTCCCCACCCCCGTATAACCTTCCCTTTCTCTCCACCTATGTATCTGTCATCGCACCTGCTTTCTATTGTTCCTTTCTAACTAGTTTGTACTCCTCACTCTTTTCTAATTAATCTTTTTACATTTATGTAACCCCCTGCCCATCAGTGGCGCTTCCGCCTTGCTCGGGGTGAAATGATTAAAAAAAAAAGTATTCTTGGATTTACTAACCTGCGTTCAAGTTTGTATATTACGTTCAATATAACCTACTTTTCTATCTCCATATCTGTTTTGTTGTTCATTATTTTGAGCGGTTCTTCACCAGGAATCCACAACAATAAGATAGGGGCGGAATGCCAGAAAACTCCAGTGGTAACACTACCAAAGAAATAAGGGGCGAATGAATGAAACTACCATCAAATAATCAGTTTTATGACCCATATAATGAATGATTAGGATTACGATAAGTTGTTGTCTCTAATGGGAACACACAGTTTGAATGCTGAAAGAAACAAATTTTTGTAAGTAAGAGGGTGAATTTTCTCACTAGATTTATTTAGATTTTACAAAAGAAAGAAGAGGAAATTAAATTGAGAAAGCAAGTAAAAAAGAAAGGGAGAAATAAGAAAAACAAACATAAGAGAAAGAGAGAGATAAGAAGAAACAAAGGCATACACTACCGGCCATAATTATTAAGCCAGCACAGTTTTTTTTTTTTTTTTAAGAAATGATGTATTTCATAGTATTTTTAGTATTTATTGCAAAATGAAAATTGAATGGTTCTTTTGTTATTATTAATTCACAAGATTTCACAAGGCAAGGAATCAAAGATGAACTCGTCCGAATCACCCTAAATTTTCTTCATTTTTTCATTGATGAAACTTTTTTTTTTTTTTTTTTTATAAGCGTTTCACCCCGAGCAAGGCATGTCACTACCACTACTGTGCAGGGGGCTACGTAGAGTGGAGAAAGGCTGATTAAATATAGGAAATAACAGAGGGTGGGTGATAGGCGGGTGAGGATACCGAGAATGAGGGTTGGGTAGATGAGAGTGTTGTGAGAATTGTTGGGAGTTAGTGTGATAGGAGGTGTCTATTGACCCTACATTTAAACACCTGGAGATTGTAACTGTCGGGAAAGCAGACTTGTGGAAGGGAGTTCCACAGGCGGGAAGCGCGATAAAAGAAGCTGTTGGAGTAGAATTTACGGTTACATCTTATTTGTTTAACTGTAAAAGGGTGGGACCTAGTTGCTAATCTAGTATCTCGTGTAAATTCGTGCTTAGGCGGCACCAGTGATGCAGTATAGGTAATTACTAAATATTATAAATTCATTTGATGCACATGTTATTGTGCAATATTAACAAAAGAACTATTCTATTTTCATTCACAATTATTCAATTGGCAATAAATACTAAAAAATAGTATGAAATACATCATTTTTTAAAACACTGGGGTGGCCTAATAATTATGGCCGGTAGTGTATATATAAAGAGAAAGAATATATTATAGCTAAGAAGAAATGAGTTAGCAAATAAAGACGAAAGCAAATAAAATAAACAAATTATGAAATAAATAATAAAAGAAAGAAGGAAACAAAGAAAGTGAGAAAGGAAAGGGTAATAGGAATGAATTAGAACTCAAAAAGAAATATTGTAAAGAAAAGTAGGTAAAAAGAGAGGAGGAAAATGAAGGAAAAAATTAAGTTGGGGAGAGAGAGAAGCGATTGTACTCGAGACGGTACAAAATAAATTAAAAAGGAAGCAATATAAAAATAAATAAAATAAATGATAAAAATAAATGATAAAAAATGAAAGGAAAAGAAAGAAAGGAAGGAAGAAAAAAAGAAAGAAAGAAAGAAAATAAGGAAGAAAGAAAGAAAGTATGTTTTAAATTAAATCAATATAAAAAAGAACAAAAAAAGTAAGTACACGAGACAAGAATGAAAATAAAATATAGAAATAAGGAAAGAAAAAAGAAAGAAAAGAAAAGAAAGAAAAAAATGAAAGAAACGAAAATAAGTATAGAGGAGGCAAAAATGAACTGAGCCTGCAGAAAGAAATTCAAGAAATAAAACTAAATATAGATATGAATAGAAACAAACATATAGATAGATATCAGCAGAGATAGATAGATATCAAGAGAGATACATTACCGGCCATAGTTATTAGGCCACCCCAGTTTTTTAAAGAAATTATCTTTTTCACACTATTTTTAAGTGGATAATTCTAAATAAAAACAGAATGGTTCTTTTTTATGATTATTATTTTGCAAAATTTTACAAGGCAGAGAAGCAAAGATGAACTCGTCCGGATCACCCTAAATTTTCTTCATTCTTTCACTGATGAAACTGCAATATAGATAATTATTAAATATTTATAAATTCATTTGATGCACATGTTATTGTGCAGTATTAACAAAAGAACCGTTGTATTTTCACTTACAATTAATACTTGGCAATGAATACTAAAACATAGTATGAAATACATCAAATTTTTTTTAAATACTGGTGTTGCCTGATACTTATGGCCTATAGTGTAAATATTAACAGAATGAGATAGCTAGAAACTAACTGAGGGAACATAGATAGATAGATAGATAGATAGATAGATAGATAGATAGATAGATAGATAGATAGATAGATATCAACAGACTAAGATAGATAGATTATGAAAAGAGTGAGATAGTAAATTTACTAAAAAGTATGAAAAGGCCGAAAGTATGGGGTACTCAGTGAGGATCGAACTCACTACTCAGTTGTAAAAGGCTCAAGCAAACAAGCTTGCTAACCATGCAGAGGTGCCCAAGATAGATAGATAGATTATGAAAAGAGTGAGATAGATAGAAAAATAGATAGATAGAAGTTAACGGGAAAGACAAAACCTCCGTTGAATGGTGTTTAAATGAGAATATATGAGAAATGGGAAATAAAAGCAGAGACGAATGAAATAAGGAATGAGTGAAAAAAAAAACGATAAAAATAGAAGCAAATAAAAGAAACCAAAAGGAAGGAAGGAAACGGAAAAGGAAGGAAAAGTGAACGATATGCGAAAAAAAAAATGCAAATAGAAAATGAAAAATATTGAAAATATTACTGATTAATTTGCCTGGAGGCCTCCATATTTCCATCTTACCCCGCATCGTTCAAACTTATCTTTCGCATTTTACACGTTCCCACCGCGTCTGAACCTTCTTTTACCACAACTACTCTCTCCGCACAAACACCAACAAAGACTTAAGACTCTTTTTTTACCCATCGTCTTTTCAAGCAGCCGACATTTTTCCCGCTCAGCCTCTTCCAAGTAAAAACAAAAAAAAAACAAAAAAAAAAAAAAGGAAAGAAGCAAATCCACAATTTTGCCCATGGCGATCATTTTGTGAGAACATTTTATTTTTTTCATCCTTCAACTCCAAGCCTGTAACACCGTTTTAACTGGCATTTGCTTCTTGAAAGTTTTCTCTTAGTTTTACGCGACACATTCCTATCTGCTTCTCTGTCTGGCTGACTTATTGTGTACATTTTATTTTATCACCCATCCGTCGTGTATTAAAAAAGAAATTCTTCATGAAAATTCTTTCATCTTTTCCCATATAACAAAGAACAACGCTATGCATTCCTTCCGACAAAAATCATTCAGTTACACTGGATGACCAATGACGCGTAATCAAAATTCTGCGACACTTTCAAAGGAATTGATAGATTCTACAAAATTATTAACGCAGACATTTGCGTCTGGATGTCATGGATTTTACGTATAAGAACATTAACGGAAAGCATGGGCATTTTTAGAGTACCTCTGCAATTTACGAAAAAGTAAGGAATAAATTATTTCTTAATAAAGTAAAAAGCCATTAGACAAAAATTAAATGATGATATATTAAAATGGCGTAGATAGTTTTAAAACTGGTCTCTAAAATTTCTATAGAAAGGGCTAAATGAACAAACACAGTTATATAAAAGATTTGAAAAATAAAAATACTAAAATCTTATATCGATCAAGTAATTTTTATATTACATTATTCGGACTATTGTCCTCATCTTTATTACCATGTTTACGACTTTTCGGCCGTTGTACGCTCCGGCCTTCTTCAGGTGCTAGAAATTTCGAACCAAACCATTTATTTCAATAACTGGAGTATATCATACACATCCCATGTGCGATGCTACTTCTGGTAGCTGGTAGTTATCTCCCTTTAACTTAACTCCCTAAATTATTTGTTTACCACTGAACTTAAACCGTATACTTTTTTTTAAGTCCACTTAATAAATAATTTTTGTGAATAAATATTTTGGTCTCTTGTTGACCGTTGTAAATACGTTTTTAAAATTTTTTAAATTACTCACAATTCTTTGGCTCAAACCCCTGAAACTAACCAATGCCTTTGTGCACTGTCCCATGTGTCCTCAAATCAGATAACATGTTTAAAAGTTTCATAGTTATTTGAACGAGTGCGTTTTTTTTTGTTTTTTTTTTTTTGCATTTTTTTCAAAGAAATTTTTTTTTTTACTGGACTTTAACTAAGTAAAAACTTAGTTAACTCAACGCCCCTACTTTTTATTTATTTATTTTTTTTTCAATTGGAGTAGATAGACTAAACTATCGCCCTGTTCACACTCCACCCACGTCTATTGTACAGGTGTAGAGGCTCGTCCCTTGTTCCCTGTTTAGGATGTGGTTTCCGGCTTTCTCTTTTCCAATCTTTTCACTTATCTTTTCCTTTTTTTTTTTCTCAATTAGAGTAGAGAGACTGAACTATCGCCCGGTTCACACTCCACCCACGTCTATTTTACAGGTGTCGAGGCTAATGCCTTGTTCCCTATTTAGGATGTGGTTTCCGGCTTTCTCTTTTCCAATCTTTTCACTTATCTTTTCCTTTTTTTTCTCAATTGGAGTAGATAGACTGAACTATCGCCCGGTTCACACTCCACCCACGTCTATTTTACAGGTGTAGAGGCTCATCCCTTGTTCCCTGTTTAGGATGTGGTTTCCGGCTTTCTCTTTTCCAATCTTTTCACTCTTACGTAGCCCCCTGCACATCAGTGGCGTTACCGCCTTGCTCGGGGTGATGTGATTTTAAAAAATGTCTAGTATAAAAATCATCTCATATTCTCTTTTACAATATACTCGTTTTTATCAGTCACTGTCTGAACATCGGTACATTGTCACATAGCAAGTAAGCGTTAAAGTCTTGATCACGTTTTTCTTCTTCTTCTTCTTCTTATTCTATGTGCCCTGTCCCTTCAGGACGTAGGCGATCATGGCTCTCCACGTCTCCTTATCCCTTGTGGCTCTTAGTATGTTTGCTCCTGTTGCTCCTGGCAACCCCCGTTCCGTAATCCACCTGATCAGACCCTGCAAATATGTTATCCGCTGCCTTCCTCTGTCTCTCTTTCCTTCTATCTGGCCAGTCAGTATCAGGTTCTCCAGGCTCTCCTTCCTCATTGCATGTCCCAGGAACTTCAGTTGTCTCTTCCTGATGCTCAGCATCAATTTCTTTTTTGTTGCCATTCTTTCCAACACCTCATCGTTGCTTGCATGCTCAGTCCACAATATCCGTAGCATCCTTCTGTAGAACCACATTTCGGCCGCTTCCAGTTTTGTCCTCATTTTCGATGATATTGTCCAGCATTCACTGCCGTGTTGAAGAACTGACATCACGTAACAGTCTAGCACTCTTTTCTTCGTTTCTATAGAGGTTTTTTTAGCAATACACATACCGTGGAACCTGCCGTATGCGACCTCTTCGTCGGCGACCACCTGTTGTTACCGACCGTTTTTCTAATTTTGCTAATGTTAATTGACTCTTAGTGAGCGACCACTTCCAGAACGCTACCAACGACTAACATCAACGAGTGAAAATCACTGATCAAGCGACCGCTTTGAAAAACAAATCCATTTTGGTCGTACACAGCGAACTTCAAAATTAGAAGACACTAAATTAGTAATCTATTTCATTTTGATTTGATCGAGGAACACTTCCTCATTGTTTTGTTATTGTTGTGTTGTATCAAACTGTTATTTCTTGTTGAAATGTTCATTGCCTGAGTTCACCTGACGGTCAAACATCGGCTGTTTTGTGCAACATCTATTGCATTTGACATGTTTAAGGGATTTATCGCAGTCTCTGTACGGACTTGGATAAATTCACGGAATGGAAAAATCACAATTATGTCCCTTTCTCAAATGTTCATCTCTTTCGTTCCTTTATATATTTATTTTTTTTTTGTGTATCTATCTACTCTATTTCTATCTGAGTATATCTATCTCTATCTGTTTCTCTACCCACCACCCACGATCGCTGTCAGTTTTTTGTATTTTTTTTCCATGTATTATCACAGATTATCTTTTGCTTTCACTCTCTTCTAAAAACAAAACTGAAACCGTATATATTTTTGAGTCCACTTAATAAATACTTTTTGTAAATAAACATTTTGGTCTCTTGTTCATCGTTGTAAATATATATTTTTTTAATTTTAAAATGAATTATGCTGAATAAATTTCTTTAAAGTTAGGCCATTTTCCTATGTTCTCATTTATTTATTACCAGATTACATGGTAAAATTCTAATAAGTGATGATGAGCGGAATATACGTTCGTGGCGTAAATAGGTCATGACTATGAGCCTTTAGCGAACAACCACCTGCCGTATGCAACCATTTTTGAGTGCATTAGCGGTGGTCGCATACAACAGGTTCCACGGTATTTACATTCTGATGTGGAATATACGTTCCTGGCGTAATAGGTCCTGACTGTTAGCAATTAGTGAACGACCACCTGTCGTATGCGACTAGTTTTTGATGGCAGTATGTGTGGTCGCATACGATAGGTTCCACTGTACCTTGTTCTGCTTTTACTTTTATTTCTTCCAGAATAACTGGTAATTCGCGTAATGTAATGCATGATATATTTTTAATTTCAATTTCACTTTTTTTAACGGTGAAATGATATTGTCCTCAAACGGTTCAGTATTTTTTGGCATAAATCTTAATAAAACCTCACAACGCCGTTATTTTTTGGACGGTTGGTATGCCATCCTAAAATTGTAATTTAACAATATGGTATCCCCAGCGTTGTAATCTATTCGCTGTATGGAAATATTTTTTTCGAACCTTAATTTGATAATGCAATTTTGTGGTTTATCCCCAAAAAAGACCTCTTCCGTGTATAAATTTGTGAAATAATTTCATTTCAATTATAATTGTTAACGCCTCTTTTTCGATCTGGTTGCATTTTTTCTGCTGTTAGTAGCGAACGCCAAACATTTGCGACGACTTTCGTATTACCGTTATTTTATTGTGTAAAATTACTGTTCCTATACTGTAATCACTAGCATCTGAAGCCACTATGATTTGTGCTTTTAGATCGTAGTACGTTAATGATACCTCTGATGTCAGTATCTTTTATTCCTGCAACGGCCTTCTGACATTAATCTGTCTAATTCCACTTTACGCCTTTTTTTTAAATGGATTTTTTTTTATTGAGCGGTCAAATTCTGCATATTAGGTACATAATTTATATAGTAGTAGTATCTTAGTCCTAAAAAAGCTTGTAACCTAGTAAAATTTGTTAGGGGATATATTTTTAATTGCTCTTGACCTCGACGGATTTGGTTGACGACCATTTTTGTCAATGATTTATCTTAAGTACTTAATTTTAGGCAATAATTTGGTGTTTTTCCTTAATGAATTCGAATCCGTAGCATCGTATTTTTTTCAAAAACCGTTTTCACGTAGCTGTGATGTTCTTCCTTTTGATTGATATATCATCAAGATAAGACGCTTTCAAATTCTGCATAGGAAAACTACAAGACCCCCTACAGAAGTTAGCAGTGGAGAGTGGCAAAAAAGGACTATAAATTAACAGCAAGAAAACTGAATGCATGGTCATCAGCAAAAAGAACAACCCAAAATGCCAAGAATTGTAAGAACTGTCACCTTGAAACTTCTGAATATCGTTTCTGATACCTTTGTCTATGAGTGTATCCAATTTGGTTCAAATTGGACCACTCACTTCTATAACCCTATTTTGTTGATTATCGATTTTCGATATTTATCGGGGGTACCTCGACAAAAAACCTAGCTAAGAACACTCGCAGACTCTTAGAGTATAACTCTGTAAAATGTCAAGAAAATCGGTTCAGCCGTTTCGGAGTCTATAGGTAACACACACACACAGTTCCATTTATAAATAAGTTTGGATTAGATTAGATTAGATTAGATTAGATTAGATAGATAGATAGATAGATAGATAGATAGATAGATAGATAGATAGATTTAGACTGAGATAAAGAGTATATATTTCATTCAATCTCTACATATACATAGAAATCAACTCTGCCTGGAAACTTTGTTTCATTCCTCAAACGATGTACAAACCTTGTACAAGAAACAGTCAGTTAAATACCATACACGATACACGCTTGGATGATCATGTCTCGAAAGAGTCATGACTGACTGGACAAAAAAATGTCCCCCAATAGTTTGACATTACTTTCTGTAGTAGACTGGTTGCCGACCAAGGCTACAGAACCCAATCTGTCCTGCTATTTAACCTATAACTAGAAGGAAGAGCCGGATTAATACCTTTACTAAGGGTATTTGCGCGTAAGTGAATGCAAGATCTGCACTAAAATTCGGACTCGGCTCTTCGATTTCTCGTTCCAAGCCGATATCCACCGCAACACAGAGCACATCCTATGTACAAGATTATCTTTTTTATTTATTACAATCTCCCGCATCAAACTGAAATTTATATTTCGTTATTAGTTTTTGACATAGATAGATAGATAGATAGATAGATAGATAGATAGATAGATAGATAGATGTAAAAAAGTGTAAATAGATAGATAGATAGATAGATAGATAGATAGATTTGAGTAGACTGACATAGATAGATAGATAGATAGATAGATAGATAGATAGATAGATAGATAGATAGATTTGAGTAGACTGACATAGATAGATAGATAGATAGATAGATAGATTGATAGATAGATAGATGTAAAAAAGTGAAATAGAAATAGATAGATAGATAGATAGATAGATAGATAGATAGATAGATCGATAGATAGATGTAAAAAAAGTGTAAATAGATAGATAGATAGATAGATAGATAGATAGATAGATTTGAGTAGACTGACATAGATAGATAGATAGATAGATAGATAGATAGATACATTTGAGTAGACTGACATAGATAGATAGATAGATAGATAGATTGATAGCTGTAAAAAAGTGTAAATAGATAGATAGATAGATAGATAGATAGATAGATAGATAGATGTAAAAAAGTGTAGATAGATAGATAGATAGATAGATAGATAGATAGATAGATAGATAGATAGATTTGAGTAGACTGACATAGATAGATAGAAAATGGACATAATTAGATAGATAGATAGATAGATAGATAGATAGATAGATAGATAGATAGATAGATAGATATGCATCATATTTACCATCCAATCAGAACCCTCCTACAGCTAACAACTGCAATATATCACTGGTTTAATGGAAAAGGTATTTTGTATCTCTAAGGGACGTCAGTTTCTAAAGCTGTTTTGGATTTTAAAGGCTCATCGCATTATGATTTTTCATAAATATCTTTGTTTTTAACGAAATGTTTCCCTTGATTATTTATTGTGAGCCCGTTTTTTTATTTCTTCCATCACTCTCTTATCTCTTGATATTTGTCCATATCCCGAGATTGCTACTGTCCACATTTCGTTTTCAAATCTCTCCGACTCCCTAAGCCTGGGATTAAACCCCATCTCACGTACTCCACGTCAAAGCTTCGTTACGACGAAGCATATTTTTCCTTCATGTTTTCAAGAACCAAGAAATCCAAAAGGTCATCAAATCTTTATCGCGATCTTTCTTCTGCGGATGGTAGCCCATTAACATTTGATGATATGCACCTATGAATGTAAGATCTTCTTCTTCTTCTTCTTCTTCTTCTTCTATGTACCGTGTCTCTTCAGGACTTAGGCGATCATGGCCATACACATCTCCTCATTCCAATAGGGGTTTTTAGCCCGCTTTCTCCTGTTACTCTACACAAATCCAGCTATGCCTTCCACTTGTTCAGCCCAGTCAAGTATGTTACGTGCTGTTTTTTTCTGTCTCGCTTTTCCTCTATCTAACCCGTGAGTATCAGGTTCTCCAAGCACTCGTTTCCTCATTATATTACCCAGGAGCTTTAGCTGGCCTTTACTTATTTTAAATATTAGTTTTTCTTTTCGTTTCTATTCTCTCTAAAACCTTATCTTTGCTCACATGCTCGGTCCATGGTATACCCAGCATCCTTCTGTAGAACACCGCTTCGGTTGCTCATGAATACAAAATCTACGCGTTTTGTTTTGCTTCATTTTTGTGATCATACATCCATAATTTGGTAAACCCTATATACAAATCAGAATTCGATTCAATAAATAAATTGTATTTCTATAAAACGCTTCATTTTTCAATATTTACGTGTGGTGCAGGAGATATCGGCTCGGAATGAAAAATCGGAAAGCCAAGTTCAAATTCTAGTCGAATTTGTTGCATTCACTTACGCGAAAATACTCTTGGAAAAGATATTAATCCCTTTCTTCCCCCAGCTATAGGTTAAATAGCAGGATAGATTAAGTTCTACAGCCTTGGTTGGCGAACAATCTACTGTAGAAAGTAATGGCAAACTACTGTGGGAAAATATTCTGCCCAGTGAGTTATGTCTCTTTCGAGACATGATCGTCCAAGCGTATATAACTTATGTCACTTTACTGACTGACTGACTGACTGAATTACGTCTACCGCTCCACTCATTCGAAAAAGTTTATAAGGATAATGTGCTCTCCGGCAGAGTTCACGTTTCCCTTTGAATAGGGAACCAACATTTTATCCAGTGTGATTTAGATCGAACGTTTGTAACGTGTAAAAAAAATATCAAGGTTCAGCTACTCTTTTGAAGGTATTCACATTTTCTCATTCAGATTTCGAAAGCCCACATCTGCTGATATGTTTGTAATATTCTCATCCAAAGAGTAAACAAAAATAAATTTTCCCTTCAGATTACCGGTGATATCCATTTTAGTTACTTCTGCATTGACTGCGATTATATAGCGCCAGTCTGTTTGTTTCGAAAGTATATCGGCTCTCCGGTTTTTATTTTGACCCGCACATTCAAGCTTACGCCACCTGGTATTCCCAAGTGGTTACCCATCTAGGTATTGACCAGGAACGACGGTATAGGTATTTCAGCGTTATGTGACCGAAAGTCTAATTGACCGAAATGCACGAACTGGTCGAAGCGTCTTAAAGGTGATAAGCCCATAAATGGACGACTATCATTTGTCGGTTATGATGCAAATAAAGAATAACACGATTACAACCAACCATTTGAAAAAAGCTAAAATCATTTAGAGTACAGTGTAAATAGAGTACACTACGTATGATTAATACGCCGCTGTGGTTCACCTCAGTGTCCTCGACAGGCTCCAAAGGAGAATCAGTAATGTGATAGGTACTGACTTGGCGGCTCGACTACAACCACTTCCCCACCGACGAAATGTGGCCTCCCTTTGTCTGTTCTATAAATACTTTCATGGTTTCTGCTCCAACGAACTTAATCACTTGTGTCTCCTCAACAGGTGTTTGCTCGTGCAACCAGTTTGGCAACTGGGCCCCACCCATTCACAGTTAGGTTAGCCAAATGCAGACGACAATTCTACTCCTGCAGCTTCTTCCCTCGCACTTCCCGCCTGTGGAACTCGCTTCTTTATTCTTGCTTTCCTGACGGCTACAACCTCCTGGAATTTAAATGCAATGTCAATACTCATCTATTAACCACTTGACTCTAGTTCTTTCCCCACCCCGTATATCCTTTCCTTTCTCTCCACCTTTGAAACTGTCATCACACCTGCATTCTCATCTTTCTATTGCTTCTTTCTAACTGGTTCGTCTTCCTCTTCACTCTCTTCTAATTAATTGTTTTACACTTATGTAGCCCCCTGCATATCAGTGGCATTACCGCCTTGCTCGGGGTGAAACGATTAAAAAAAATGTATTTCTAAGAAAAGGTAAAAAAAAAAAAATGAAAATACTTCAGATCAACTCTGAGGTCTTATTTCATATCCACGGGTTTACGCGCATATCACGTTAAAACGCTGGTTCTTGTACGATCAGCGAATTTAAACAAGATTACGTAGATGGATGACTGCTTAGAGACACCAGATGCGGAGAACTTAGATGTGCAGATGGTGTAAAATAAAGGTGCGGAATTGAAAATTGGGAAGCAACGTTCCAATTCCAATCGGACGCAAAATAACATTGGGAAAGGTATGAATACAAGTTTTTTCCGTCCCAGTTATGGGTCCATTAGTAGCAATTCTATGAGCAAATCATTATTATTACCAGAAAATCTTTACAATCTAAAAAATTGACTGCTTTAAATATCCTACGAACAACATTAATTAATCGTATATACGTGTCGTTGGCTGTTGGGGGGAGTTTGAGTTTGAGTTTTGTTTAACGACATATCAACACCTCTGTGGGTTATTTAATGCCAAAAAGGTGGAGTTTTAAGGTATTTTTTTAATGTTCGGTTACACTGACAAAGTAGACTTAGTCAGATTTTAATGAAAAGTTTATGGTTTTATTTTAGGAAACTGAAAATGTCTTCTAGTTTTGTATTCAAAAATCTTTTGCTGAGAATATTTTTTTCCTTCAAAAATGTTTTATGCTAATATTTTTTTTCGTTAAAAATGTATTGTTGGTAATATTTTTCCTTCAAAAATGTATATTTTTCTATAAAGCATATTTTTCTGTATATATATTTTTAAAAGAGGGTGCCATGGACCGATAGATGGATTCTGAGGGTGCCATGGACCGATAGATGGACTCAGAGGGTGCCATGGACAGATAGATGGATTCAGAGGGTGCCATGGACCGTCCGATGGATTTTGAGGGTGACATGGACCGATAGATGGAATCTTAGGGTACCATGGACCGATAGATAGAATCTGATGGTGCCATGGACCGATGGATGTATTCGGAGGGTACCATGGAACGATAGATGGATTCAGAGGGTGCAATGTACCGATAGATGGATTCTGAGGGTAACATGGAACGATAGATGGATTCAGAGGGTGCCATGGATCGATAGATGGATTCAGAGGGTACCATGGACCGATAGATGGATTCTGAGGGTTCCATGGACGGATAGATGGATTCTGAGTGTACCCTGGACCGATAGATGGATTCGGAGGCTACCATGGACCCATAGATGGATTCTGCGGGTACCATGGACCGATAGACGTATTCTGAAGTTAACATGGACCGATATACGGATTCTGAGGGTACCATGGACCGATAGATAGATTCTGAGAGTACCATGGACCGATAGATTGATTCAGAGGGTGCCATGAAACGATTGATGGATTCAGAGGGTACTATGGACAGGTAGATGGATTCAGACGGTACCATGGACCGATGGATGGATTCTGAGGGTAATATGGAAAAATAGATGTATTCTGAGGGTGCCATTGACCGATATATGGATTCTGATGTTGCCATGGACCGATAGATGGATTCAGAGTGTAGCATAGACCGAAAGATAGATTCAGAGGGTGCCATGGATCGATAGATGGATTCAGACGGTACCATGGAACGATAGATGGATTCTGAGGGTGCCATGGATCGATAGATGGATTCTGAGGGTGCCATGGACCGAAAGATGGATTCAGAGGGTGCCATGGACCGATAGATGGATTCAGAGGGTACTATGGACAATTAGATGGATTCAGACGGTACCATGGACGGATGGATGGATTCTTAGGGTGCCATGGACGGAGATATGGATTCTGAGAGTACCATGGACCGATGAATAGATTCTGAGGGTGCCATGGAGCGATAGATGGATTCTGAGGGTACCATGGAACGATAGATGTATTCAGAGTGTACCATGGACCGATAGATGGATTCTGAGGGTACCATGGAACGATAGATGGAATCTGAGGGTACCATGGACCGATAGATGGATTCTGATGTTGCCATGGACCGATAGATGGATTCAGAGGGTGCCATGAAACGATTGATGGATTCAGAGGGTACTATGGATAGGTAGATGGATTCAGACGGTACCATGGACCGATGGATGGATTCTGAGGGTAATATGGAAAAATAGATGTATTCTGAGGGTGCCATTGACCGATATATGGATTCTGATGTTGCCATGGACCGATAGATGGATTCAGAGGGTGCCATGGACCGATAGACGGATTCTGAGGGTACCATGGACCAATATATGGAGTCTGAGGGTACCATAAACCGATAGATGGATTCAGAGTGTACCATGGACCGATAGATGGATTCAGAGTGTACCATGGACCGATAGATGGATTCTGAGGGTACCATGGACCGATAGATGGATTCTGATGTTGCCATGGACCGATAGATGGATTCAGAGGGTGCCATGGGTGGATAGATGGATTCAGAGGGTGCCATGGACCGGTAGATTGATTCTGAGTGTACTATAGACCGATAGATGGAATCAGAGGGTGCCATGGACCGATAGATGGATTCAGACTGTACCATGGACAGAGAGACGGATTCTGAAAGTAACATGGACCGATAGATGGATTCTAAGTGTACCATGGACCGATAGATGGATTCAGATGGGGCCATGGACCGATAGATGGATTCTCAGAGTGCCATGGACCGATACATGGATGTTGATGGTGCCATGGACCGATACATGGATTTTGATGGTGCCATGGACCGATAGATGGATTGTGAGTGGACTATAGACCGATAGATGTATTCAGAGGGTACCATGGATCGATAGATGGATTCTGAGGGTACCATGGACCGATAGATGGATTCTGAGGGTACCATTGAACGATAGATGGATTCTAAGGTTACCACGGACCGATAGATGGATTCTGATGTTGCCATGGACCGATAGATGGATTCAGAGGGTGCCGTGAAACGATTGATGGATTCAGAGGGTACTATGGACAGGTAGATGGATTCAGACTGTACCATGGACCGATGGATGGATTCTGAGGGTAATATGGAAAAATAGATGTATTCTGAGGGTGCCATTGACCGATAGATGGATTCTGAGGGTACCATGGACCGACAGATGGATTCAGAAGGTGCCATCGACCGATAGATGGATTCTGAGGGTATCATGGACCAATATATAGATTCTGAGGGTACCATGAACCGATAGATGGATTCAGAATGTACCAAGGACCGATAGATGGATTCAGAGTGTACCATGGACCGATAGATGAATTCAGATGGGGCCATGGACCGATAGATGGATTCTGAGTGTGCCATGGACCGATAGATGGATGCTAATGGTGCCATGGACCGATACATGGATTCTGATGGTGCCATGGACCGATAGATGGATTGTGAGTGTACTATAGACAGATAGATGCATTCAGAGGGTGCCATGGATCGATAGATGGATTCTGAGGGTACCATGGACCGATAGATCGATTCTGAGGGTTCCATGAACCGATAGATGGATTCTGAGAGTGCCATGGACCGATAGATGGATTCTGAGGGTACCATGGACCGATAGATGGATTCAGAGGGCGCCATGGACCAATAGATGTATTCAGAGGGCACCATGGACCGATAGACGGATTATGAGGTTAACATGGACCGATATACTATAGACCGATATAGGTATTCAGAGGGTACCATGGACCGATAGATGGATTCTGAGAGTACCATGGATCGAGTAATAGATTCTGTGAGTACCATGGAACGATAGATGGATTCTGAGTGTACCCTGGACCGATAGATGGATTCGGAGGGTACGATGGACCGATAGATGGATTCTGAGGGTACCATGGACCGACAGTTGGATTCAGAGGTTGCCATGGACCGATGGATGTATTCTGTGGGTACCATGGAACGATAGATGGCTTCAGAGGGTGCAATGTACTGATAGATGGATTCTGAGGGTATCCTGCAAGGATAGATGGATTCAGAGGGTACTATGGACAGGTAGATGGATTCAGACGGAACCATGGACCTATGGATGGATTCTGAGGGTAATATGAAACAGTAGGTGGATTCTGTGGGTGCCATGGACCGATAGATGGATTCTGAGAGTACTATAGACCGATAGATGGATTCTGAGAGTGCCATGGATCGATAGATGGATTCAGAGGGTGCCATGGACCAATAGATGGGATTCCGTGGGTACCATGGACCGATAGACGGATTCTGAGGGTACCATGGACCGATAGATGGATTCAGGGTGTACCATGGACCGATAGATGGATTCTGAGGTTACCATGGACCGATAGATGGATTCTGAGGGTGCCTTGGACCGATAGATGGATTCTGATGGTGCCATGGTCCGATAGATGAATTCAGAGGGTTCAATGGAACGATAGATGGAATTGAGGGTACCTTGGACCGATAGATGGATTCTGATGGTGCCATGGACCGACAGATGAATTCAGAGGGTGCCATGGAACGATCGATGTATTGAGAGGGTGCCACGGACCGATAGATAGATTCTGTGTGTACTATAGACCGATAGATGGATTCAGAATATGCCATGGATTGATAGATGGATTCAGAGGGTAATATGGAACAACAGATGGATTATGAGAGTACTGTAGACCGATAGATGGATTCTGAGGCTGCCATGGATCGATAGATGGATTCTGAGGGTACCATACACCGACATATGGATTCTGATGGTGCCATGGACCGATAGATGGATTCTGATGGTGCCATGGACCGATAGATGGATGGTGAGTGTACTATAGACGGATAGATGGATTCTGAGGTTCCATGAACCGATAGATGGATTCTGAGGGTGCCATGGTCCGATAGATGGATTCAGAGGTTACCATGGACCGATAGATGGATTCAGAGGGTGCCATGGACGAATAGATGGATTCAGAGTGTACCATGGACCGTTAGACGGATTATGAGTTTAACATGTACCGATATACGAATTGTGAGAGTACCATGGATCGAGTAATACATCCTGAGGTTACCATGGAATGATACCTGGATTCTGAGTGTACCCTGGACCGATAGATGGATTCGGAGGGCACCATGGACCAATAGATGGATTCTGAGTGTACCATGGACCGACAGTTGGATTCATAGGTTGCTATGGACCGATGGATGTGTATCCTGAGGGTACCATGGAACGATAGATGGCTTCAGATGGTGCAATGTACCGATAGATGGATTCTGAGGGTACCATGGAACGATACATGGATTCAGAGGGTACAATGGAGAGGTAGATGGATTCAGACGGTACCATGGACCAATGGATGGATTCTGAGTGTAATATGGAACAATAGATGGATTCTGTGGGAGCCATGGACCGATAGATGCATTCTGAAAGTACTATAGATCGATAGAGGGATTCTGATGGTGCCATGGATCGATAGATGGATTCTGAGGGTACCATGTTCCGACAGATGGATTCAGAGGGTGACATGGATCGATAGATGGATTCTGAGAGTAACATGGACCGATAGATGGATTCAGAGTGTACCATGGACCGATAGATGGATTCTGAGTTTACCATGGAAACGATAGATGGATTCTGAGGTTACCTTAGACCGATAGATGGATTCTGATGGTGCCATGGTCCGATAGATGAATTCAGAGGGTGCCATGGACCGATAGATGGATTCTGATGGTGCCATGGACCGATAGATGAATTCAGATGGTGCCATGGAACGATAGATGGACTGAGAGGGTGCCATTGACCGATACATTGATTCTGAGTGTACTATAGATCGATAGATGGATTCAGAAGGTGCCATGGATCGATAGATGGATTCAGAGGTTACCATGGACCGATAGATGAATTCTGAGGTTTCCATGGAACGATAGATGGATTCAGAGGGTACTATGGACAGATAGATGGATTCTGAGAGTACCATGGAACGATACATGGATTCAGAGGGTACAATGGACAGGTAGATTGATTCAGACGGTACCATGGACCAATGGATGGATTCTGAGTGTAATATGGAACAATAGATGGATTCTGTGGGAGCCATGGACCGATAGATGTATTCTGAAAGTACTATAGATCGATAGATGGATTCTGAGGGTGCCATGGATCGATAGATGGATTCTGAGGGTACCATGTTCCGACAGATGGATTCAGAGGGTGACATGGATCGATAGATGGATTCTGAGAGTAACATGGACCGATAGATGGATTCAGAGTGTACCATGGACCGATAGATGGATTCTGAGTTTACCATGGACCGATAGATGGATTCTGAGGGTACCTTAGACCGATAGATGGATTCTGATGGTGCCATGGTCCGATAGATGAATTCAGAGGGTGCCATGGTCCGATAGATGAATTCTGAGGGTGCCATGGACCGATAGATGGATTCTGATGGTGCCATGGACCGATAGATGGATTCTGATGGTGCCATGGACCGATAGATGAATTCAGATGGTGCCATGGAACGATAGATGGTCTGAGAGGGTGCCATTGACCGATAGATGGACTCTGAGTGTACTATAGACCGATAGATGGATTCAGAAGGTGCGATAGATGGATTCTGAGGCGAAAATGGACCGATTGATGGATTCTGATCTATAGACCGATAGATGGATTCTGAGAGTACCATGGACCGATAGATAGATTCATAGGGTGCCATGGACCGATAGATGTATTCTGAGGGTACCATGGACCGATAGATAGATTCAGATTGTACCCTGGACCGATGGATGGATTCTGAGTTTACCATGGACCGATAGACGGACTCTGAGGGTAACATGGACCGATAGATGGATTCTGAGGCGAAAATGGACCGATAGATGGATTCTGATTGTGCCATGGTACGATAGATAGATTTTGAGGGTACCTTGGACCGATAGATTGATTCTGAGTGTGCCATGGACCGATAGATTGATTCGGAAGGGACAATGGACAGATAGATGGATTCTGAGGGTAACATGGACCGATAGATGGATTCTGAGGGTACCATGGACCGATAGATGGATTCTGAGGGTGCCATGGACCGATAGATAGATTCAGAGGGTACCCTGGACCGATAGATGGATTCGGAGGGTAACATGGACCAATAGATGGATTCTGAGAGTACCATGGACCGACAGTTGGATTTAGAGGTTGCTATGGACCGATGGATGTGTATCCTGAGGGTACCATGGAACGATAGATGGCTTCAGGTGTTACAATGTACCGATAGATGGATTCTGAGTGTACCATGGAACAATACATGGATTCAGAGGGTACTATGGACAGGTAGATGGATTCAGACGGTACCATGGACCTATGGATGGATTCTGAGTGTAATATGGAACAATAGATGGATTCTGTGGGAGCCATGGACCGATAGATGTATTCTGAGAGTACTACAGATCGATAGATGGATTCTGAGGGTGCCATGGATCGATAGATGGATTCTGAGTGTACCATGGACCGATAGATGGATTCTGAGGGTACCATGTACCGACAGATGGATTGCGAGTGTGACATGGATCGATAGATGGATTCTGAGAGTAACATGGAGAATAGATGGATTCAGAATGTACCATGGACCGATAGATGGATTCTGAGTTTACCATGGACCGATAGATGGATTCTGAGGGTACCTTGGACCGATAGATGGATTCTGATGGTGCCATGGACCGATAGATGAATTCAGATGGTGCCATGGACCGATAGATGACTTCAGTGGGTGCCATGGATCGATAGATGTATTCTGAGGGTACCATGGACCGATAGATCGATTCAGATTGTACCCTGGACAGATGGATGGATTCTGAGGTTACCATGGACCGATAGACAGATTCTGAGGGTAACATGAACCGATAGATTGATTCAGAGGGTGCCATGGTCCGATAGATGGATTCTGAGGGTACCATGGATTGATAGATGGATTCTGATTGTGCCATGGACCGATAGATGGACTCGGAAGGGACCATGGACCGATAGATGGATTCTGAGGGTAACATGGACCGATAGATGGATTCAGAGGGTACCATGGACCTATAGATGGATTCTGAGGGTTCCATGGACCGATAGATGGATTCTGAGTGTACCCTGGACCAATAGATGGATTCGGAGGGTACCGTGGAACGATAGATGCATTCTGAGGTTAACATGGACCGATAGAGGGATTCTGAGGGTACCAATCGACCGATAGATAGATTCTGAGGGAACCATGGACCGATAGATTGATTCAGAGGGTGCCATGGTCCGATAGATGGATTCTGAGGGTACCATGGATTGATAGATGGATTCTGATGGGGCCATGGATTGAAAGATGGATTCAGAGGTTGCCATATACCGATAGATGCATTCTGAGGGTGCCATGGACCGATAGATGGATTCTGATGGTGCCATGGACCGATAGATGGATTCTGATGGTGCCATGGGCCGATACATAGATTCTGATGTGGCCATGTACCGATAGATAAATCAGAGGGTACCATGGACCGATAGATTGATTCTGATGGTGCCATGGACCGATAGATGCATTCTGATGGTACCATGGATCGATAGATGTATTCTGATGGTGCCATGGACCGATAGATAAATTCAGATGGTACCATAGACCGATAGATGGATTCTGACGGTGCCATGGACCGATGGATGATTTCAGAGGGTACGGTGGTCCGATAGACCGATTCTGATGGTGACATGGACTGATAAGATGCATTCTGAGGGTACCATGGACAGATGGATGTATTCTGAAGTTTCCATGGACCCGATAGATGTATTCTGATGCAGCCATGGACCGATAGATGGATTCTGAGAGTGCCATGAACCGATGGATGGATTCTGAGGGTACCATGGATCGGTAGATGGATTCAGAGTTTACCATGGACCGATAGATGGATTCTTAGGGTTCCATAGACCGATAGATGGATTCTGAGGGTGCCATGGACCGATAGATGGATTCTGAGGGTGCCATGGACCGATAGATGGATTCCGATGGTGCCATGGACCAATTGATGATTTCAGAGGGTACGGTGGTCCGATAGACCGATTCTGATGGTGACATGGACCTGATAGATGCATTCTGAGGGTACCATGGACAGAAGGATGCATTCTGAGGGTACCATGGAACGATAGATGCATTCTGAAGGTACCATGGACCGATAGATGGATTCTGATGGTGCCATGGACCGATAGATGTATTCTCAGGGAACCATGGACCGATAGATGTATTCTGAGAGTGCTATGGACCGATAGATGGATTCTGATGGTGCCATGGACCGATAGATTGATTCTGATGGTGCCATGGACCGATAGATGCATTCTGAGGGTTCCATGGACCGATAGATGGATACTGATCGTGCCATTGACCGAGAGATGCATTCTGAGTGTACCATGGACCGATGGATGTATTCTGAGGGTTCCATGAAACGATAGTTGAATTCAGACGGTGCAATGGACCAATGGATGGATTCTGAGGTTAACATGGACCGATAGATTGATTCAGAGGTTGCCATGGACCGATAGATGTATTCTGAGGGTACCATGGAGGGATAGATTGATTCCGAGGCTACCATGGATCGATAGATGGATTCTGATTGTGCCATGGACCAATAGATTGATTCTGAGGGTGCCATGTACCGATAGATGGATTCTGATGGTGCCATGGTTTGATAGATAAATTCAGAGAGTGCCATGGACCGATAGATGGATTCTGAGGGTACCATGGACTGTTAGATGGATTATGATCGTGCTATGGAAAGATAGATGGATTCTGATGGTGTTATGGAAAGATAGATGGATTCTGATGGTGCCATGGACCGATGGATGGATTCTGATGGTGCCATGGACCGATAGATAAATTCAGCGGGTACCATGGACCGATAATGGATTCTGATGGTACCATGGACCGATAGATGGATTCTGATGGAGCCATGGACCGATAGATTCTGATGGTGCCATGGACCGATGGATGGATTCTGATGGTGACATGGGCCGGTAGATGGATTCAGTGTGTACTATAGACCGATACATGGATTCAGAGGGTGCCATGGATAGGTAGATGGATTTAGAGGGTAACATGGACCGATAGATGGATTCTGAGGTTGCCATGGACTATATGTCCATGGATTCTGAGGGTTACATGGACCGATAAATTGATTCTGAGGGTGCCATGGATCAATAGATGTATTCTGAGTTCACCATGGACCGATAGATGGATTCAGAGGATGCCATGGACCAATAGATGGATTCAGATGGTACCATGGACCGATAGACGAATTCTGAGGGTAACATGGACCGATAAATGGATTCTGAGTGTACCCTGGACCGATAGTGGTTTCGGAGGGTACCATGGACCGATAGATGCATTCTGAGTGTACCATGGACCGATGGATGTATTCTGAGGGTAACATAGACCAATAGATTGATTCTGAGGGTGCCATGGACCGATTGATGTATTCTGAGTTTACTATAGACCGATAGATGGATTCTGGGGTTGCCATGAATCGATAGATGGATTAAGAGGGTGCCATGGACCGATAGATGGATTCTGAGGGTTCCATGGACCGGTAGATTGATTCTGAGTGTACCCTGGACCGATAGATGGTTTCGGAGGGGACCATAGACCGATAGATGCATTCTGAATGTACCATGGACCGATGGATGTATTCTGAGGGTGCAATGGAGCGATGTATGGATTCTGAGGGTACCATAGAACGATAGATTGAATCAGAGGGTGCCATGGACGGATAGATGTATTCTCAGGGTACCATGGATTGATAGACGGATTCTGATCGTACCATGCACCGATAGATGGATCCTGAGTGTGCCATGGACCGATAGATGTATTCTGATGGTGCCATTGATGGATAGATGGATCTAGAGAGTGCCATCGGGATTCTGATGGTGCCATGGACCGATAGATGGATTCTGAGAGTGCCATGGACCGATGGATGAATTCTGGAGGTGCTATGGACAGATAGATGGATTCTGAGGTTACCATGGAACGATAGATGGATTCTGAGGTTAGCATGGACTCATAGATGGATTCTGATGGTGTCATGGACCGATACATGGATTCAGAGCGTGCCATGGAACGATAGATGGATTCTGAGGGTGCCATGGACCGATACATGGATTCAGAGGGAGCCATTGACCGATAGATGGATTCTGACTGTGCCATGGACCGAGAGAGGATTCTGAAGGTACCATGTACAGATAAGAAAAATTCTGAGTGTACTATGGACCGATAGATGGATTCAGATAGTGCTACGGACCAATATGTGGATTCAGAGGAGACCATGGACCGATAGACGAATTCTGAGGGTAAAATGGAACGATAAATGTATTCCGAGGGTACCATTGACTGATAGATGGATTCTTATGGTGCCATGGAACGATAGATGGATTCAGAGTGTACTATAGACCGATAGATGGATACAGAGGGTGCCATAGACCGAATGATGGATTCTGAGCGTTCAATGGACCGAGAGATGGATTCAGAGGGTGCCATGGACCAATAGATATATTCAGAGAGTACCATGGACTGATAGACGAATTCTGATGGTGCCATGGAACGATAGATGCATTCTGAGGGTGCCATGGACCGATAGATGGATTCTGATGGTGCCATGGACCGATAGATGTATTCTCAGGGAACCATGGACCGATAGATGGATTCTGATGGTGCCATGGACCGATAGATGGATTCGGAGAGTGCTATGGACCGATAGATGGATGCTGATGGTGCCATGGACCGATAGATGTATTCTGATGGAGCCATGGACCGATAGATGGATTCTGAGAGTGCCATGAACCGATGGATGGATTCTGAGGGTGCCATGGATCGGTAGATGGATTTAGAGGTTACCATGAACCGATAGATGGATTCTTAGGGTTCCATGGACCGATAGATGGATTCTGAGGGTGCCATGGACCGATAGATGGATTCTGAGGGTAACATGGACCGATAGATGGATTCCGATGGTGCCATGGACCAATAGATGATTTCAGAGGGTACGGTGGTCCGATAGACCGATTCTGATGGTGACATGGACTGATAGATGCATTCTGAGGGTACCATGGACAGATGGATGTATTCTGAGGGTACCATGGAACGATAGATGCATTCTGAGGGTACCATGGACCGATAGATGGATTCTGATCGTGCCATGTACCGATAGATGTATTCTCAGGGAACCATGGACCGATAGATGGATTCTGAGGGTGCCATGGACCGATAGATGGATTCTGAGGTAACCATGGTCCGATAGATGGATTCAGAGGGTGCCATGGACCAATAGATATATTCAGAGAGTACCATGGACTGATAGACGAATTCTGAGGGTAACATGGACCGATAAATGGATTCTGAGGGTACCATGGACTGATAGATGGATTCTGATTGTGCCATGGAACGATAGATGCATTCTGAGGGTGCCATGGACCGATAAATGCATTCTGATGGTGCCATGGACCGATAGATGTATTCTCAGGGTGCCATGGACCGATAGATGGATTCTGATGGTGGTATGGACCGATAGATGGATTCTGAGAGTGCTATGGACCGATATATGGATTCTGATGGTGCCATGGAACGATAGATTGATTCTGATGGTGCCATGGAACGATAGATGCATTCTGAGTTTACCATGGACCCGATAGATGTATTCTGATGGAGCCATGGAGCGATAGATGGATTCTGAGAGTGCCATGAACCGATGGATGGATTCTGAGTGTGCCATGGACCGATAGATAAATTCAGAGCGTACCATGGATCGGTAAATGGATTCAGAGGTTACCATGAAGCGATAGATGGATTCTTAGGGTTCCATGGACCGATAGATGCATTCTGAGGGTACCATGGACCGATAGATGGATTATGAGTTTGCCATGGACCGATAGATGGATTCTGAGGGTAACATGGACCGATAGATGGATTCCGATGGTGCCATGGACCAATAGATGATTTCAGAGGGTACGGTGGTCCAATAGACCGATTCTGATGGTGACATGGACTGATAGATGCATTCTGAGGGTACCATGGACAGATGGATGTATTCTGAGGGTACCATGGAACGATAGATGCATTCTGAGGGTACCATGGACCGATAGATGGATTCTGATCGTGCCATGTACCGATAGATGTATTCTCAGGGAACCATGGACCGATAGATGGATTCTGAGGGTGCCATGGACCGATAGATGGATTCTGAGGTAACCATGGTCCGATAGATGGATTCAGAGGGTGCCATGGACCAATAGATATATTCAGAGGGTACCATGGACTGATAGACGAATTCTGAGGGTAACATGGACCGATAAATGGATTTTGAGGGTACCATGGACTGATAGATGGATTCTGATGGTGCCATGGAACGATAGATGCATTCTGAGGGTGCCATGGACCGATAGATGGATTCTGATGGTGTAAAGGACCGATAGATGTATTCTCAGGGAACCATGGACCGATAGATGGATTCTGATGGTGCCATGGACCGATAGATGGATTCTGAGAGTGCTATGGACCGATAGATGGATTCTGATGGTGCCATGGACCGATAGATTGATTCTGATGGTGCCATGGAACGTAGATGCATTCTGAGTTTACCATGGACCCGATAGGTGTATTCTGATGGAGCCATGGAGCGATAGATGGATTCTGAGAGTGCCATAAACCGATGGATGGATTCTGAGTGTGCCATGGACCGATGGATGGATTCTGAGTGTGCCATGGACCGATAGATAAATTCAGAGGGTACCATGGATCGGTAGATGGATTCAGAGGTTACCATGAAGCGATAGATGGATTCTTAGGGTTCCATGGACCGATAGATGCATTCTGATGGTACCATGGACCGATAGATGGATTATGAGGGTGCCATGGACCGATAGATGGATTCTGAGGGTAACATGGACCGATAGATGGATTCCGATGGTGCCATGGACCAATAGATGATTTCAGAGGGTACGGTGGTCCGATAGACCGATTCTGATGGTGACATGGACTGATAGATGCATTCTGAGGGTACCATGGACAGATGGATGTATTCGGAGGGTACCATGGAACGATAGATGCATTCTGAGGGTACCATGGACCGATAGATGGATTCTGATCGTGCCATGGACCGATAGATGTATTCTCAGGGAACCATGGACCGATAGATGGATTCTGATGGTGCCATGGACCGATAGATGGATTCTGAGAGTGCTTTGGACCGATAGATGGATTCTGATGGTGCCATGATGGAATCTGATGGTGCCTGGACCGATAGATTGATTCTGATGGTGCCATGGACCGATAGATGCATTCTGAGGGTTGCATGGACCGATAGATGGATTCTGATCGTGCCATTGACAGAGAGATGCATTCTGTGTGTACCATGGACCGATGGATGTATTCTGAGGGTTCCATGAAACGATAGTTGAATTAAGACGGTGCAATGGACCAATGGATGGATTCTGAGGGTAACATAGACCGATAGATTGATTCAGAGGTTGCCATGGACCGATAGATGTATTCTGAGGTTACCATGGACGGATAGATTGATTCCGAGGCTACCATGGATCGATAGATGGATTCTGATTGTGCCATGGACCAATAGATGGATTCTGAGGGTGCCATGTACCGATAGATGGATTCTGATGGTGCCATGGTTTGATAGATAAATTCAGAGAGTGCCATGGACGGATAGATGGATTCTGAGGGTACCATGGACTGTTAGATGGATTCTGATGGTGCTATGGAAAGATAGATGGATTCTGATGGTGTTATGGAAAGATAGATGGATTCTGATGGTGCCATGGACCGATGGATGGATTCTGATGGTGCCATGGACCGATAGATAAATTCAGAGGGTACCATGGACCGATAGATGGATTCTGATGGTACCATGGACTGATAGATGGATTCTGATGGAGCCATGGACCGATAGATGCATTCTGAGGGTACCACGGACCGATAGATGGATTCAGAGTGTACTATAGACCGATACATGGATTCAGAGGGTGCCATGGATCGGTAGTTGGATTCAGAGGGTAACATGGACCGATAGATGGATTCTCAGGTTTCCATGGACATATAGATGGATTCTGAGTTCACCATGGACCGATAGATGGATTCAGAGGATGCCATGGACCAATAGATGGATTCAGAGGGTACCATGGACCGATAGACGAATTCTGATGGTAACATGGACCGATAAATGGATTCTGAGTGTACCATGGACCGATAGATAAATTCGGATGGTACCATGGATCGGTAGATGGATTCAGATGTTACCAAGGACCGATAGATGGATTCTTAGGGTTCCATGGACCGATAGATGCATTCTGAGGGTACCATGGACCGATAGATGGATTATGAGTTTGCCATGGACCGATAGATGGATTATGAGGGTAACATGGACCTATACATGGATTCCGATGGTGCCATGGACCAATAGATGATTTCAGAGGGTACGGTGGTCCGATAGACCGATTCTGATGGTGACATGGACTGATAGATGCATTCTGAGGGTACCATGGACAGATGGATGTATTCTGAGGGTACCATCGAACGATAGATGCATTCTGAGGGTACCATGGACCGATAGATGGATTCTGATCGTGCCATGTACCGATAGATGTATTCTCAGGGAACCATGGACCGATAGATGGATTCTGAGGGTGCCATGGACCGATAGATGGATTCTGAGGTAACCATGGTCCGATAGATGGATTCAGAGGGTGCCATGGAACAATAGATATATTCAGAGAGTACCATGGACTGATAGACGAATTCTGAGGGTAACATGGACCGATAAATGGATTCTGAGGGTACCATGGACTGATAGATGGATTCTGATGGTGCCATGGAAGGATAGATGCATTCTGAGGGTGCCATGGACCGATAGATGCATTCTGATGGTGCCATGGACCGATAGATGTATTCTCAGGGAGCCATGGACCGATAGATGGATTCTGATGGTGCCATGGACCGATATATGGAATCTGAGCGTGCTATGGACCGATAGATGGATTCTGATGGTGCCATGGAACGATAGATTGATTCTGATGGTGCCATGGAACGATAGATGCATTCTGAGTTTACCATGGACCCGATAGATGTATTCTGATGGAGCCATGGAGCGATAGATGGATTCTGAGAGTGCCATGAACCAATGGATGGATTCTGAGTGTGCCATGGACCGATGGATGGATTCTGAGTGTGCCATGGACCGATAGATAAATTCAGAGGGTACCATGGATCGGTAGATGGATTCAGAGGTGACCATGAAGCGATAGATGGATTCTTAGGGTTCCATGGACCGATAGATGCATTCTGAGGGTACCATGGACCGATAGATGGATTAATGAGGGTGCCATGGACCGATAGATGGATTCTGAGTGTAACATTGACCGATAGATGGATTCCGATGGTGCCATGGACCAATAGATGATTTCAGAGGGTACGGTGGCCCGATAGACCGATTCTGATGGTGACATGGACTGATAGATGCATTCTGAGGGTACCATGGACAGATGGATGTATTCTGATGGTGCCATGGAACGATAGATGCATTCTGAGGGTGCCATGGACCGATAGATGGATTCTGAGTGTGCCATGGAACGATGGATGGATTCTGAGTGTGCCATGGACCGATAGATAAATTCAGAGGGTACCATGGATCGGTAGATGGATTCAGAGGTTACCATGAAGCGACAGATGGATTCTTAGGGTTCCATGGACCGATAGATGCATTCTGAGGGTACCATGGACCGATAGATGGATTATGAGGGTGCCATGGACCGATAGATGGATTCTGAGGGTAACATGGACCGATAGATGGATTCCGATGGTGCCATGGACCAATAGATGATTTCAGAGGGTACGGTGGTCCGATAGACCGATTCTGATGGTGCCATGGACCGATAGATGCATTCTGAGGGTTCCATGGACCGATAGATGGATTCTGATCGTGCCATTGACAGAGAGATTCATTCTGAGTGTACCATGGACCGATGGAAGTATTCTGAGGGTTCCATGAAACGATAGTTGAATTCAGACGGTGCAATGGACCAATGGATGAATTCTGAGGGTAACATAGACCGATAGATTGATTCAGAGGTTGCCATGGACCGATAGATGTATTCTGAGGGTACCATGGACCGATAGATTGATTCTGATTGTGCCATGGACCAATAGATGGATTCTGAGGGTGCCATGTACCGATAGATGGATTCTGATGGTGCCATGGTTTGATAGATAAATTCAGAGAGTGCCATGGACCGATAGATGGATTCTGAGGGTACCATGGACTGATAGATGGATTCTGATGGAGCCATGGACCGATAGATGCATTCTGAGGGTACCACGGACCGATAGATGGATTCAGAGTGTACTATAGACCGATACATGGATTCAGAGTGTGCCATGGATCGGTAGTTGGATTCAGAGGGTAACATGGACCGATAGATGGATTCTCAGGTTGCCATAGACTGATAGATGGATTCTGATGGAGCCATGGACCGATAGATGCATTCTGAGGGTACCACGGACCGATAGATGGATTCAGAGTGTACTATAGACCGATACATGGATTCAGAGGGTGCCATGGATCGGTAGTTGGATTCAGAGGGTAACATGGACCGATAGATGGATTCTCAGGTTGCCATGGACATATAGATGGATTCTGAGTTCACCATGGACCGATAGATGGATTCAGAGGATGCCATGGACCAATAGATGGATTCAGAGGGTACCATGGACCGATAGACGAATTCTGAGTGTAACATGGACCGATAAATGGATTCTGAGTGTACCCTGGACCGATAGATGGATTATGAGTTTGCCATGGACCGATAGATGGATTCTGAGGGTAACATGGACCGATAAATGGATTCTGAGTGTACCCTGGACCGATAGATGGATTATGAGTTTGCCATGGACCGATAGATGGATTCTGAGGGTAACATGGACCGATAGATGGATTCCGATGATTTCAGAGGGTACGGTGGTCCGATAGACCGATTCTGATGGTGACATGGACTGATAGATGCATTCTGAGGGTACCATGGACAGATGGATGTATTCTGAGGGTACCATGGAACGATAGATGCATTCTGAGGGTACCATGGACCGATATATGGATTCTGATCGTGCGATGTACCGATAGATGTATTCTCAGGGAACCATGGACCGATAGATGGATTCTGATGGTGCCATGGACCGATAGATGGATTCTGAGGTAACCATGGTCCGATAGATGGATTCAGAGGGTGCCATGGACCAATAGATATATTCAGAGAGTACCATGGACTGATAGACGAATTCTGAGGGTAACATGGACCGATAAATGGATTTTGAGGGTACCATGAACTTATAGATGGATTCTGATGGTGCCATGGAACGATAGATGCATTCTGAGGGTGCCATGGACCGATAGATGGATTCTGATGGTGCAAAGGACCGATAGATGTATTCTCAGGGAACCATGGACCGATAGATGGATTCTGATGGTGCCATGGACCGATAGATGGATTCTGAGAGTGCTATGGACCGATAGATGGATTCTGATGGTGCCATGGACCGATAGATTGATTCTGATGGTGCCATGGAACGATAGATGCATTCTGAGTTTACCATGGACCCGATAGGTGTATTCTGATGGAGCCATAAACCGATGGATGGATTCTGAGTGTGCCATGGACCGATGGATGGATTCTGAGTGTCTCATGGACCGATAGATAAATTCAGAGGGTACCATGGATCGGTAGATGGATTCAGAGGTTACCATGAAGCGATAGATGGATTCTTAGGGTTCCATGGACCGATAGATGCATTCTGAGGGTACCATGGACCGATAGATGGATTATGAGGGTGCCATGGACCGATAGATGGATTCTGAGTGTAACATGGACCAATAGATGGTTTCAGAGTGTACGGTGGTCCGATAGACCGATTCTGATGGTGACATGGACTGATAGATGCATTCTGAGGGTACCATGGACAGATGGATGTATTCTGAGGGTACCATGGAACGATAGATGCATTCTGAGGGTACCATGGACCGATAGATGGATTCTGATCGTGCCATGGACCGATAGATGTATTCTCAGGGAACCATGGACCGATAGATGGATTCTGTTGGTGCCATGGACCGATAGATGGATTCTGAGAGTGCTATGGACCGATAGATGGATTCTGATGGTGCCATGGACCGATAGATTGATTCTGATGGTGCCATGGACCGATAGATGCATTCTGAGGGTTCCATGGACCGATAGATGGATTCTGATCGTGCCATTGACAGAGAGATGCATTCTGAGAGTACCATGGACCAATGGATGTATTCTGAGGGTTCCATGAAACGATAGTTGAATTCAGACGGTGCAATGGACCAATGGATGGATTCTGAGGGTAACATAGACCGATAGATTGATTCAGAGGTTGCCATGGACCGATAGATGTATTCTGAGGGTACCATGGAGGGATAGATTGATTCCGAGGCTACCATGGATCGATAGATGGATTCTGATTGTGCCATGGACCAATAGATGGATTCTGAGGGCGCCATGTATCGATAGATGGATTCTGATGGTGCCATGGTTTGATAGATAAATTCAGGGCGTGCCATGGACCGATAGATGGATTCTGAGGGCACCATGGGACTGATAGATGGATTCTGATGGAGCCATGGACCGATAGATGCATTCTGAGGGTACCACGGACAGATAGATGGATTCAGAGTGTACTATAGACCGATACATGGATTCAGAGGGTGCCATGGATCGGTAGTTGGATTCAGAGGGTAACATGGACCGATAGATGGATTCTCAGGTTGCCATGGACATATAGATGGATTCTGAGTTCACCATGGACCGATAGATGGATTCAGAGGATGCCATGGCCCAATAGATGGATTCAGAGGGTACCATGGACCGATAGACGAATTCTGAGGTTAACATGGACCGATAAATGGATTCTGAGTGTACCCTGGACCGATAGATGGATTCTGAGTGTGCCATGGACCGATAGATATATTCTGAGGGTACCATGGACCGATAGATTGATTCGGAAGTGACAATGGACAGTTAGATTGATTCTGAGGGTAACATGGACCGACAGATGGATTCTGAGGGTACCATGGACCGATAGAAGTATTCTGGGGGTGCCATGGACCGATAGATAGATTCAGAGGGTACCCTGGACCGATAGATGGATTAGGAGGGTAACATGGACCAATAGATGGATTCTGAGAGTAGCATGGACCGACAGTTGGATTTAGAGTTTGCTATGGACCGATGGATGTGTATCCTGAGGGTACCATGGAACGATAGATGGCTTCAGATGGTACAATGTACCGATAGATGGATTCTGAGGGTACCATGGAACGATACATGTATTCAGAGGGTACTATGGACAGGTAGATGGATTCAGACGGTACCATGGACCTATGGATGGATTCTGAGTGTAATATGGAACAATAGATGGATTCTGTGGGAGCCATAGACCGATAGATGTATTCTGAGAGTACTATAGATCGATAGATGGATTCTGAGGGTGCCATGGATCAATAGATGGATTCTGAGGGTAACATGGACCGATAGATGGATTCTGAGGGTACCATGTACCGACAGATGGATTCAGAGTGTGACATGGATCGATAGATGGATTCTGAGAGTAACATGGAGAAAAAGATGGATTCAGAATGTACCATGGACCGATAGATGGATTCTGAGTTTACCATGGACCGATAGATGGATTCTGAGGGTACCTTGGACCGATAGATGGATTCTGATGGTGCCATGGACGGATAGATGAATTCAGAGGGTGCCATGGACAGATAGATGGATTCGGAGGTTACTATGGACCGATAGACAGATTCTGAGGGTAACATGAACCGATAGATGGATTCTGAGCGGAAAATGGACCGATAGATGGATTCTGAGCGTAAAATGGACCGATAGATGGATTGTGATTGTGCGATGGACCGATAGATGGATTCTGAGGGTAACATGGACCGATAGATGGATTCTGAGGGTTCCATGGACCGATAGATGGATTCTGAGTGTACCCTGGACCAATAGATTGATTCGGAGTGTACCGTGGAACGATAGATGAATTCTGAGGGTACCATGGACCGATAGAGGGATTCTGAGGGTACCATGGACCGATAGATAGATTCTGAGGGAAACATGGACCGATAGATTGATTCAGAGGGTGCCATGGACCGATAGATGGATTCTGAGGGTACCATGGATTGATAGATGGATTCTGATGGGGCCATGGATTGAAAGATGGATTCAGAGGTTGCCATATACCGATAGATGCATTCTGAGGGAACCATGGACCGATAGATTGATTCAGCGGGTGCCATGGACCGATAGATGGATTCTGAGGGTACCATGGATTGATAGATGGATTCTGATGGGGCCATGGATTGAAAGATGGATTCAGAGGTTGCCATATACCGATAGATGCATTCTGATGGTGCCATGGACTGATAGATGGATTCTGATGGTGCCATGGACCGATAGATGGATTCTGATGGTGCCATGGGCCGATACATTGATTCTGATGTGGCCATGTACCATGTGGCCATATATTGAATGTACCATGTGGCCATAGATTGAATCTGATAGTGCCATGGACCGATAGATGCATTCTGATGGTACCATGAATCGATAGATGTATTCTGATGGTGCCATGGACCGATAGATAAATTCAGATGGTACCATAGACCGATAGATGGATTCTGATGGTGCCATGGACCGATTGATGATTTCAGAGGGTACGGTTGTCCGATAGACCGATTCTGATGGTGACATGGACTGATAAGATGCATTCTGAGGGTACCATGGACAGATGGGTGTATTTTGAGGTTACCATGGAACCGATAGATGTATTCTGATGGAGCCATGGACCGATAGATTGATTCTGAGGGTACCATGGACCGATAGATGGATTCAGAGGTTGCCATGGACCAATAGATGGATTCAGAGTGTACCATGGACCGATAGACGGATTATGAGGTTAACATGGACCGATATACTATAGACCGATAGATGTATTCAGAAGGTACCATGGACAGATAGATGGATTCTGATGGTGCCATGGACCGATGGATGATTTCAGAGGGTACGGTTGTCCGATAGACCGATTCTGATGGTGACATGGACTGATAAGATGCATTCTGAGGGTACCATGGACAGATGGATGTATTTTGAGGTTACCATGGAAGCGATAGATGTATTCTGATGGAGCCATGGACCGATAGATTGATTCTGAGGCTACCATGGACCGATAGATTGATTCAGAGGTTGCCATGGACCAATAGATGGATTCAGAATGTACCATGGACCGATAGACGGATTATTAGGTTAACATGGACCGATATACTATAGACCGATAGATGTATTCAGAAGGTACCATGGACAGATAGATGGATTCTGAGAGTACCATGGATCGAGTAATAGATTCTGTGAGTACCATGGAACGATAGATGGATTCTGAGTGTACCCTGGACCGATAGATGGTTTCGGAGGGTACGATGGACCGATAGATGGATTCTGATGGTACCATGGACCGACAGTTGGATTCAGAGGCTGCCATGGACCGATTGATTTATTCTGTGGGTTCAATGGAACGATAGATGGCTTCAGTGGGTGCAATGTACCGATAGATGGCTTCTGAGGGTATCCTGCAACGATAGATGGATTCAGAGGGTACTATGGACAGGTAGATGGATTCAGACGGAACCATGGACCTATGGATGGATTCTAAGGGTAATATGAAACAATAGATGGATTCTGTGGGTGCCATGGACCGATAGATGGATTCTGAGAGTACTATAGACCGATAGATGGATTCTGAGAGTGCCATGGATCGATAGATGGATTCAGAGGGTGACATGGACCAATAGATGGGATTCAGTGGGTACCATGGACGGATAGACGGATTCTGAGGGTACCATGGACCGATAGATGGATTCAGAGTGTACCATGGACCGATAGATGGATTCTGAGGTTACCATGGACCGATAGATGGATTCTGAGGGTACCTTGGACCGATACATGGATTCTGATGGTGCCATGGACCGATAGATAAATTCAGAGGGTACCATGGACCGATAGATGGATTCTGATGGTACCATGGACCGATAGATGGATTCTGATGGAGCCATGGACCGATAGATGCATTCTGAGGGTACCGCGGACCGATAGATGGATTCTGATGGTGCCATGGACCGGTAGATGGATTTAGAGTGTACTATAGACCGATACATGGATTCAGAGGGTGCCATGGATCGGTAGATGGATTTAGAGGGTAACATGGACCGATAGATGGATTCTGAGGTTGCCATGGACATATAGATGGATTCTGCGTGTAACATGGACCGATAAATTGATTCTGAGGGTGCCATGGATCAATAGATGTATTCTGAGTTCACCATGGACCGATAGATGGATTCAGAGGATGCCATGGACCAATAGATGGATTCAGATGGTACCATGGACCGATAGACGAATTCTGAGGGTAACATGGACCGATAAATGGATTCTGAGTGTACCCTGGACCGATAGTGGTTTCGGAGGGTACCATGGACCGATAGATGCATTCTGAGTGTACCATGGACCGATGGATGTATTCTGAGGGTAACATAGACCAATAGATTGATTCTGAGGGTGCCATGGACCGATTGATGTATTCTGAGTTTACTATAGACCGATAGATGGATTCTGGGGTTGCCATGAATCGATAGATGGATTAAGAGGGTGCCATGGACCGATAGATGGATTCTGAGGGTTCCATGGACCGGTAGATTGATTCTGAGTGTACCCTGGACCGATAGATGGTTTCGGAGGGGACCATAGACCGATAGATGCATTCTGAATGTACCATGGACCGATGGATGTATTCTGAGGGTGCAATGGAGCGATGTATGGATTCTGAGGGTACCATAGAACGATAGATTGAATCAGAGGGTGCCATGGACGGATAGATGTATTCTCAGGGTACCATGGATTGATAGACGGATTCTGATCGTACCATGCACCGATAGATGGATCCTGAGTGTGCCATGGACCGATAGATGGATTCTGATGGTGCCATTGATTGATAGATGGATCTAGAGGGTGCCATCGGGATTCTGATGGTGCCATGGACAGATAGATGCATTCTGAGGCTCCCATGAACCGATAGATGGATTCTGATGGTGCCATGGACCGATAGATGGATTCTGAGAGTGCCATGGACCGATGGATGAATTCTGGAGGTGCTATGGACAGATAGATGGATTCTGAGGTTACCATGGAACGATAGATGGATTCTGAGGTTACCATGGACTGATAGATAGATTCTGATGGTGTCATGGACCGATAGATGGATTCAGAGCCTGCCATGGAACGATAGATGGATTCTGAGGGTGTCATGGACCGATAGATGGATTCAGAGGGAGCCATGGACCGATAGATGGATTCTGACTGTGCCATGGACCAAGAGATGGATTCTGAGGGTACCATGGAACGATAGATGGATTCTGAAGGTACCATGTACAGATATGAAAAATTCTGAGTGTACTATGGACCGATAGATGGATTCAGATAGTGCTACGGACCAATATGTGGATTCAGAGGGTACCATGGACCGATAGACGAATTCTGAGGGTAACATGGAACGATAAATGGATTCCGAGGGTACCATTGACTGATAGATGGATTCTTATGGTGCCATAGAACGATAGATGGATTCAGAGTGTACTATAGACCGATAGATGGATACAGAGGGTGCCATGGATCGGTAGATGAATTCAGAGTGTAACATGGACCGAATGATGGTTTCTGAGAGTTCAATGGACCGATAGATGGATTCTGAGGGTACCATGGAGCGATAGATGGATTCCGAGGGTGCCATGGACCGATAGATGGATTCTGAGGTAACCATGGACCGATAGATGGATTCAGAGGGTGCCATGGACCAATAGATATATTCAGAGAGTACCATGGACTGATAGACGAATTCTGAGGTTAACATGGACCGCTAAATGGATTCTGAGGGTACCATGGACTGATAGATGGATTCAGACGGTACCATGGACCAATGGATGGATTCTGAGTGTAATATGGAACAATAGATGGATTCTGTGGGAGCCATGGACCGATAGATGGATTCTGAGGGTACCATGGACCGATAGATGGATTCTGAGGGTACCATGTTCCGACAGATGGATTCAGAGGGTGACATGGATCGATAGATGGATTCTGAGAGTAACATGGACTGATAGATGGATTCAGAGTGTACCATGGACCGATAGATGGATTCTGAGTTTACCATGGACCGATAGATGGATTCTGAGCATACCTTGGACCGATAGATGAATTCAGAGGGTGCCATGGACCGATAGATGAATCCAGAGGGTGCCATGGACCGATAGATGGATTCTGATGGTGCCATGGACCGATAGATGAATTCAGATGGTGCCATGGAACGATAGATGGACTGAGAGGGTGTCATTGACCGATAGATGGACTCTGAGTGTACTATCGACGATAGGTGAATTCTGAGGTTTCCATGGAACGATAGATGGATTCAGAGTGTACTATGGACAGATAGATGGATTCTGAGGGTACCATGGACCGATGGGTGGATTCTGAGGATAATATGGAACAATAGAGGGATTCTGTGGGTGCCATGGGCCGATAGATGGATTCTGAGAGTACCATGGACCGATAGATGGATTCTTAGGGTGCCATGGACCGATAGATGGATTCCGAGGGTACCATGGACCGATAGATCGATTCAGATTGTACCCTGGACCGAAGGATGGATTCTGAGTTTACCATGGACCGATAGACGGATTCTGATGGTAACATAGATGGATTCTGAGGCGAAAATGGACCGATAGATGGATTCTGATTGTGCCATGGTACGATAGATAGATTTTGAGGGTACCTTGGACCGATAGATTGATTCTGTGTGTGCCATGGACCGATAGATTGATTCGGAAGTGACAATGGACAGTTAGATGGATTCTGAGGGTAACATGGAACGATAGATGGATTCTGAGGGTACCATGGACCGATAGAAGGATTCTGAGGGTGCCATGGACCGATAGATAGATTCAGAGGGTACCCTGGACCGATAGATGGATTCGGAGGGTAACATGGACCAATAGATGGATTCTGAGAGTAGCATGGACCGACAGTTGGATTTAGAGTTTGCTATGGACCGATGGATGTGTATCCTGAGGGTACCATGGAACGATAGATGGCTTCAGATGGTACAATGTACCGATAGATGGTTTCTGAGGGTACCATGGAACGATACATGGATTCAGAGGGTACTATGGACAGGTAGATGGATTCAGACGGTACCATGGACCTATGGATGGATTCTGAGTGTAATATGGAACAATAGATGGATTCTGTGGGAGCCATGGACCGATAGATGTATTCTGAGAGTACTATAGTTCGATAGATGGATTCTGAGGGTGCCATGGATCGATAGATGGATTCTGAGGGTAACATGGACCGATAGATGGATTCTGAGGGTAACATGGACGGATAGATGGATTCTGAGGGTACCATGGACCGATAGATAGATTCTGAGGGAACCATGGACCGATAGATTGATTCAAAGGGTGCCATGGACCGATAGATGGATTCTGAGGGTACCATGGATTGATAGATGGATTCTGATGGGGCCATGGATTGAAAGATGGATTCAGAGGTTGCCATATACCGATAGATGCATTCTGAGCGTGCCATGGACCGATAGATGGATTCTGATGGTGCCATGGACCGATAAATGGATTCTGATGGTGCCATGGGCCGATACATAGATTCTGATGTGGCCATGTACCGATAGATAAATCAGAGGGTACCATGGACCGATAGATTGAATCTGATAGTGCCATGGACCGATAGATGCATTCTGATGGTACCAATGAATCGATAGATGGATTCTGATGGTGCCATGGACCGATAGATAAATTCAGATGGTACCATAGACCGATAGATGGATTCTGATGGTGCCATGGACCGATGGATGATTTCAGAGGGTACGGTTGTCCGATAGACCGATTCTGATGGTGACATGGACTGATAAGGTGCATTCTGAGGGTACCATGGACAGATGGATGTATTTTGAGGTTACCATGGAACCGATAGATGTATTCTGATGGAGCCATGGCCCGATAGATGGATTCTGAGAGTGCCATGAACCGATGGATGGATTCTGAGGGTGCCATGGACCGATGGATGGATTCTGAGTGTGCCATGGACCGATAGATGGATGCTGATGGTGCCATGGAACGATACATGAATTCTGATGGAGCCATGGACAGATAGATGGATTGTGAGTGTACTATAGACCGATAGATGCATTCAGAGGGTGCCATGGATCGATAGATGGATTCTGAGTGTACCACTGAACGATAGATCGATTCTGAGGTTGCCATGGACCAATAGATGGATTCAGAGTGTACCATGGACCGATAGACGGATTATGAGGTTAACATGGACCGATATACTATAGACCTATAGATGTATTCAGAGGGTACCATGGACCGATAGATGGATTCTGAGAATACCATGGATCGAGTAATAGATTCTGTGAGTACCATGGAACGATAGATGGATTCTGAGTGTACCCTGGACCGATAGATCGTTTCGGAGGGTTACGATGGACCGATAGATGGATTCTGAGGGTACCATGGACCGACAGTTGGATTCAGAGGTTGCCATGGACCGATGGATGTATTTTGTGGGTACCATGGAACGATAGATGGCTTCAGAGGGTGCAATGTACCGATAGATGGATTCTGAGGGTATCCTGCAACGATAGATGGATTCAGATGGTACTATGGACAGGTAGATGGATTCAGACGGAACCATGGACCTATGGATGGATTCTGAGGGTAATATGAAACAATAGATGGATTCTGTGGGTGCCATGGACCGATAGATGGATTCTGAGAGTACTATAGACCGATAGATGGATTCTGAGAGTGCCATGGATCGATAGATAGATTCAGATGGTGCCATGGACCAATAGATGGGATTCAGTGGGTACCATGGACCGATAGACGGATTCTGAGCGTACCATGGAACGATAGATGGATTCAGAGTGTACCATGGACCGATAGATGTATTCTGAGGTTACCATGGACCGTTAGATGGATTCTGAGGGTACCTTGGACCGATAGATGGATTCTGATGGTGCCATGGACCGATAGATGAATTCAGAGGGTGCAATGGAACGATAGATGGAATTGAGGGTACCTTTGACCGATAGATGGATTCTGATGGTGCCATGGACCGATAGATGAATTCAGAGGTTGCAATGGAACGATCGATGTATTGAGACTGTGCCATGGACCGATAGATGGAATCTGTGTGTACTATAGACCGATAGATGGATTCAGAATGTGCCATGGATTGATAGATGCACTAAGAGGGTAATATGGAACAATAGATGGATTATGAGAGTACTATAGACCGAGAGATGGATTCTGAGGCTGCCATGGATCGATAGATGGATTCTGAGGGTACCATACACCGACATATGGATTCTGATGGTGCCATGGACCGATAGGTGGATTCTGATGGTGCCATGGACCGATAGATGGATGGTGAGTGTACTATAAACGGATAGATGGATTCTGAGGTTCCATGAACCGATAGATGGATTCTGAGGTGCCATGGTCCGATAGATGGATTCAGAGGTAACCATTACCGATAGATGGATTCAGAGGGTGCCATGGACGAATAGATGGATTCAGAGTGTACCATGGACCGATAGACGGATTATGAGTTTAACATGTACCGATATACGGTTTCTGAGAGTACCATGGATCGAGTAATACATCCTGAGGGTACCATGGAATGATACCAGAATTCTGAGTGTACCCTGGACCGATAGATGGATTCGGAGGGTACCATGGACCAATAGATGGATTCTGAGTGTACCAAGGACCGACAGTTGGATTCAGAGGTTGCTATGGACCGATGGATGTGTATCCTGAGGGTACCATGGAACGATAGATGGCTTCAGGTGGTGCAATGTACCGATAGATGGATTCTGAGGGTACCATGGAACGATACATGGATTCAGAGGGTACAATGGACAGGTAGATGGATTCAGACGGTACCATGGACCAATGGATTGATTCTGAGTGTAATATGGAACAATAGATGGATTCTGTGGGAGCCATGGACCGATAGATGTATTCTGAGAGTACTATAGATCGATAGCTGGATTCTGAGCGTGCCATGGATCGATAGATGGATTCTGAGGGTACCATGGACCGATAGATGGATTCTGAGGGTACCATGTTCCGACAGATGGATTCAGAGGGTGACGGATCGATAGATGGATTCTGAGAGTAACATGGACCGATAGATGGATTCAGAGTGTACCATGGACCGATAGATGGATTCTGAGTTTACCATGGACGGATAGATGGATTCTGAGGGTACCTTGGACCGATAGATGGATTCTGATGGTGCCATGGTCCGATAGATGAATTCAGAGGGTGCCATGGACCGATAGATGTATTCTGATGGTGCCATGGACCGATAGATGAATTCAGATGGTGCCATGGAACGATAGATGGACTGAGAGGGTGCCATTGACCGATAGATGGATTCTGAGTGTACTATAGACCGATAGATAGATTCAGAAGGTGCCATGGATCGATAGATGGATTCAGAGGGTACCATGGACCGACAGATGAATTCTGAGGTTTCCATGGAACGATAGATGGATTCAGAGGGTACCATGGACCGATAGATAGATTCTGAAGGAACCATGTACCGACAGATGGATTCAGAGGGTGACATGGATCGATAGATGGATTCTGAGAGTAACATAGAGAAATAGATGGATTCAGAATGTACCATGGACCGATAGATGGATTCTGAGTTTACCATGGACCGATAGATGAATTCTGAGGGTACCTTGGACCGATAGATGGATTCTGATGGTGCCATGGACCGATAGATGGATTCTGAGGGTACCATGGACCGATAGAGGGATTCTGAGGGTACCATGGACCGATAGATAGATTCTGAGGGAACCATGGACCGGTAGATTGATTCAGAGGGTACCATGGACCGATAGATGGATTCTGATGGTGCCATGGACCGATAGATGCATTCTGAGGTTACCATGGACCCGATAGATGTATTCTGATGGAGCCATGGACCGATAGATGGATTCTGAGAGTGCCATGAACCGATGGATGGATTCTGAGGTTTCCATGGAACGATAGATGGATTCAGAGGGTACTATGGACAGATAGATGGATTCTGAGGGTACCATGGACCGATGGGTGGATTCTGATGATAATATGGAACAATAGAGGGATTCTGTGGGTGCCATGGGACGATAGATGGATTCTGAGAGTACTATAGACCGATAGATGGATTCTGAGAGTACCATGGACCGATAGATGCATTCATAGTGTGCCATGGACCGATAGATGGATTCTGAGGGTACCATGGTCCGATAGATCGATTCAGATTGTACCCTGGACGGATGAATGGATTCTGAGTTTACCATGGACCGATAGACGGATTCTGAGGTTAACATGGACCGATAGATGGATTCTGAGGCGAAAATGGACCGATAGATGGATTCTGATTGTGCCATGGTACGATAGATAGATTTTGAGGGTACCTTGGACCGATAGATTGATTCTGAGTGTGCCATGGACCGATAGATTGATTCGGAAGGGACAATGGACAGATAGATGGATTCTGAGGGTAACATGGTCCGATAGATGGATTCTGAGGGTACCATGGACCGATAGATGGATTCGGAGGGTAACATGGACCGACAGTTGGATTTAGAGGTTGCTATGGACCGATGGATGTGTATCCTGAGGGTACCATGGAACGATAGATGGCTTCAGATGGTGCAATGTACCGATAGATGGATTCTGTGGGTACCATGGAACGATACATGTATTCAGAGGGTACTATGGACAGGTAGATGGATTCAGACGGTACCATGGACCTATGGATGGATTCTGAGTGTAATATGGAACAATAGATGGATTCTGTGGGAGCCATGGACCGATAGAAGTATTCTGAGAGTACTATAGATCGATAGATGGATTCTGAGGGTGCCATGGATCGATAGATGGATTCTGAGGGTACCATGGACCGATAGATGGATTCTGAGGGTACCATGTACCGACAGATGGATTCAGAGGTTGACATGGATCGATAGATGGATTCTGAGAGTAACATGGAGAAATAGATGGATTCAGAATGTACCATGGACCGATAGATGGATTCTGAGTTTACCATGGACCGATAGATGGATTCTGAGGGTACCTTGGACCGATAGATGGATTCTGATGGTGCAATGGACCGATAGATTAATTCAATGGGTGCCATGGACCGATAGATGAATTCAGAGGGTGCCATGGACCGATAGATGGATTCTGATTGTACTATAGACCGATAGATGGATTCAGAAGGTGCCATGGATCGATAGATGGATTCAGAGGGTACCCTGGACCGATAGATGGATTCTGAGGTTTCCATGGAACGATAGATGGATTCAGAGGGTACTATGGACAGATAGATGGATGCGGAGGGTACCATGGTCCGATGGGTGGATTCTGTGGGTAATATGGAACAATAGAAGGATTCTGTGGGTGCCGTGGACCGATAGATGGATTCTGAGAATACTATAGACCGATAGATGGTCTCTTAGAGTACCATGGACCGACAGATGGATTCATAGGTTGCCATGGATTGATAGATGTATTCTGAGGGTACCATGGACCGATAGATCGATTCATATTGTACCCTGGACCGATGGATGGATTCTGAGTTTACCATGTACCGATAGACAGATTCTGAGGGTAACATGAACCGATAGATGGATTCTGATGGTACCATGGACCGATAGATGGATTCTGAGCGGAAAATGGTCCGATAGATGGATTCTGATTGTGCCATGGACCGATAGATGGATTCGGAAGGGACCATGGACCGATAGATGGATTCTGAGGGTAACATGGACCGATAGATGGATTCTGAGGGTGCCATGGACCGATAGATGGATTCAGAGGGTACCATGGAAACTATAGATGGATTCTGAGGTTTCCATGGACCGATAGATGGATTCTGAGTGTACCCTGGACGAATGGATGGATTCGGAGGGTACCGTGGAACGATAGAGGCATTCTGAGGGTACCATGGACCGATAGAGGGATTCTGAGGGTACCATGGACCGATAGATAGATTCTGAGGGAACCATGGACCGATAGATTGATTCAGAGGGTGCTATGGACCGATAGATGGATTCTGAGGGTACCATGGATTGATAGATGCATTCTGATGGTGCCATGGGCCGATACATAGATTCTGATGTGGCCATGTACCGACAGATAAATCAGAGGGTACCATGGACCGATAGATTGATTCTGATGGTGCCATGGACCGATAGATGCATTCTGAGGTTACCATGGACCCGATAGATGTATTCTGATGGAGCCATGGACCGATAGATGGATTCTGAGAGTGCCATGAACCGATGGATGGATTCTGAGGGTGCCATGGACCGATGGATGGATTCTGAGTGTGCCATGGACCGATAGATAAATTCAGAGAGTACCATGGATCGGTAGATGGATTCAGATGTTACCAAGGACCGATAGATAGATTCTTAGGATTCCATGAACCGATAGATGGATTCTGAGGGTACCATAGACCGATAGATTGATTCTGAGGGTGCCATGGACCGATTGATGGATTCTGAGTGTACTATAGACCGATAGATGGATTCTCAGGTTGCCATGAATCGATAGATGGATTAAGAGGGTGCCATGGACCGATAGATGGATTCTGATGGAGCCATGGACCGATAGATGCATTCTGAGGGTACCACGGACCGATAGATGGATTCTGATGGTGCCATGGACCGGTAGATGGATTCAGAGTGTACTATAGACCGATACATCGATTCAGAGGGTGCCATGGATCGGTAGATGGATTCAGAGGTTAACATGGACCTATAGATGGATTCTGAGTGTTCCATGGACCGATAGATGGATTCTGAGTGTACCCTGGAGGAATAGATGGATTCGGAGGGTACCGTGGACCGATAGAGGGATTCTGAGGGAACCATGGACCGATAGATTGATTCAGAGGGTGCCATGGACCGATAGATGGATTCTGAGGGTACCATGGATTGATAGATGCATTCTGATGGTGCCATGGGCCGATACATAGATTCTGATGTGGCCATGTACCGATAGATAAATCTGATGGTACCATGGACCGATAGATTGATTCTGATGGTGCCATGGACCGATAGATGGATTCTGAGAGTGCCATGAACCGATGGATGGATTCTGAGTGTGCCATGGACCGATGGATGGATTCTTAGGGTTCCATGGACCGATAGATGGATTCTGAGGGTACCATGGACCGATAGATGGATTCTTAGGATTCCATGGACCGATAGATAAATTCAGATGGTACCATGGATCGGTAGATGGATTCAGGGGTTACCAAGGACCGATAGATGGATTCATAGGGTTCCATGGACCGATAGATGGATTCTGAGGGTACCATGGACCGATAGATGGATTCTGAGGGAGCCATGGACCGATAGATGGATTCTGAGGGTAACATGGACCGATAGATGGATTCCGATGGTGCCATGGACCAATAGATTATTTCAGAGGGTATGGTGGTCCGATATACCGATAGATGCATTCTGAGTGTACCATGGACCGATGGATGTATTCTGAGGGTAACATAGACCGATAGATTGATTCTGAGGGTGCCATGGACCGATTGATGGATTTTGAGTGTACTATAGACTGATAGATGGATTCTGAGGTTGCCATGAATCGATAGATGGATTAAGAGGGTGCCATGGACCGATAGATGGATTCTGATGGAGCCATGGACCGATAGATGCATTCTGAGGGTACCACGGACCGATAGATGGATTCTGATGGAGCCATGGACCGGTAGATGGATTCAGAGTGTACTATAGACCGATACATGGATTCAGAGGGTGCCATGGATCGGTAGATGGATTCAGAGGTTACCAAGGACCGATAGATGGATTCTTAGGGTTCCATGGACCGATAGATGGATTCTGAGGGTACCATGGACCGATAGATGGATTCTGAGGGAGCCATGGACCGATAGATGGATTCTGAGGGTAACATGGACCGATAGATGGATTCCGATGGTGCCATGGACCAATAGATTATTTCAGAGGGTATGGTGGTCCGATATACCGATTCTGATGGTGACATGGACTGATAGATGCATTCTGAGGGTACCATGGACCGATAGATGGATTCTGATGGAGCCATGGAACGATAGATGAATTCTGAGGGTACCACGGACCGATAGATGGATTCTGATGGTGCCATGGACCGGTAGATGGATTCAGAGGGTAACATGGACCGATAGATGGATTCTGAGGTTGCCATGGACATATAGATGGATTCTGAGGGTAACATGGACCGATAGATTGGTTCTGAGGGTGCCATGGATCAATAGATGTATTCTGAGTTCACCATGGACCGATAGATGGATTCAGAGGATGCCATGGACCAATAGATGGATTCAGAGGGTACCATGGACCGATAGACGAATTCTGAGGATAACATGGACCGATAAATGGATTCTGAGTGTACCCTGGACCGATAGTGGTTTCGGAGGGTACCATGGACCGATAGATGCATTCTGAGTGTACAATGGACCGATGGATGTATTCTGAGGGTAACATAGAACGATAGATTGATTCTGAGGGTGCCATGGACCGATTGATGGATTTTGAGTGTACTATAGACCGATAGATGGATTCTGAGGTTGCCATGAATCGATAGATGGATTAAGAGGGTGCCATGGACCGATAGATGTATTCTGATGGAGCCATGGACCGATAGATGCATTCTGAGGGTACCACGGACCGATAGATGGATTCTGATGGAGCCATGGACCGGTAGATGGATTCAGAGTGTACTATAGACCGATACATGGATTCAGAGGGTGCCATGGATCGGTAGATGGATTCAGAGGGTAACATGGACCGATAGATGGATTCTGAGGTTGCCATGGACATATAGATGGATTCTGAGGGTAACATGGGCCGATAGATTGATTCTGAGGGTGCCATGGATCAATAGATGTATTCTGAGTTCACCATGGACCGATAGATGGATTCAGAGGATGCCATGGACATATAGATGGATTCTGAGGGTAACATGGACCGATAGATTGGTTCTGAGGGTGCCATGGATCAATAGATGTATTCTGAGTTCACCATGGACCGATAGATGGATTCAGAGGATGCCATGGACCAATAGATGGATTCAGAGGGTACCATGGACCGATAGACGAATTCTGAGGATAACATGGACCGATAAATGGATTCTGAGTGTACCCTGGACCGATAGTGGTTTCGGAGGGTACCATGGACCGATAGATGCATTCTGAGTGTACCATGGACCGATGGATGTATTCTGAGGGTAACATAGACCGATAGATTGATTCTGAGGGTGCCATGGACCGATTGATGGATTTTGAGTGTACTATAGACCGATAGATGGATTCTGAGGTTGCCATGAATCGATAGATGGATTAAGAGGGTGCCATGGACCGATAGATGGATTCTGATGGAGCCATGGACCGATAGATGCATTCTGAGGGTACCACGGACCGATAGATGGATTCTGATGGAGCCATGGACCGGTAGATGGATTCAGAGTGTACTATAGACCGATACATGGATTCAGAGGGTGCCATGGATCGGTAGATGGATTCAGAGGGTAACATGGACCGATAGATGGATTCTGAGGTTGCCATGGACATATAGATGGATTCTGAGGGTAACATGGGCCGATAGATTGATTCTGAGGGTGCCATGGATCAATAGATGTATTCTGAGTTCACCATGGACCGATAGATGGATTCAGAGGATGCCATGGTCAAATAGATGGATTCAGAGGGTACCATGGAGCGATAGACGAATTCTGAGGGTAACATGGACCGATAAATGGATTCTGAGTGTACCCTGTACCGATAGTGGTTTCGCAGGGTACCACGGACCGATAGATGCATTCTGAGTGTACCATGGACCGATGGATGTATTCTGAGGGTAACATAGACCGATAGATTGATTCTGAGGGTGCCATGGACCGATTGATGGATTCTGAGTGTACTATAGACCGATAGATGGATTCTGAGGTTGCCATGAATCGATAGATGGATTAAGAGGGTGCCATAGACCGATAGATGTATTCTGAGTGTTCCATGGACCGGTAGATTGATTCTGAGTGTACCCTGGACCGAGAGATGGTTTCGGAGGGGACCATAGACCGATAGATGTATTCTGAATGTACCATGGACCGATGGATGTATTCTGAGGGTAACATGGAACGATAGATGGATTCAGAGGGTGCAATGGACCGATGTATGGATTCTGAGGGTACCATGGAACAATAGATTGAATCAGAGGGTGCCATGGACGGATAGATGTATTCTCAGGGTACCATGGACCGATAGATAGATTCTGAGTGTACCATGGATTGATAGATGGATTCTGATCGTACCATGCACCGATAGATGGATTCTGAGTGTGCCATGGACCGATAGACGGATTCTGATGGTGCCATTGATTGATAGATGGATCCAGAGGGTGCCATCGGGATTCTGATGGTGCTATGGACAGATAGATGGATTCTGAGAGTGCAATGGACCGATGGATGAATTCTGGAGGTGCTATGGACAGATAGATGTATTCTGAGGTTACCATGGAACGATAGATGGATTCTGAGGTTACCATGGACTGATAGATAGCTTCTGATGGTGTCATGGACCGATAGATGGATTCTGAGCGTGCCATGGAACGATATATGGATTCTGAGGGTGCCATGGACCGATAGATGGATTCAGAGGGAGCCATGGACCGATAGATGGATTCTGACTGTGCTATGGACCGAGAGATGGATTCTGAGGGTACCATGGAACGATAGATAGATTCTGAAGGTACAGATAAGAAAAATTCTGTGTGTACTATGGACCGATAGATGGATTCAGATAGTGCTATGGACCAATATGTGGATTCAGAGGGTACCATGGACCGATAGACGAATTCTGAGGGTAACATGGAACGATAAATGGATTCTGAGGGTACCATTGACCGATAGATGGATTGTTATGGTGCCATGGAACGATAGATGGATTCAGAGTGTACTATAGACCGATAGATGGATACAGAGGGTGCCATGGATCGGTAGATGAATTCAGAGTGTACCATGGACCGAATGATGGATTCTGAGAGTTCCATGGACCGATAGATGGATTCTGAGGGTACCATGGACCGATAGATGGATTCTGATGGTGCCATGGACCGATAGATGGATTCTGTTGGTGCCATTGATTGATAGATGGATCCAGAGGGTGCCATGGGGATTCTGATGGTGCCTTGGACAGATAGATGCATTCTGAGACTCCCATGATCCGATAGATGGACTCTGATGGTGCCGTGGACCGATAAATGGATTCTGAGAGTGCCATGGACCGATGGATGAATTCTGGAGGTGCTATGGACAGATAGATGGATTCTGAGGTTACCATGGAACGATAGATGGATTCTGAGGGAACCATGGACTCATAGATGGATTATGATGGTGTCATAGATCGATAGATGGATTCAGAGCGTGCCATGGAACGATAGATGGATTCTGAGGGTGCCATGGACCGATAGATGGATTCAGAGGGAGCCTTGGACCGATAGATGGATTCTGACTGTGTCATGGACCGAGAGATGGATTCTGAGGTTACCATGGAACGATACATGGATTCTGTATGTACCATGTACAGATAAGATAAATTCTGAGTGTACTATGGACCGATAGATGGATTCAGAGAGTGCTATGGACCAATATGTGGATTCAGAGGGTACCATGGACCGATAGACGAATTCTGAGGGTACCATTGACCGATAGATGGACTCTTATGGAGCCATGGAACGATAGATGGATTCTGAGTATGCCATGCACAGATAGATAGATTCTGATGGTGCCATGGACGGATATTCAGAGTATTCTATAATCCATCTATCAGTCTATGCCACCCTCAGAATTCATCTATCGGTCCATGGCACCATCAGAATCCATCTATCGGTCCATGGCATCCTCAGAATACATCTATCGTTCCATGGTACCCTCAGAATCAATCTACCGGTCCATGGTACCCTCAAAATCCATCTAACTCTCCATAGTTCGCTCTGAATCCATCCATCTATCGGTCCATGGCACGCCCAGAATCCATCTATCGGTCCATGGCAACCTCTGAATCTATCTATCGTTGCATGGTACCCTCAGAATCCATCTATCGGACGATTGCACCCTCTGAATCCATCCATCGATCCATCGTACCCTCAGAATCCATCTATCGGACCATTGCACCCTCTGAATCCATCTATCGTTCCATGGACCTTCAGAATCCATCTATCGGTCCATAGTACCCTCATATTCCATCTATCTGTACATGGTACCCTCAGAATCCATCTATCGTTCCATGGTACCCTCAGAATCTATCTCTCGGTCCATGGCACAGTCAGAATCCATCTATCGGTCCATGGCACCGTCTGAATCCATCTATCGATTCATGGCACGCTCTGAATCCATCTATCGGTCCATGACACCATCAGAATACATCTATCAGTCCATGGTACCCTCAGAATCCATTTATCGGTCCATGGCACACTCAGAATCCATCCATCGGTCCATGGCACGCTCAGAATCAATCTATCGGTCCATGGCACCATCAGAACCCATCTATCGGTCCATTGTACCTTCAGAATGCATCTATCGGTCCATAGCAACATCAGAATCCAGCTATCGGTCCATGGCACCAACAGAATGCATCTATCGGTCAACTGTACCCTGAAAATCCATCTATCGGACCATGGTACCCTCAGAATCCATCTATCGGTCCATGTCACCCTCAGAATCCGTCTATTGGTCCATGGCACCCTCAAAATCCATCTATCGGTCCATGGCACCATCAGAATCCATGTATCGGTCCACTGTACACTGAGAATCCATCTATGGGTCCATGGTACCCTCAGAATCCAACTATCGGTCCATGTTACCCTCAGAATCCGTCTATTGGTCCATGGCACGCTCGGAATCCACCTATCGGTCCATGTTACCCTCTGAATCCATCTATAGATTCAGGGCACGCTCTGAATCCATCTATCAGAATATAGTACACTCAGAATCAATCTATCGGTCATTGGCACCATCTGAATACATCTATCGGTCCATGGTACCCTCTGAATCCATCTATCGGTCAATGGCATCCTCTGAATCCATCTATCGTTCCATGTTACCTTAAGAATCCATCAATCGGTACATTGCAACCTCTGAATAAATCTATCGTTCAGTGGTACCATCAGAATATATCCATCGGTCCATTGCACCCTCTGAATCCAGCTGTCGGTCCATGGTACACTCCGAATTCATCTATCGGTCCAGGGTACACTCAGAATCCATCTATCGTTCCATGGTACCCTCAGAATCCATCTATCGGTCCATGGTACCCTCTGAATATATCTATCGATCCATGGCACCCTCTGAATCCATCTATCGTTCCATGGTAACCTCTGAATACATCTATCGGTCCATGGTACCCTGAGAATCCATCTATCGGTTCATGTTAACCTCAGAATCCGTCTATCGGTCCATGGTACTCTCTGAATCCATCCATTGGTCCATGGCACCTTCAGAATCCATCTATCGGTCCATGGCACCATCAGAATCCATCTATCGGTTCATGGGAGCCTCAGAATGCATCTATCTGTCCATGGCACAATCAGAATCCTCTGGATCCATCAATCAATCAATGGCACCATCAGAATCCATCTATCGGTCCATGGCACACTCAGAATCCATCTATTGATCCATGGCACAATCAGAATCCATCTATCAATCCATGGTACACACAGAATCCATCTATCGGTCCATGGTACCCTGAGAATACATCTATCCGTCCATGGCACCCTCTGATTCAATCTATCGTTCCATGGTACCCACAGAATCCATACATCGGTCCATTGCACCCTCTGAATCCATCTATCGTTCCATGTTACCCTCAGAATACATCCATCGGTCCATGGTACACTCAGAATGCATCTATCGGTCCATGGTACCCTCCGAAACCATCTATCGGTCCAGGGTACACTCAGAATCAATCTTCCGGTCCATGGAACCCTCTGAATCCATCTACCGGTCCATGATACCCTCAGAATTGATCTATCGGTCCATGGCAGCATCAGAATCCATCAATAGGTGCATGGTACCCTCCGTATCCACCTATCGGTCCAGGGTACACTCAGAATCCATCTATCGGCCCATGGAACCCTCAGAATCCATCTATCTGTCCATTGTACCCTCTGAATACATCTATAGATCCATGGCACCCTCTGAATCCATCTATCGTTCCATGGTACCCTCAGAATACATCTATCGGTACATTGCTCCCTCTGAATCCATCTATCGTTCCATGGTATCCTAATAATACACCCATGGGTTCATGGCAACATCAGATTCCATCAGTCGGTCCATGGTACTCTCTGAATCCATCTATTGGTCCATGGCACCCTCAGAATCCATATATCGTTCCATGGTACACTCAGAATCCATCTTTCGGTCCATGGAAACCTCAGAATCCATCTATCGGTCCATGGTAACCTCTGAATCCATCTATCGATCCATGGCACCCTCTGATTCTATCTATCGGTCTATAGAACATTCTGAATCCATCTATCAGTCTTTGGCACCCTCAGAATCCATCTATCGTTCCATGGCACCCTCTGAATACATCTATTGGTCCATGGCACCAGCATAATCCATCTATCGGTCCATGGTACCCTCAGAATCCATCCATCGGTCCAGGGCACACTGTGAATGAATCTATCGTTCAATGGCACCCTCTGAATCCATCTAACGGTCCGTGGCACCCTCCAGAATCCATCTATCGGTCTATGGTATCCTCTGAATCCATCTATCGGTCCATGGTACCCTCAGAATCCATCCATCGTTCCATGGCACACTCTGAATCCATTTGTCGGTCCATGGTACCCTCAGAATCAATCTATCGGTCCATGGCACCCTCAGAATCCATCTATTGATGCATATTAACCTCAGAATCCATCCATCGGTCCAGGGTACCGTATGAATACATCTACCTGTCCATAATACCCTCTGAATCCATCGAACGGTCTATGGCACGCCCAGAATACATCTATCGGTCCATGGCACCCTCGGAATCTGTCCATCGTTCCAATGTACACTCAGAATCCATCTATCAGTCCTTGGCTCCCTCTGAATCCATCTATCGTTCCATGGCACCCTCAGAATCCATCTATTATTCCATATTACCCTCAGAATCCATCCATCGGTCCAGGGTACCGTATGAATACATCTACCTCTGAATCTATGTATCGGACTATAGAACACTCTGAATCCATCTATCAGTCCATGGACCGATAGTTGAATTCTGAGGGTGCCATAAACTGATAGATGGATTCAGAGTGCCATAGACCGATAGATAGATTCAGAGGTAGATATATTCATACGGTACCCTGGACCGATGGATGGATTCTGAAGATAATATGGAACAATAGATGGATTCTGAGGGTGCCATGGAACGATAGATGGATTCAGAGGATGCCATGGACCGATAGATGGATTCTGAGGGTACATTGGAACGATAGATACATTCCGAGGGTGCCATGGACCGATAGATGTATTCTGGGGGTGCCATGGACCGATAGAGGGATTCAGTGGGTGTTATGGACAGGTAGATGTATTCATACGTTACCCTGGACCGATGGATGGATTCTGAGGGTAATATGGATCAATAGATGGATTCTGAGGGTGCCATGGACCGATAGATTGATTCTGAGAGTACCATGGACCGATTAATTAGATTCTGAGGGTGCCATGGACCGATGGATGGATTCTGCGTGTACCATGGAGCGATAGATGGATTCAGAGGATACCATGGACCGATAGATGTATTCTGAGGGTTCCATGGAACGATAGATGGATTCAGAGGGTGCCATGGAACGATAGATGCATTCACAGTGTGCCATGGACCGATGGATGGATTCTGAGGGTACCATTGACCGATAGATGGAGTCTGATGGTGCCATGAACCGATAGATAGATTCAGAGTGTGCCATGGGTCGATAGATGGATTCAGAGGTTACCATGTACCGATAGATGGATTCTGAGGGTACCATGGACCGATAGATGGATTCTGAGGATGCCATGGACCGGTAGATTGATTCTGAGGGTACCATGGACCGATAGATGGATTCAGAGGTTGCCATGGACCAATAGATGGATTCAGTGAGTACCATGGACCGATAGACGGATTCTGAGGGTAACATGGACCGTAGATGGATTCTCAGGGTACCATGGACCGATAGATGAAATCTGATGGTGCCATGGACCGATGGATGAATTCTGAGGTTACCATGGAACGATAGATGGATTCAGAGGGAGCAATGTGCTGATAGATGTATTCTGAGGGTACCATGGAACGATAGATGGATTCAGAGGGTGCCATGGATCGATAGATGTATTCAGAGGGTACCATGGACCGATTAATAGAATCTGAGGGAACCATGGAACGATAGATGGATTCTGAGTTTGGCCTGTACCGATAGATGGATTCGGACTGTACCATGGACCGATAGATGGATTCTGAGTGTACCATGGACCGACAGTTGGAGTCAGAGGGTGCAATGGACCGATGGATGTATTCTGAGGGTACCACGGAACGATAGATTTATTCAGAGGTTGCAATGTACCGATAGATGGATTCTGAAGGTAACATGGAACGATAGATGGATTCAGAGGGTGCCATGGACCGATAGATGGATTCAGAGGGTATTATGGACAGGTAGATGTATTCATACTGTACCCTGGACCGATGGATGGATTCTGAGGGTAATATGGATCAATAGATGGTTTCTGAGGGTTCCATGGACTGATAGGTTGATTCTGTGAGTACCATGGACTGATTAATAGATTCTGAGGACCGATAGATGGATTCAGAGGATACCATGGACCGATAGATGGATTCTGAGGGTGCCATGGACCGATAGATGTATTCAGAGGGTGCCATGGACCGATAGATGCATTCACAGTGTGCCATGGACCGATGCATGGATTGTGAGGGTATCATGGACCGATAAATGGATTCTGAAGGTGCCATGGACCGATAGATGGATTCAGAGGGTGCCATGGAACGATAGATGGATTCTGAGGGTGCCAAAGACTGATAGATGGATTCAGAGTTTTCTATAGACCGATAGATAGATTCAGAGTGTGCCATGGATCGATAGATTGATTCAGAGGTTACCATGGACCGATAGATGGATTCTGAGTGTACCATGGACCGACAGCTGGATTCAGAGGGTCCAATGGATCGATGTATGTATTCTGATGGTACCACGGAACGATAGATATATTCAGAGGTTGCATTGTACCGATAGATGGATTCTGAAGGTAACATGGAAGGATAGATGGATTCAGCGGGTACCATAGATCGATAGATGGATTCAGATGGTGCCATGGACCGATAGATTGATTCTGAGTGTACTACAGACCGATAGATGAGATTCAGAGCGTGCCCTGAATCGATAGATGGATTCAGAGGGTACCATGGACCGATAAGATGGATTCTGAGCGTGCCATGGACCAATAGACGGATTCTGAGGGTAACATGGACCTATAGATGGATTCTGAGGGTACCATGGACCGATAGATGGATTCTCAGGGTACAGTGGACCGATAGATGGATTCTGTTGGTGCCATGGACCGATAGATGGATTCTGAGGGTGCCATGGACCGATAGATGCATACTGAAGGTACAATGGACCGATAGATGGGTTCTGATGGTGCCATGGACCGATAGATTGATTCTGAGGGTACCATGGACCGATGGATGGATTCTGAGTGTGCCATGGACCGATTAATGGATTCTGAGGGTACCATGGACTGATAAATGTATTCTGATGGTGTCATGGACCGATACATGGATTCAGAGCGTGCCATGGATCGATAGATGGATTCAGAGGGTGCCATGGACCGATAGATGGATTCTGACTGTGCCATGGACTGAGAGATAGATTCTGAGGGTACCTTGGAACGATAGATGGATTCTGAGGGTACCATGTACAGATAGATGTATTCTGAGGGTACTATGGACCGATAGATGGATTCTGAGGGTGCAATGGTCCGATAGATGGATTCTGAGGGTACCATGGAACGATAGATAGATTCAGAATTTGCCATGTACCGATAGATGGATTCTGGGCGTGCCATGGACCGATAGATGGATTCAGAGCGTACTATGGACAGGTAGATGGATTTTGAAGGTACCATGGACCGATAGATTGATTCTGAGGGTACAATGGAACGATAGATGGATTCTGAGGATGCCATGGACCGATAAATAGATTCTGAATGTGCCATGGACCGATAGATGAATTCTGAGTGCCATAGACCGATAGATAGATTCAGAGGTACATGTAATCATACGGTACCCTGGACCGATGGATGGATTCTAAGGGTGTCATGGACCGATAGATTGATTCTGAGAGTACCATGGACCGACAGATTGATTCAGCGTGTGCCATGGACCGATGGATGGATTCAGAGGATACCATGGACCGACAGATGGATTCAGAGGGGGCCATGAAGCGATAAATGCATCCAGAGTGTGCCATGGACCGATGGATGGATTCTGAGCGTTCCATGGACCAATAGATGGATTCAGAGGGTGCCATGGAACGATAGATGCATTCAGAGTGTGCCATGGACCGATGGATGGATTCAGAGGATACCATGGACCGATAGATGGATTCAGAGGGTGCCATGGAACGATAGATGCATTCAGAGTGTGCCATGGACCGATGGCTTACGGCCATATCACGTTGAATACACCGGTTCTCGCTCGATCACCGAAGTTAAGCAACGTTGATCCTGGTCAGTACTTAGATGGGTGACCGCTTAGGAATACCAGGTGCTGTAAGCGTATAGTGACGGATGTGCGTTGTGGTGCAGTGGATATCGGCTCGGAAAGAGTAAATCGGTGAGCCGAGTTCGAATTCCAGTTGAATGCCCTGCAGTCACTTGCACGCTGGTACCCTTGGGAAAGGTATTAATCCGTCCTTTCCCTCCAGTTATGGGTTAAATAACAGCGTAGGACTTGGGACCCTGCCCTTAAACAAATCCCAATGAGACTTGCTCCGTCAGGGAGGAAGCCGGCTCAACCTGACTAGGGTGAATGCGGCATACATACATACATACATGGACCGATGGATGGATTCTGAGGGTACCATGGACCGATAGATGGATTCTGATGATGCCATGGACCGATAGATGAATTCAGAGGGTGCCATGGAACGATAGATGGATTCTGAGGGTGCCAAAGACTGATAGATGGATTCAGAGTGGTCTATAGACCGATAGATAGATTCACAGGGTGCCATGGATCGATAGACGGATTCAGAGGTTACCATGTATCGATAGATGGATTCTGAGGGTACCATGGACCGATAGATGGATTCTGAGGGTGCCATGGACCGGTAGATTGATTCTGCGGGTACCATGGACCGATAGATGGATTCAGAGGTTGCCATGGACCAATAGATGGATTCAGAGAGTACCATGGACCGATAGACGGATTCTGAGGGTAACATGGACCTATAGATAGATTCTCAGGATACCATGGACCGATAGATGAAATCTGATGGTGCCATGGACCGATGGATTAATTCTGAAGTTACTATGGAACGATAGATGGATTCAGAGGGAGCAATGTGCCGATAGATGTATTCAGAGGGAACCATGGACCGATTAATAGAATCTGAGGGAACCATGGAACGATAGATGGATTCTGAGTTTACCCTGGACCGATAGATGGATTCGGACTGTACCATGGACGGATAGATGGATTCTGAGTGTACCATGGACCGACAGTTGGATTCAGAGGGTGCAATGGAATGATAGATGTATTCTGAGTGTACCACGGAACGATAGATTTATTCAGAGGTTGCAATGTACCGATAGATGGATTCTGAAGGTAACATTGAACGATAGATGGATTCAGAGGGTGCCATGGACCGAGAGATGGAGTATGAGAGTACCATGGACCGATATGTGGATTCTAAGGTTGCCATGGACCGAAACATGGATTCAGAGGGTGCCATGGACCGATAGATGGATTCAGAGTGTATTATGGACAGGTAGATGTATTCATACGGTACCCTGGACCGATGGATGGATTCTGAGGGTTCTATGGACTGATAGGTTGATTCTGTGAGTACCATGGACGGATTAATAGATTCTGAGGGTGCCATGGACCGATAGATGGATTCAGAGGATACCATGGACCGATAGATGGATTCTGAGGGTGCCATGGACCGATACATGGATTCAGAGAATACCATGGACCGATAGATGGATTCTGGGCGTGCCATGGACCGATAGATGGATTCAGAGCGCACTATAGACAGTTAGATGGATTTTGAGGGTACCATGGACCGATAGATTGATTCTGAGGGTACCATGGAACGATAGATGGATTCTGAGGATGCCATGGACCGATAGATGGATTCTGATGGTGCCATGGACCGATAGATGAATTTTGAGGGTGCCATAGACTGATAGATGGATTCAGAGTGGCATAGACCGATAGATAGATTCAGAGGTAGATGTATTCATACGGTACCCTGGACCGATGGATGGATTCTGAGGATAATATGGAACAATAGATGGATTCTGAGGGTGCCATGGAACGATAGATGGATTCAGAGGGAGCCATGGACCGATAGATGGATTCTGAGTGTACATTGGAACGATAGATACATTCCGAGGTTGCCATGGACCGATAGATGGATTCTGGGGGTGCCATTGACCGATAGATGGATTCAGTGGGTATTATGGACAGGTAGATGTATTCATACGTTAACCTGGACCGATGGATGGATTCTGAGGGTAATATGGATCAATAGATGGATTTTGAGGGTGCCATGGACCGATAGATTGATTCTATCGGACCATTGCACCCTCTGAATCCATCTATCGTTCCATGGTACCCTCAGAATCCATCTATCGGACCATTGCACCCTCTGAATCCATCTATCGTTCCATGGAACCTTCAGAATCCATCTATCGGTCCATAGTACCCTCATATTCCATCTATCTGTACATGGTACCCTCAGAATCCATCTATCGTTCCATGGTACCCTCAGAATCTATCTCTCGGTCCATGGCACAGTCAGAATCCATCTATCGGTCCATGGCACCGTCTGAATCCATCTATCGATTCATGGCACGCTCTGAATCCATGTATCGGTCCATGACACCATCAGAATACATCTATCAGTCCATGGTACCCTCAGAATCCATTTATCGGTCCATGGCACACTCAGAATCCATTCATCGGTCCATGGCACGCTCAGAATCAATCTATCGGTCCATGGCACCATCAGAACCCATCTATCGGTCCGTTGTACCTTCAGAATGCATCTATCGGTCCAAAGCACCATCAGAATCCAGCTATCGGTCCATGGCACCAACAGAATGCATCTATCGTTCAACGGTACCCTGAAAATCCATCTATCGGACCATGGTACCCTCAGAATCCATCTATCGGTCCATGTCACCCTCAGAATCCGTCTATTGGTCCATGGCACCCTCAGAATCCATCTATCGGTCCATGGCACCATCAGAATCCATGTATCGGTCCACTGTACACTGAGAATCCATCTATGGGTCCATGGTACCTCAGAATCCATCTATCGGTCCATGTTACCCTCAGAATCCGTCTATAGGTCCATGGCACGCTCAGAATCCATCTATCGGCACATGGTCCACTCTGAATCCATCTATCGATTCAGGGCACGCTCTGAATCCATCTATCAGAATATAGTACACTCAGAATCAATCTATCGGTCATTGGCACCATCTGAATCCATCTATCGGTCCATGGTACCCTCTGAATCCATCTATCGGTCAATGGCATCCTCTGAATCCATCTATCGTTCCATGTTACCTTAAGAATCCATCAATCGGTACATTGCAACCTCTGAATAAATCTATCGTTCAGTGGTACCTTCAGAATATATCCATCGGTCCATTGCACCCTCTGAATCCAGCTGTCGGTCCATGGTACACTCCGAATTCATCTATCGGTCCAGGGTACACTCAGAATCCATCTATCGTTCCATGGTACCCTCAGAATCCATCTATCGGTCCATGGTACCCTCTGAATATATCTATCTATCCATCATAATGAATCCATCTATCGTGCCATGGCACCCTCTGAATCCATCTATCGTTCCATGGTAACCTCTGAATACATCTATCGGTCCATGGTACCCTGAGAATCCATCTATCGGTTCATGTTAACCTCAGAATCCGTCTATCGGTCCATGGTACTCTCTGAATCCATCCATTGGTCCATGGCACCTTCAGAATCCATCTATCGGTCCATGGCACCATCAGAATCCATCTATCGGTTCATGGGAGCCTCAGAATGCATCTATCTGTCCATGGCGCAATCAGAATCCCCATGGCACCCTCTGGATACATCAATCAATCAATGGCACCATCAGAATCCATCTATCGGTCCATGGCACACTCAGAATCCATCTATTGATCCATGGCACAATCAGAATCCATCTATCAATCCATGGTACACACAGAATCCATCTATCGGTCCATGGTACCCTGAGAATACATCTATCCGTCCATGGCACCCTCTGATGCAATCTATCGTTCCATGGTACCCTCAGAATCCATACATCGGTCCATTGCACCCTCTGAATCAATCTATCGTTCCATGTTACCCTCAGAATACATCCATCGGTCCATGGTAGACTCAGAATGCATCTGTCGGTCCATGGTACCCTCCGAAACCATCTATCGGGCCAGGGTACACTCAGAATCAATCTACCCGTCCATGGGACCCTCTGAATCCAACTATCGGTCCATGTTACCCTCAGAATTGATCTATCGGTCCATGGCAGCATCAGAATCCATCAATAGGTCCATGGTACCCTCCGAATCCACCTATCGGACCAGGGTACATTCAGAATCCATCTATCGGCCCATGGAACCCTCAGAATCCATCTATCGGTCCATTGTACCCTCTGAATACATCTATCGATCCATGGCACCCTCTGAATCCATCTATCGTTCCATGGTACCCTCAGAATACATCTATCGGTACACTGCTCCCTCTGAATCCATCTATCGTTCCATGGTATCCTCATAATACATCCATGGGTCCATGGCAACATCAGATTCCATCTATCGGTCCATGGTACTCTCTGAATCCATCTATTGGTCCATGGCACCCTCAGAATCCATATATCGTTCCATGGAAACCTCAGAATCCTTCTATCGGTCCATGGTAACCTCTGAATCCATCTATCGATCCATGGCACCCTCTGATTCTATCTATCGGTCTATAGAACATTCCGAATCCATCTATCAGTCATTGGCACCCTCAGAATCCATCTATCGTTCCATGGCACCCTCTGAATACATATATCGGTCCATGGGACCATCAGAATCCATCTATCGGTCCAGGGCACACTCTGAATGCATCTATCGTTCAATGGCACCCTCTGAATCCATCTAACGGTCCATGGCACCCTCAGAATCCATCTATCGGTCTATGGTACCCTCTGAATCCATCTATCGGTCCATGGTACCCTCAGAATCCATCCATCGTTCCATGGCACACTATGAATCCATCTGTCGGTCCCTGGTACCCTCAGAATCAATCTATCGGTCCATGGCACACTCAGAATCCATCTATTGATGCATATTAACCTCAGAATCCATCCATCGGTTCAGGGTACGGTATGAATACATCTACCTGTCCATAATACCCTCTGAATCCATCGAACGGTCTATGGCACGCCCAGAATACATCTATCGGTCCATGGCACCCTCGGAATCTATCCATCGTTCCAATGTACCCTCAGAATCCATCTATCAGTCCTTGGAACCCTCTGAATCCATCTATCGTTCCATGGCACCCTCAGAATCCATCTATTGTTCGATATTACCCTCAGAATCCATCCATCGGTCCAGGGTACCGTAAGAATACATCTACCTCTGAATCTATGTATCGGTCTATAGAACACTCTGAATCCATCTATCAGTCCATGGACCGATAGTTGAATTCTGAGGGTGCCATAGACTGATAGATGGATTCAGAGTATTCTATAATCCATCTATCAGTCTATGCCACCCTCAGAATTCTGAGGGTGGCATAGACTGATAGATGGATTCAGAGTGCTATAGACCGATAGATAGATTCAGAGGTAGATATATTCATACGGTACCCTGGACCGATGGATGGATTCTGAAGATAATATGGAACAATAGATGGATTCTGAGGGTGCCATGGAACGATAGATGAATTCAGAGGATGCCATGGACCGATAGATGGATTCTGAGGGTACATTGGAACGATAGATACATTCCGAGGGTGCCATGGACCGATAGATGTATTCTGGGGATGCCATGGACCGATAGAGGGATTCAGTGGGTGTTATGGACAGGTAGATGTATTCATACGTTACCCTGGACCGATGGATGGATTCTGAGGGTAATATGGATCAATAGATGGATTCTGAGGGTGCCATGGACCGATAGATTGATTCTGAGAGTACCATGGACCGATTAATAGATTCTGAGGGTGCCATGGAACGATGGATGGATTCTGCGTGTACCATGGAGCGATAGATGGATTCAGAGGATACCATGGACCGATAGATGTATTCTGAGGGTTCCATGGAACGATAGATGGATTCAGAGGGTGCCATGGAACGATAGATGCATTCAGAGTGTGCCATGGACCGATGGATGGATTCTGAGGGTACCATTGACCGATAGATGGAGTCTGATGGTGCCATGAACCGATAGATGGGTTCAGAGGGTGCCATGGAACGATAGATGGTTTCTGAGGGTGCCAAAGACTGATAGATGGATTCAGAGTGTTCTATAGACCGATAGATAGATTCAGAGTGTGCCATGGATCGATAGATGGATTCTGAGGGTGCCATGGACCGGTAGATTGATTCTGAGGTTACCATGGACCGATAGATGGATTCAGAGGTTGCCATGGACCAATAGATGGATTCAGAGAGTACCATGGACCGATAGACGGATTCTGAGGGTAAAATGGACCGATAGATGGATTCTCAGGGTACCATGGACCGATAGATAAAATCTGATGGTGCCATGGACCGATGGATGAATTCTGAGGTTACCATGGAAAGATAGATGGATCCAGAGGGAGCAATGTGCCGATAGATGTATTCTGAGGGTACCATGGAACGATAGATGTATTCAGAGGTTGCCATGGATCGACAGATGTATTCAGAGTGTACCATGGACCGATTAATAGAATCTGAGGGTACCATGGAACGATAGATGGATTCTGAGTTTACCCTGGACCGATAGATGGATTCGGACTGTACCATGGACCGATAGATGGATTCTGAGTGTACCATGTACCGACAGTTGGATTCAGAGGGTGCAATGGACCGATGGATGTATTCTGAGTGTACCATGGAACGATAGATTTATTCAGAGGTTGCAATGTACCGATAGATGGATTTTGAAGGTAACATGGAACGATAGATGGATTCAGAGGGTGCCATGGACCGAGAGATGGAGTATGAGTGTAGCATGGACCGATATGTGGATTCTAAGGTTGCCATGGACCGAAACATGGATTCAGAGGGTGCCATGGACCGATAGATGGATTCAGAGTGTATTATGGACAGGTAGATGTATTCATACGGTACCCTGGACCGATGGATGGATTCTGAGGGTTCCATGGACTGATAGGTTGATTCTGTGAGTACCATGGACGGATTAATAGATTCTGAGGGTGCCATGGACCGATAGATGGATTCAGAGGATACCATGGACCGATAGATGGATTCTGAGGGTGCCATGGACCGATAGATGGATTCAGGGGATACCATGGACCGATAGATGGATTCTGTTGGTGCCATGGACCGATAGATGAATTTTGAGGGTGCCATAGACTGATAGATGGATTCAGAGTGGCATAGACCGATAGATAGATTCAGAGGTAGATGTATTCATACGGTACCCTGGACCGATGGATGGATTCTGAGGATAATATGGAACAATAGATGGATTCTGAGGGTGCCATGGAACGATAGATGGATTCAGAGGGAGCCATGGACCGATAGATGGATTCTGAGTGTACATTGGAACGATAGATAATTTCCGAGGTTGCCATGGACCGATAGATGTAATCTGGGGGTGCCATTGACCGATAGATGGATTCAGTGGGTATTATGGACAGGTAGATGTATTCATACGTTAACCTGGACCGATGGATGGATTCTGAGGGTAATATGGATCAATAGATGGATTCTGAGGGTGCCATGGACCGATAGATTGATTCTGAGAGAACCATGTACCGATTCATAGATTCTGAGGGTGCCATGGACCGATGGATGGATTCTGAGGGTACCATGGACCGACAGACGTATTCAGAGTGTGCCATGGACCGATGGATGGATTCTGCGTGTACCATGGACCGATAGATGGATTCAGAGGATACCATGGACCGATAGATGTATTCTGAGGGTTCCATGGACCGATAGATGGATTCAGAGGGTGCCATGGAACGATAGATGCATTCAGAGTGTGCCATGGACCGATGGATGGATTCTGGGGGTACCATGGACCGATGGATGGATTCTGATGGTGCCATGGACCGATAGATGGTTTCAGAGGGTGCCATGGAACGATAGATGGATTCTGAGGGTGCCAAAGACTGATAGATGGATTCAGAGTGTTCTATAGACCGATAGATAGATTCAGAGTGTGCCATGGATCGATAGATGGATTCAGAGGTTACCATGTACCGATATATGGATTCTGAGGGTACCACGGACCGATAGATGGATTCTGAGTGTGCCATGGACCGGTAGACGGATTCTGAGGGTACCATGGACCGATGGATGGATTCAGAGGTTGCCATGGACCAATAGATGGATTCAGAGTGTACCATGGACCGATAGACGGATTCTGAGGGTAACATGGACCGATAGATGGATTCTCAGGGTACCATGGACCGATAGATAAAATCTGATGGTGCCATTGACCGATGGATGAATTCTGAGGTTACCATGGAACGATAGATGGATTCAGAGGGAGCAATGTGCCGATAGATGTATTCTGAGGGTACCATGGAACGATAGATGGATTCAGAGGGTGCCATGGATCGATAGATGTATCCAGAGGGAACCATGGACCGATTAATAGAATCTGAGGGAACCATGGAACGATAGATGGATTCTGAGTTTAGCCTGGACCGATAGATGGATTCGGACTGTACCATGGACCGACAGATGGATTCTGATTGTACCATGGACCGACAGTTGGATTCAGAGGGTGCAATGGACCGATGGATGTATTCTGAGGGTACCACGGAACGATAGATTTATTCAGAGGTTGCAATGTACCGATAGATGGATTCTGAAGGTAACATGGAACGATAGATGGATTCAGAGGGTGCCATGGACCGATAGATGGATTATGAGTGTACCATTGACCGATATGTGGATTCTGAGGTTGCCTTGGACCGAAACATGGATTCAGAGGGTGCCATGGACCGATAGATGGATTCAGAGGGTATTATGGACAGGTAGATATATTCATACTGTACCCTGGACCGATGGATGGATTCTGAGGGTAATATGGATCAATAGATGGATTCTGAGTGTTCCATGGACTGATAGGTTGATTCTGTGAGAACCATGGACTGATTAATAGATTCTGAGGGTGCCATGGACCGATAGATGGATTCAGAGGATACCATGGACCGATAGATGGATTCTGAGGGTGCCATGGACCGATAGATGTATTCAGAGGGTGCCATGGACCGATAGATGCATTCAGAGTGTGCCATGGACCGATGCATGGATTGTGAGGGTAACATGGACCGATAGATGGATTCTGATGGTTCCATGGACCGATAGATGGATTTAGAGGGTGCCATGGAACGTTAGATGGATTCAGAGGGTGCCAAAGACTGATAGATGGATTCAGAGTGTTCTATAGACCGATAGATAGATTCAGAGGCTGCCATGGTTCGATAGATTTATTCAGAGGTTACCATGGACCGATAGATGGATTCTGAGTGTACCATGGACCGACAGCTGGATTCAGAGGGTCCAATGGACCGATGTATGTATTCTGATGGTACCAGGGAACGATAGATTTATTCAGAGGTTGCATTGTACCGATAGATGGATTCTGAAGGTAACATGGAAGGATAGATGGATTCAGAGGGTGCCATTGACCGATAGATGGATTCAGAGGGTACCATAGACCGATAGATGGATTCAGATGGTGCCATGGTCCGATAGATTGATTCTCAGTGTACTATGGACCGATAGATGGATTCAGAGCGTGCCCTGAATCGATAGATGTATTCAGAGGGTACCATGGACCGATAGACGGATTCTGAGGGTACCATGGACTGATAGATGTATTCTGATGGTGTCATGGACCGATAGATGGTTTCAGAGCGTGCCATGGATCGATAGATGGATTCAGAGGGTGCCATGGACCGATAGATGGATTCTGACTGTGCCATGGACCGAGAGATAGATTCTGAGGGTTCCATGGAACGATAGATGGAATCTGGGTGTACCATGTACAGATAGATGGATTCTGAGGGGACTATGGACCGATATATGGATTCTGAAGGTGCCATGGAACGATAGATGGATTCAGAGGGTGCAATGGTCCGATAGATGGATTCTGAGGGTACCATGGAACGATAGATAGATTCAGAGGTTGCCATGGACCGATAGATGGATTCTGGGCGTGCCATGGACCGATAGATGGATTCAGAGCGTACTATGGACAGGTAGATGGATTTTGAAGGTACCATGGACCGATAGATTGATTCTGAGGGTACCATGGAACGATAGATGGATTCTGAGGATGCCATGGACCGATAGATAGATTCTGATGGTGCCATGGACCGATAGATGAATTCTGAGGGTGCCATGGATCAATAGACGGATTCTGAGGGTGACATGGACCGATAGATGGATTCTCAGGGTACCATGGTCCGATAGATGGATTTTCAGGGTACAGTTGACCGATAGATGCATTCTGTTGGCGCCATGGACCGATAGCTGGATTCTGATGGTGCCATGGACCGATAGATGCATTCTGAAGGTACAATGGACCGATAGATGGGTTCTGATGGTGCCATGGACCGATAGATTGATTCTGAGCGTGCCATGGACCGATAGATGGATTCTGTGTGTGCCATGGACCGATAAATGGATTCTGAGGGTACCATGGACTGATAGATGTATTCTGATGGTGTCATGGATCGATAGATGGATTCGGAGGGTGCCATGGACCGATAGATGGATTCTGACTGTGCCATGGACCGAGAGATAGATTCTGAGGGATCCATGGAACGATGGATGGATTCTGAGGGTACCATGTACAGATAGATGGATTCTGAGGGTACTATGGACCGATAGATAGATTCTGAAGAAGCCATGGAACGATAGATGGATTCTGGGCATGCCATGGACCGATAGATGGATTAAGAGCGTTCTATGGACAGGTAGATGGATTTTGAAGGTACCATGGACCGATAGATTGATTCTGAGGGTACCATGGAACGATAGATGGATTCTGAGGATGCCATGGACCGATAGATAGATTCTGATGGTGCCATGGACCGATAGATGAATTCTGAGGGTGCCATAGACTGATAGATGGATTCAGAGTGCCATAGACCGATAGATAGATTCAGAGGTAGATGTATTCATACGGTACCCTGGAACGATGGATGGATTCTGAGGGTAATATGGATCAATAGATGGATTCTGAGAGTTCCATGGACCGATTAATAGATTCTGAGGTTACCATGGACCGACAGATGGATTCACATAGTGCCATGGATTGATGGATGGATTCAGAGGATACCATGGACCGATAGATGGATTCAGAGGGTGCCATGGAACGATAAATGCATTCAGAGTGTGCCATGGACCGATGGATGTATTCTGACGGTTCCATGGACCAATCGATGGATTCAGAGGGTGCCATGGAACGATAGATGCATTCAGAGTGTGCCATGGAGCGATGGATGGATTCAGAGGATACCATGGACCGATAGATGGATTCAGAGGGTGCCATGGAACGATAGATGCATTCAGAGTGTACCATGGACCGATGGATGGATTCTGAGAGTTCCATGGACCAATAGATGGATTCAGAGGGTGCCATGGAACGATAGATGCATTCAGAGTGTGCCATGGACCGATGGATGTATTCTGAGGGTACCATGGACCGATACATGGATTCTGATGGTGCCATGGACCGATAGATGAATTCAGAGGGTGCCATGGAACGATAGATGGATTCTGAGTGTGCCAAAGACTGATAGATGGATTCAGAGTGTTCTATAGAGCGATAGATAGATTCAGATGGTGCCCTGGATCGATAGATGGATTCAGAGGTTACCAAGTACCGACAGATGGATTCTGAGGGTACCATGGACCGATAGATGGATTCTGAGGGTGCCATTGACCGGTAGATTGATTCTGATGGTACCATGGACCGATAGATGGATTCAGAGGTTGCCATGGACCAATAGATGGATTCAGAGAGTACCATGGACCGATAGACGGATTCTGAGGGTAACATGGACTGATAGATGGATTCTCAGGGTACCATGGACCGATAGATGAAATCTGATGGTGCGATGAACCGATGGATGAATTCTGAGGTTACCATGGAACGATAGATGGATTCAGAGGGAGCAATGTGCCGATAGATGTATTCTGAGTGTACCATGGAACGATAGATAGATTCAGAGGTTGCCATGGACCGATAGATGGATTCTGGGCGTGCCATGGACCAATAGATGGATTCAGGGCGTACTATGGACAGGTAGATGGATTTTGAAGGTACCATGGACCGATAGATTGATTCTAAAGGTACCATGGAACGATAGATGGATTCTGAGGATGCCATGGACCGATAGATAGATTCTGATGGTGCCATGGACCGATAGATGAATTCTGAGGGTGCCATAGACCGATAGACGGATTCTGAGGGTGACATGGACCGATAGATGGATTCTCAGGGTACCATGGTCCGATAGATGGATTTTCAGGGTACAGTTGACCGATAGATGCATTCTGTTGGCGCCATGGACCGATAGCTGGATTCTGATGGTGCCATGGACCGATAGATGCATTCTGAAGGTACAATTGACCGATAGATGGCTTCTGATGGTGCCATGGACCGATAGATTGATTCTGAGCGTGCCATGGACCGAGAGATAGATTCTGAGGGTTCCACGGAACGATAGATGGATTCTGAGGGTACCATGTACAGATAGATGGATTCTTAGGGTACTATGGACCGATAGATGGATTCTGAAGGTGCCATGGAACGATAGATGGATTCAGAGGCTGCAATGGTCCGATGGATGGATTCTGAGGGTACCATGGAACGATAGATAGATTCAGAGGTTGCCATGGACCGATAGATGGATTCTGGGCGTGCCATGGACCGATAGATGGATTCAGAGCGTACTATGGACAGGTAGATGGATTTTGAAGGTACCATGGACCGATAGATTGATTCTGAGGGTACCATGGAACGATAGATGGATTCTGAGGATGCCATGGACCGATAGATAGATTCTGATGGTGCCATGGACCGGTTGATGAATTCTGAGGGTGCCATAGACTGATAGATGGATTCAGAATGCCATAGACCGATAGATAGATTCAGAGGTAGATGCATTCATACGGTACCCTGGAACGATGGATGGATTCTGAGGGTAATATGGATCAATAGATGGATTCTGAGTGTGCCATGGACCGATAGATTGATTCTGAGAGTAGCATGGACCGATTAATAGATTCTGAGGGTGCCATGGACCGATGGATGGATTCTGAGGTAACCATGGACCGACAGATGGATTTACAGTGTGCCATGGATTGATGGATGGATTCAGAGGATACCATGGACCGATAGATGGATTCAGAGGGTGCCATGGAACGATAAATGCATTCAGAGTGTGCCATGGACAGATGGATGTATTCTGACGGTTCCATGGACCAATCGATGGATTCAGAGGGTGCCATGGAACGATAGATGCATTCAGAGTGTGCCATGGAGCGATGGATGGATTCACAGGATACCATGGACCTATAGATGGATTCAGAGGGTGCCATGGAATGTTAGATGCATTCAGAGTGTGCCATGGACCGATGGATGGATTCTGAGGGTACCATGGACCGATAGATGGATTCTGATGGTGCCATGGACCGATAGATGAATTCAGTGGGTGCCATGGAACGATAGATGGATTCTGAGTGTGCCAAAGACTGATAGATGGATTCAGAGTGTTCTATAGACCGATAGATAGATTCAGATGGTGACATGGATCGATAGATGGATTCAGAGGTTACCATGTACCGACAGATGGATTCTGAGGGTACCATGGACCGATAGATGTATTCTGAGGGTGCCATGGACCGGTAGATTGATTCTGATGGTACCATAGACCGATAGATGGATTCAGAGGTTGCCATGGACCAATAGATGGATTCAGAGAGTACCATGGACCGATAGACGGATTCTGAGGGTAACATGGACTGATAGATGGATTCTCAGGGTACCATGGAACGATAGATGAAATCTGATGGTGCCATGAACCGATGGATGAATTCTGAGGTTACCATGGAACGATAGATGGATTCAGAGGGAGCAATGTGCCCATAGATGTATTCTGAGTGTACCATGGAACGATAGATGGATTCAGAGGGTGCCATGGATCGATAGATGTATTCAGAGTGTACCATGGACCGATTAATAGAATCTGAGGGTACCATGGAACGATAGATGGATTCTGAGTTTACCCTGGACCGATAGATGGATTCGGACTGTACCATGGACCGATAGATGGATTCTGAGTGTACCATGGACCGACAGTTGGATTCATAGGGTGCAATGGACCGATGGATGTATTCTGTGGGTACCACGGAACGATAGATTTATTCAGAGGTTGCAATGTACCGATAGATAGATTCTCATGGTGCCATGGACCGATAGATGGATTCAGAGGATACCATGGACCGATAGATGGATTCTGAGTGTGCCATGGACCGATAGATGGATTCAGAGGGTGCCATGGAACGATAGATGCATTCAGAGTGTGCCATGGACCGATGGATGGATTCTGATGGTGCCATGGACCGATAGATGGGTTCAGAGGATGCCATGGAACGATAGATGGATTCTGAGGGTGCCAAAGACTGATAGATGGATTCAGAGTGTTCTATAGACCGATAGATAGATGCAGATGCTGCCATGGATCGATAGATGGATTCAGAGGTTACCATGGACCGATAGATGGATTCTGAGTTTACCATGGACCGACAGCTGGATTCAGAGGGTCCAATGGACCGATGTATGTATTCTGATGTTACCACGGAACGATAGATTTATTCAGAGGTTGCATTGTGCCGATAGATGTATTCTGAAGGTAACATGGAAGGATAGATGGATTCAGAGGGTGCCATTGAGCGATAGATGGATTCGGAGGGTACCAAAAACCGATAGATGGATTCAGATGGTGCCATGGACCGATTGATTCTGAGTGTACTATGGAACGATAGATGGATTCAGTGCGTGCCCTGAATCGATAGATGGATTCAGAGGGTACCATGGACCGATAGATGGATTCTGATCGTGCCATATGCCAATAGACGGATTCTAAGGGTGACATGGACCGATAGATGGATTCTCAGGGTACCATGGTCCGATAGATGGATTTTCAGGTTACAGTTGACCGATAGATGCATTCTGTTGGCGCCATGGACCGATAGCTGGATTCTGATGGTGCCATGGACCGATAGATGCATTCTGAAGGTACAATGGACCGATAGATGTGTTCTGATGGTGCCATGGACCGATAGATTGATTCTGAGCGTGCCATGGACCGATGGATAGATTCTGAGTGTGCCATGGACCGATAAATGGATTCTGAGGGTACCATGGTCTGATAGATGTATTCTGATTGTGTCATGGACCGATAGATGGATTCAGAGCGTGCCATGGGTCGATAGATGGATTCAGAGGGTGCCATGGACCGATAGATGGATTCTGACTGTGCCATGGACCGAGAGATAGATTCTGAGGGTTCCATGGAACGATAGATGGATTCTGAGGGTACCATGTACAGATAGATGGATTCTGAGGGTACTATGGACCGATAGCTGGATTTTGATGGTGCCATGGACCGATAGATGCATTCTGAAGGTACAATGGACCGATAGATGTGTTCTGATGGTGCCATGGACCGATAGATTGATTCTGAGCGTGCCATGGACCGATGGATAGATTCTGAGTGTGCCATGGACCGATAAATGGATTCTGAGGGTACCATGGACTGATAGATGTATTCTGATTGTGTCATGGACCGATAGATGGATTCTGAGGGTGCCATGGACCGATGGATGGATTCTGAGGGTACCATGGACCGATAGATGGATTCAGAGGGTGCCATGGAACGATAGATGGATTCTGAGGGTGCCAAAGACTGATAGATGGATTCAGAGTGTTCTATAGACCGATAGATAGATGCAGAGGCTGCCATGTATCGATAGATGGATTCAGAGGTTACCATGGACCGGTAGATGGATTCTGAGGGTACCATGGACCGATAGATGGATTCTGAGTGTGCCATGGACCGGTAGATGGATTCTGAGGGTACCAAGGACCGATAGATGGATTCACTGGGTGCCATGGACCAATAGATGGATTCAGAGAGTACCATGGACCGATAGATGGATTCTGAGGTTAACATGGATTCTCAGGGGACAATGGACTGATAGATGGAATCTGATGGTTCCATGGACCGATGGATGTATTATGAGGTTACCAGGGAAGATAGCTGGATTCAGATGGACCAATATACCGATAGATGTATTCTGAGGTTACCATGGAATAATAGATGGATTCAGAGGGTGCCATGGATCGATAGATGTATTCAGAGGGTAGCATGGACCGATAGATGGATTCTGAGGGTTCCATGGACCGATAGAAGGATTCTGAGTGTACCCTGGACCGATAGATGGATTCGGGAGTACCATGGACCCATAGATGGATTCTGATGGTGCCATGGACCGATAGATGGATTCAGAGGTTACCATGGACTAATAGATGGATTCTGAGGGTGCCATGGACCGATAGATAGATTCAGAGCGTGCCATGGAACGATAGATGCATTCAGAGTGTGCCATGGACCGATGGTGGATTCTGAGGGTACCATGGACCGATAGATGGATTCTGATGGTGCCATGGACCGATAGATGGATTCAGAGGGTGCCATGGAACGATAGATGGATTCTGAGGGTGCCAAAGGCTGATAGATGGATTCAGAGTGTTCTATAGACCGTTAGATAGATGCAGAGGCTGCCATGTATCGATAGATGGATTCAGAGGTTACCATGGACCGATAGATGGATTCTGACGGTACCATGGACCGATAGATGGATTCAGATGGTGCCATGGACCGGTAGATGGATTCTGAGGGTACCATGGACCGATAGATGGATTCACAGGTTTCCATGGACCAATAGATGGATTCAGAGAGTACCATGGACCGATAGACGGATTCTGAGGGTAACATGGATCGATAGATGGATTCTCAGGGGACAATGGACCTATAGATGGAATCTGATGGGTCCATGGACCGATGGATGTATTATGAGGTTACCATGGAACGATAGCTGGATTAAGATGGAGCAATGTACCGATAGATGTATTCTGAGGGTACCATGGAACGATAGATGGATTCAGAGGGTGCCATGGATCGATAGATGTATTCAGAGGGTGCCATGGACCGATAGAAGGATTCTGAGTGTACCCTGGACCGATAGATGGATTCGGGAGTACCATGGACCCATAGATGGATTCTGATGGTGCCATGGACCGATAGATGCATTCTGAGGGTAACATGGACCGATCGATGGATTCTGGGGGTAACATGGACCGATTAATAGAATCTGAGGGTACCATGGTAACGATAGATGGATTCTGAGTGTACCCTGGACCGATAGATGGATTCTGAGTGTACCATGGACCGATAGATGGGTTCTGAGTGTACCATGGACCGACAGTTAGATTCAGAGGGTGCAATGTACCGATAGATGTATTCTGAGGGTACCATGGAACGATAGATGGAATCAGAGGGTGCCATGGACCGATAAATGGATTATGAGGGTGCCATGGACCGGTAGATGGATTCTGAGGATACCATGGACCGATAGATGGATTCACTGGGTGCCATGGACCAATAGATGGATTCAGAGAGTACCATGGACCGATAGACGGATTCTGAGGGTAACATGGATCAATAGATGGATTCTCAGGGGACAATGGACTGATAGATGGAATCTGATGGTTCCACGGACCGATGGATGTATTATGAGGTTACCACGCAAAGTTAGATTTATTCAGAGGTTGCATTGTGCCGATAGATGTATTCTGAAGGTAACATGGAAGGATAGATGGATTCAGAGGGTGCCATTGAGCGATAGATGGATTCGGAGGGTACCAAAAACCGATAGATGGATTCAGATGGTGCCATGGACCGATTGATTCTGAGTGTACTATGGAACGATAGATGGATTCAGAGCGTGCCCTGAATCGATAGATGGATTCAGAGGGTACCATGGACCGATAGATGGATTCTGATCGTGCCATATACCAATAGACGGATTCTAAGGGTGACATGGACCGATAGATGGATTCTCAGGGTACCATGGTCCGATAGATGGATTTTCAGGGTACAGTTGACCGATAGATGCATTCTGTTGGCGTCATGGACCGATAGCTGGATTCTGATGGTGCCATGGACCGATAGATGCATTCTGAAGGTACAATGGACCGATAGATGTGTTCTGATGGTGCCATGGACCGATAGATTGATTCTGAGCGTGCCATGGACCGATGGATAGATTCTGAGTGTGCCATGGACCGATAAATGGATTCTGAGGTTACCATGGTCTGATAGATGTATTCTGATTGTGTCATGGACCGATAGATGGATTCAGAGCGTGCCATGGGTCGATAGATAGATTCAGAGGGTGCCATGGACCGATAGATGGATTCTGACTGTGCCATGGACCGAGAGATAGATTCTGAGGGTTCCATGGAACGATAGATGGATTCTGAGGGTACCATGTACAGATAGATGGATTCTGAGGGTACTATGGACCGATAGCTGGATTTTGATGGTGCCATGGACCGATAGATGCATTCTGAAGGTACAATGGACCGATAGATGTGTTCTGATGGTGCCATGGACCGATAGATTGATTCTGAGCGTGCCATGGACCGATGGATAGATTCTGAGTGTGCCATGGACCGATAAATGGATTCTGAGGGTACCATGGACTGATAGATGTATTCTGATTGTGTCATGGACCGATAGATGGATTCTGAGGGTGCCATGGACCGATGGATGGATTCTGAGGGAACCATGGACCGATAGATGGATTCTGATGGTGCCATGGACCGATAGATGGATTCAGAGGGTGCCATGGAACGATAGATGGATTCTGAGGGTGCCAAAGACTGATAGATGGATTCAGAGTGTTCTATAGACCGATAGATAGATGCAGAGGCTGCCATGTATCGATAGATGGATTCAGAGGTTACCATGGACCGGTAGATGGATTCTGAGGGTACCATGGACCGATAGATGGATTCTGAGTGTGCCATGGACCGGTAGATGGATTCTGAGGGTACCATTGACCGATAGATGGATTCACTGGGTGCCATGGACCAATAGATGGATTCAGAGAGTACCATGGACCGATAGATGGATTCTGAGGTTAACATGGATCGATAGATGGATTCTCAGGGGACAATGGACCGATAGATGGAATCTGATGGTTCCGTGGACCGATGGATGTATTATGAGGTTACCAGGGAAGATAGCTGGATTCAGATGGACCAATGTACCGATAGATGTATTCTGAGGGCACCATGGAATAATAGATGGATTCAGAGGGTGCCATGGATCGATAGATGTATTCAGAGGGTAGCATGGACCGATAGATGGATTCTGAGGGTTCCATGGACCGATAGAAGGATTCTGAGTGTACCCTGGACCGATAGATGGATTCGGGAGTACCATGGACCCATAGATGGATTCTGAGGGTGCCATGGACCGATAGATGGATTCAGAGGTTACCATGGACTAATAGATGGATTCTGAGGGTGCCATGGACCGATAGATGGATTCTGATGGTGCCATGGACCGATAGATGGATTCAGAGGGTGCCATGGAACGATAGATGGATTCTGAGGGTGCCAAAGACTGATAGATGGATTCAGAGTGTTCTATAGACCGATAGATAGATGCAGAGGCTGCCATGTATCGATAGATGGATTCAGAGGTTACCATGGACCGGTAGATGGATTCTGAGGGTACCATGGACCGATAGATGGATGCAGAGGCTGCCATGTATCGATAGATGGATTCAGAGGTTACCATGGACCGATAGATGGATTCTGATGGTACCATGGACCGATAGATGGATTCTGAGGGTGCCATGGACCGGTAGATGGATTCTCAGGGGACAATGGACCTATAGATGGAATCTGATGGGTCCATGGACCGATGGATGTATTATGAGGTGACCATGGAACGATAGCTGGATTAAGATGGAGCAATGTACCGATAGATGTATTCTGAGGGTACCATGGAACGATAGATGGATTCAGAGGGTGCCATGGATCGATAGATGTATTCAGAGGGTGCCATGGACCGATAGAAGGATCCTGAGTGTACCATGGACCGATATATGGATTCTGAGGGTGCCATGGACCGATGGATGGATTCTGAGGGAACCATGGACCGATAGATGGATTCTGATGGTGCCATGGACCGATAGATGGATTCAGAGGGTGCCATGGAACGATAGATGGATTCTGAGGGTGCCAAAGACTGATAGATGGATTCAGAGTGTTCTATAGACCGATAGTTAGATGCAGAGGCTGCCATGTATCGATAGATGGATTCAGAGGTTACCATGGACCGGTAGATGGATTCTGAGGGTACCATGGACCGATAGATGGATTCTGAGTGTGCCATGGACCGGTAGATGGATTCTGAGGGTACCATGGACCGATAGATGGATTCACTGGGTGCCATGGACCAATAGATGGATTCAGAGAGTACCATGGATCGATAGATGGATTCTGAGGTTAACATGGATCGATAGATGGATTCTCAGGGGACAATGGACCGATAGATGGAATCTGATGGTTCCGTGGACCGATGGATGTATTATGAGGTTACCAGGGAAGATAGCTGGATTCAGATGGACCAATGTACCGATAGATGTATTCTGAGGGTACCATGGAATAATAGATGGATTCAGAGGGTGCCATGGATCGATAGATGTATTCAGAGGGTAGCATGGACCGATAGATGGATTCTGAGGGTTCCATGGACCGATAGAAGGATTCTGAGTGTACCCTGGACCGATAGATGGATTCGGGAGTACCATGGACCCATAGATGGATTCTGAGGGTGCCATGGACCGGTAGATGGATTCAGAGGTTACCATGGACTAATAGATGGATTCTGAGGGTGCCATGGACCGATAGATGGATTCTGATGGTGCCATGGACCGATAGATGGATTCAGAGGGTGCCATGGAACGATAGATGGATTCTGAGGGTGCCAAAGACTGATAGATGGATTCAGAGTGTTCTATAGACCGATAGATAGATGCAGAGGCTGCCATGTATCGATAGATGGATTCAGAGGTTACCATGGACCGGTAGATGGATTCTGAGGGTACCATGGACCGATAGATGGATTCTGAGTGTGCCATGGACCGGTAGATGGATTCTGAGGGTACCATTGACCGATAGATGGATTCACTGGGTGCCATGGACCAATAGATGGATTCAGAGAGTACCATGGACCGATAGATGGATTCTGAGGTTAACATGGATCGATAGATGGATTCTCAGGGGACAATGGACCGATAGATGGAATCTGATGGTTCCGTGGACCGATGGATGTATTATGAGGTTACCAGGGAAGATAGCTGGATTCAGATGGACCAATGTACCGATAGATGTATTCTGAGGCCACCATGGAATAATAGATGGATTCAGAGGGTGCCATGGATCGATAGATGTATTCAGAGGGTAGCATGGACCGATAGATGGATTCTGAGGGTTCCATGGACCGATAGAAGGATTCTGAGTGTACCCTGGACCGATAGATGGATTCGGGAGTACCATGGACCCATAGATGGATTCTGAGGGTGCCATGGACCGATAGATGGATTCAGAGGTTACCATGGACTAATAGATGGATTCTGAGGGTGCCATGGACCGATAGATGGATTCTGATGGTGCCATGGACCGATAGATGGATTCAGAGGGTGCCATGGAACGATAGATGGATTCTGAGGGTGCCAAAGACTGATAGATGGATTCAGAGTGTTCTATAGACCGATAGATAGATGCAGAGGCTGCCATGTATCGATAGATGGATTCAGAGGTTACCATGGACCGGTAGATGGATTCTGAGGGTACCATGGACCGATAGATGGATGCAGAGGCTGCCATGTATCGATAGATGGATTCAGAGGTTACCATGGACCGATAGATGGATTCTGATGGTACCATGGACCGATAGATGGATTCTGAGGGTGCCATGGACCGGTAGATGGATTCTCAGGGGACAATGGACCTATAGATGGAATCTGATGGGTCCATGGACCGATGGATGTATTATGAGGTGACCATGGAACGATAGCTGGATTAAGATGGAGCAATGTACCGATAGATGTATTCTGAGGGTGCCATGGAACGATAGATGGATTCAGAGGGTGCCATGGATCGATAGATGTATTCAGAGGGTGCCATGGACCGATAGAAGGATCCTGAGTGTACCATGGACCGATATATGGATTCTGAGGGTGCCATGGACCGATGGATGGATTCTGAGGGAACCATGGACCGATAGATGGATTCTGATGGTGCCATGGACCGATAGATGGATTCAGAGGGTGCCATGGAACGATAGATGGATTCTGAGGGTGCCAAAGACTGATAGATGGATTCAGAGTGTTCTATAGACCGATAGTTAGATGCAGAGGCTGCCATGTATCGATAGATGGATTCAGAGGTTACCATGGACCGGTAGATGGATTCTGAGGGTACCATGGACCGATAGATGGATTCTGAGTGTGCATGGACCGGTAGATGGATTCTGAGGGTACCATGGACCGATAGATGGATTCACTGGGTGCCATGGACCAATAGATGGATTCAGAGAGTACCATGGATCGATAGATGGATTCTGAGGTTAACATGGATCGATAGATGGATTCTCAGGGGACAATGGACCGATAGATGGAATCTGATGGTTCCGTGGACCGATGGATGTATTATGAGGTTACCAGGGAAGATAGCTGGATTCAGATGGACCAATGTACCGATAGATGTATTCTGAGGGTACCATGGAATAATAGATGGATTCAGAGGGTGCCATGGATCGATAGATGTATTCAGAGGGTAGCATGGACCGATAGATGGATTCTGAGGGTTCCATGGACCGATAGAAGGATTCTGAGTGTACCCTGGACCGATAGATGGATTCGGGAGTACCATGGACCCATAGATGGATTCTGAGGGTGCCATGGACCGTTAGATGGATTCAGAGGTTACCATGGACTAATAGATGGATTCTGAGGGTGCCCTGGACCGATAGATGGATTCTGATGGTGCCATGGACCGATAGATGGATTCAGAGGGTGCCATGGAACGATAGATGTATTCTGAGGGTGCCAAAGACTGATAGATGGATTCAGAGTGTTCTATAGACCGATAGATAGATGCAGAGGCTGCCATGTATCGATAGATGGATTCAGAGGTTACCATGGACCGGTAGATGGATTCTGAGGGTACCATGGACCGATAGATGGATGCAGAGGCTGCCATGTATCGATAGATGGATTCAGAGGTTACCATGGACCGATAGATGGATTCTGATGGTACCATGGACCGATAGACGGATTCTGAGGGTGCCATGGACCGGTAGATGGATTCTCAGGGGACAATGGACCTATAGATGGAATCTGATGGGTCCATGGACCGATGGATGTATTATGAGGTTACCATGGAACGATAGCTGGATTAAGATGGAGCAATGTACCGATAGATGTATTCTGAGGGTACCATGGAACGATAGATGGATTCAGAGGGTGCCATGGATCGATAGATGTATTCAGAGGGTGCCATGGACCGATAGAAGGATTCTGAGTGTACCCTGGACCGATAGATGGATTCGGGAGTACCATGGACCCATAGATGGATTCTGATGGTGCCATGGACCGATAGATGCATTCTGAGGGTAACATGGACCGATCGATGGATTCTGGGGGTAACATGGACCGATTAATAGAATCTGAGGGTACCATGGAACGATAGATGGATTCTGAGTGTACCCTGGACCGATAGATGGATTCTGAGTGTACCATGGACCGATAGATGGGTTCTGAGTGTACCATGGACCGACAGTTAGATTCAGAGGGTGCAATGTACCGATAGATGTATTCTGAGGGTACCATGGAATGATAGATGGAATCAGTGGGTGCCATGGACCGATAAATGGATTATGAGGGTGCCATGGACCGGTAGATGGATTCTGAGGATACCATGGACCGATAGATGGATTCACTGAGTCCCATGGACCAATAGATCGATTCAGAGAGTACCATGGACCGATAGACGGATTCTGAGGGTAATATGGATCAATAGATGGATTCTCAGGGGACAATGGACTGATAGATGGAATCTGATGGTTCCACGGACCGATGGATGTATTATGAGGTTACCACGCAACGATAGATTTATTCAGAGATTGCATTGTGCCGATAGATGTATTCTGAAGGTAACATGGAAGGATAGATGGATTCAGAGGGTGCCATTGAGCGATAGATGGATTCGGAGGGTACCAAAAACCGATAGATGGATTCAGATGGTGCCATGGACCGATTGATTCTGAGTGTACTATGGAACGATAGATGGATTCAGAGCGTGCCCTGAATCGATAGATGGATTCAGAGGGTACCATGGACCGATAGATGGATTCTGATCGTGCCATATACCAATAGACGGATTCTAAGAGTGACATGGACCGATAGATGGATTCTCAGGGTACCATGGTCCGATAGATGGATTTTCAGGGTACAGTTGACCGATAGATGCATTCTGTTGGCGCCATGGACCGATAGCTGGATTCTGATGGTGCCATGGACCGATAGATGCATTCTGAAGGTACAATGGACCGATAGATGTGTTCTGATGGTGCCATGGACCGATAGATTGATTCTGAGCGTGCCATGGACCGATGGATAGATTCTGAGTGTGCCATGGACCGATAAATGGATTCTGAGGGTACCATGGACTGATAGATGTATTCTGATTGTGTCATGGACCGATAGATGGATTCTGAGGGTGCCATGGACCGATGGATGGATTCTGAGGGTACCATGGACCGATAGATGGATTCTGATGGTGCCATGGACCGATAGATGGATTCAGAGGGTGCCATGGAACGATAGATGGATTCTGAGGCTGCCAAAGACTGATAGATTGATTCAGAGTGTTCTATAGACCGATAGATAGATGCAGAGGCTGCAATGTATCGATAGATGGATTCAGAGGTTACCATGGACCGGTAGATGGATTCTGAGGGTACCATGGATCGATAGATGGATTCTGAGTGTGCCATAGACCGGTAGATGTATTCTGAGGGTACCATGGACCGATAGATGGATTCACTGGGTGCCATGGACCAATAGATGGATTCAGAGAGTACCATGGACCGATAGATGGATTCTGAGGTTAACATGGATCGATAGATGGATTCTCAGGGGACAATGGACCGATAGATGGAATCTGATGGTTCCATGGACCGATGGATGTATTATGAGGTTACCAGGGAAGATAGCTGGATTCAGATGGACCAATGTACCGATAGATGTATTCTGAGGGTACCATGGAATAATAGATGGATTCAGAGGGTGCCATGGATCGATAGATGTATTCAGAGGGTAGCATGGACCGATTGATGGATTCTGAGGGTTCCATGGACCGATAGAAGGATTCTGAGTGTACCCTGGACCGATAGATGGATTCGGGAGTACCATGGACCCATAGATGGATTCTGAGGGTGCCATGGACCGATAGATGGATTCAGAGGTTACCATGGACTAATAGATGGATTCTGAGGGTGCCATGGACCGATAGATAGATTCAGAGCGTGCCATGGAACGATAGATGCATTCAGAGTGTGCCATGGACCGATGGTGGATTCTGAGGGTACCATGGACCGATAGATGGATTCTGATGGTGCCATGGACCGATAGATGGATTCAGAGGGTGCCATGGAACGATAGATGGATTCTGAGGGTGCCAAAGGCTGATAGATGGATTCAGAGTGTTCTATAGACCGTTAGATAGATGCCGAGGCTGCCATGTATCGATAGATAGATTCAGAGGTTACCATGGACCGATAGATGGATTCTGATGGTACCATGGACCGATAGATGTATTCTGAGGGTGCCATGGACCGGTAGATGGATTCTGAGGGTACCATGGACCGATAGATGGATTCACAGGTTTCCATGGACCAATAGATGGATTCATAGAGTACCATGGACCGATAGACGGATTCTGAGGGTAACATGGATCGATAGATGGATTCTCAGGGGACAATGGACCTATAGATGGAATCTGATGGGTCCATGGACCGATGGATGTATTATGAGGTTACCATGGAACGATAGCTGGATTAAGATGGAGCAATGTACCGATAGATGTATTCTGAGGGTACCATGGAACGATAGATGGATTCAGAGGGTGCCATGGATCGATAGATGTATTCAGAGGGTGCCATGGACCGATAGAAGGATTCTGAGTGTACCCTGGACCGATAGATGGATTCGGGAGTACCATGGACCCATAGATGGATTCTGATGGTGCCATGGACCGATAGATGCATTCTGAGGGCAACATGGACCGATCGATGGATTCTGGGGGTAACATGGACCGATTAATAGAATCTGAGGGTACCATGGAACGATAGATGGATTCTGAGTGTACCCTGGACCGATAGATGGATTCTGAGTGTACCATGGACCGATAGATGGGTTCTGAGTGTACCATGGACCGACAGTTAGATTCAGAGGGTGCAATGTACCGATAGATGTATTCTGAGCGTACCATGGAACGATAGATGGAATCAGAGGGTGCCATGGACCGATAAATGGATTATGAGGGTGCCATGGACCGGTAGATGGATTCTGAGGATACCATGGACCGATAGATGGATTCACTGGGAGCCATGGACCAATAGATGGATTCAGAGAGTACCATGGACCGATAGACGGATTCTGAGGGTAACATGGATCAATAGATGGATTCTCAGGGGACAATGGACTGATAGATGGAATCTGATGGTTCCACGGACCGATGGATGTATTATGAGGTTACCACGCAACGATAGATTTATTCAGAGGTTGCATTGTGCCGATAGATGTATTCTGAAGGTAACATGGAAGGATAGATTGATTCAGAGGGTGCCATTGAGCGATAGATGGATTCGGAGGGTACCAAAAACCGATAGATGGATTCAGATGGTGCCATGGACCGATAGATTGATTCTGAGTGTACTATGGAACGATAGATGGATTCAGAGCGTGCCCTGAATCGATAGAGGGATTCAGAGGGTACCATGGACCGATAGATGGATTCTGAACGTGCCATATACCAATAGACGGATTCTAAGGGTGACATGGACCGATAGATGGATTCTCAGGGTACCATGGTCCGATAGATGGATTTTCAGGGTACAGTTGACCGATAGATGCATTCTGTTGGCGCCATGGACCGATAGCTGGATTCTGATGGTGCCATGGACCGATAGATGCATTCTGAAGGTACAATGGACCGATAGATGTGTTCTGATGGTGCCATGGACCGATAGATTGATTCTGAGCGTGCCATGGACCGATGGATAGATTCTGAGTGTGCCATGGACCGATAAATGGCTTCTGAGGGTACCATGGTCTGATAGATGTATTCTGATTGTGTCATGGACCGATAGATGGATTCAGAGCGTGCCATGGGTCGATAGATGGATTCAGAGGGTGCCATGGACCGATAGATGGATTCTGACTGTGCCATGGACCGAGAGATAGATTCTGAGGGTTCCATGGAACGATAGATGGATTCTGAGGGTACCATGTACAGATAGATGGATTCTGAGGGTACTATGGACCGATAGCTGGATTTTGATGGTGCCATGGACCGATAGATGCATTCTGAAGGTACAATGGACCGATAGATGTGTTCTGATGGTGCCATGGACCGATAGATTGATTCTGAGCGTGCCATGGACCGATGGATAGATTCTGAGTGTGCCATGGACCGATAAATGGATTCTGAGGGTACCATGGACTGATAGATGTATTCTGATTGTGTCATGGACCGATAGATGGATTCTGAGGGTGCCATGGACCGATGGATGGATTCTGAGGGTACCATGGACCGATAGATGGATTCTGATGGTGCCATGGACCGATAGATGGATTCAGAGGGTGCCATGGAACGATAGATGGATTCTGAGGGTGCCAACGACTGATAGATGGATTCAGAGTGTTCTATAGACCGATAGATAGATGCAGAGGCTGCCATGTATCGATAGATGGATTCAGAGGTTACCATGGACCGGTAGATGGATTCTGAGGGTACCATGGACCGATAGATGGATTCTGAGTGTGCCATGGACCGATAGATGGATTCACTGGGTGCCATGGACCAATAGATGGATTCAGAGAGTACCATGGACCGATAGATGGATTCTGAGGGTAACATGGATCGATAGATGGATTCTCAGGGGACAATGGACCGATAGATGGAATCTGATGTTTCCATGGACCGATGGATGTATTATGAGGTTACCAGGGAAGATAGCTGGATTCAGATGGACCAATGTACCGATAGATGTATTCTGAGGGTACCATGGAATAATAGATGGATTCAGAGGGTGCCATGGATCGATAGATGTATTCAGAGGGTAGCATGGACCGATAGATGGATTCTGAGGGTTCCATGGACCGATAGAAGGATTCTGAGTGTACCCTGGACCGATAGATGGATTCGGGAGTACCATGGACCCATAGATGGATTCTGAGGGTGCCATGGACCGATAGATGGATTCAGAGGTTACCATGGACCAATAGATGGATTCTGAGGGTGCCATGGACCGATAGATAGATTCAGAGCGTGCCATGGAACGATAGATGCATTCAGAGTGTGCCATGGACCGATGGTGGATTCTGAGGGTACCATGGACCGATAGATGGATTCTGATGGTGCCATGGACCGATAGATGGATTCAGAGGGTGCCATGGAACGATAGATGGATTCTGAGGGTGCCAAAGGCTGATAGATGGATTCAGAGTGTTCTATAGACCGATAGATAGATGCAGAGGCTGCCATGTATCGATAGATGGATTCAGAGGTTACCATGGACCGATAGATGGATTCTGATGGTACCATGGACCGATAGATGGATTCTGAGTGTGCCATGGACCGGTAGATGGATTCTGAGGGTACCATGGACCGATAGATGGATTCACTGGGTGCCATGGACCAATAGATGGATTCAGAGAGTACCATGGACCGATTGACGGATTCTGAGGGTAACATGGATCGATAGATGGATTCTCAGGGGACAATGGACCTATAGATGGAATCTGATGGGTCCATGGACCGATGGATGTATTATGAGGTTACCATGGAACGATAGCTGGATTAAGATGGAGCAATGTACCGATAGATGTATTCTGAGAGTACCATGGAACGATAGATGGATTCAGAGGGTGCCATGGATCGATAGATGTATTCAGAGGGTGCCATGGACCGATAGAAGGATTCTGAGTGTACCCTAGACCGATAGATGGATTCTGGAGTACCATGGACCCATAGATGGATTCTGATGGTGCCATGGACCGATAGATGCATTCTGAGGTAACATGGACCGATCGATGGATTCTGGGGGTAACATGGACCGATTAATAGAATCTGAGGGTACCATGGAACGATAGATGGATTCTGAGTGTACCCTGGACCGATAGATGGATTCTGAGTGTACCATGGACCGATAGATGGGTTCTGAGTGTACCATGGACCGACAGTTAGATTCAGAGGGTGCAATGTACCGATAGATTTATTCTGAGCGTACCATGGAACGATAGATGGAATCAGAGGGTGCCATGGACCGATAAATGGATTATGAGGGTGCCATGGACCGGTAGATGGATTCTGAGGATACCATGGACCGATAGATGGATTCACTGGGTGCCATGGACCAATAGATGGATTCAGAGAGTACCATGGACCGATAGACGGATTCTGAGGGTAACATGGATCAATAGATGGATTCTCAGGGGACAATGGACTGATAGATGGAATCTGATGGTTCCACGGACCGATGGATGTATTATGAGGTTACCATGGAACGATAGCTGGATTCAGATGGACCAATGTACCGATAGATATATTCTGAGGGTACCATGGAACGATAGATGGATTCAGAGGGTGCCATGGATCGATAGATGTATTCAGGGGGTAGCAATGACCGATAGATGGATTCTGAGGGTTCCATGGACGAATAGAAGGATTCTGAATGTACCCTGGACCGATAGGTGGATTCGGAGGGTACCATGGACCCATAGATGGATTCTGAGAGTGCCATGGACCGATAGATGGATTCAGAGGTTACCATGGACTGATGGATGGATTCTGAGGGTGCCATGGACCGATAGATGGATTCAGAGGGTGCCATGGAACGATAGATGCATTCAGAGTGTGCCCTGGACCGATGGATGGATTCTGAGGGTACCATGGACCGATAGATGGATTCTGCTGGTACCATGGGCCGACAGATGGATTCAGAGGGTGCCATGGAACGATAGATGGGTTCTGAGGGTGCCAAAGACTGATAGATGGATTCAGAGTGTTCTATAGACCGATAGATAGATGCAGAGGCTGCCATGTATCGATAGATGGATTCAGAGGTTACCATGGACCGATAGATGGATTTTGAGGGTATCATGGACAGATAGATGGATTCTGAGTGTGCCATGGACCGGTAGATGGATTCTGAGGGTACCATGGACCGATAGATGGATTCACAGGTTTCCATGGACCAATAGATGGATTCAGAGAGTACCATGGACCGATAGACGGATTCTGAGGGTAACATGGATCGATAGATGGATTCTCAGGGGACAATGGACCGATAGATGGAATCTGATGGGTCCATGGACCGATGGATGTATTATGAGGTTACCATGGAACGATAGCTGGATTAAGATGGAGCAATGTACCGATAGATGTATTCTGAGGGTACCATTGAACGCTAGATGTATTCAGAGGGTGCCATGGATCGATAGATGTATTCAGAGGGTAGCATGGACCGATAGATGGATTCTGAGGGTTCCATGGACCGATAGAAGGATTCTGAGTGTACCCTGGACCGATAGATGGATTCGGAGGGTACCATAGACCCATAGATGGATTCTGATGGTGCCATGGACCGATAGATGCATTCTGAGGGTAACATGGACCGATCGATGGATTCTGGGGGTACCATGGACCGATTAATAGAATCTGAGGATACCATGGAACGATAGATGGATTCTGAGTGTACCCTGGACCGATAGATGGATTCTGAGTGTACCATGGACCGATAGATGGGTTCTGAGTGTACCATGGACCGACAGTTAGATTCAGAGGGTGCAATGTACCGATAGATGTATTCTGAGGGTACCATGGAACGATAGATGGAATCAGAGGGTGCCATGGACCGATAGATGGATTATGAGCGTGCCATGGACCGATAGATGGATTCAGAGTGTGCCATGGAACGATAGATGCATTCAGAGTGTGCCATGGACCGATGGATGGATTCTGAGTGTACCATGGACCGATAGATGGATTCTGATGGTGCCATGGACCGATAGATGGATTCAAAGGGTGCCATGGAACGATAGATGGATTCTGAGGTTGCCAAAGACTGATTGATGGATTCAGAGTGTTCTATAGACCGATAGATAGATGCAGAGGCTGCCATGTATCGATAGATGGTTTCAGAGGTTACCATGGACCGATAGATGGATTCTGAGGGTACCATGGACCGATAGATGGATTCTGAGGGTGCCATGGACCGGTAGATGGATTCTGAGGGTACCATGGACCGATAGATGGATTCTGAGGGTACCATGGACCGATAGATGGATTCTGAGGGTGCCATGGACCGGTAGATGGATTCTGAGGGTACCATGGACCGATAGATGGATTCACAGGGTTCCATGGACCAATATATGGATTCAGAGAGTACCATGGACCGATAGACGGATTCTGAGGGTAACATGGACCGATAGACGGATTCTGAGGGTAACATGGATCGATAGATGGAATCTGATGGTTCCATGGACCGATGGAGGTATTATGAGGTTACCATGGAACGATAGCTGGATTCAGATGGAGCAATGTACCGATAGATGTATTCTGAGTGTACCATGGAACGATAGATGGATTCAGAGGGTGCCATGGATCGATAGATGTATTCAGAGGGTAGCATGGACCGATAGATGGATTCTGAGGATTCCATGGACCGATAGAAGGATTCTGAGTGTACTCTGGACCGATAGATGGATTCGGAGGGTACCATGGACCCATAGATGGATTCTGATGGTGCCATGGACCGATAGATGCATTCTGAGAGTACCATGGACCGATTAATAAATTCTGAGGGTGCCATGGACCGATGGATGGATTCTGAGGGTACCATGGACCGACAAATGGATTCTGAAGTTACCATGGATCGACAGATGGATTCTGAGTGTGCCATGGACCGATAGATGGATTCTGAGAGTACCATGGACCGATTAATAAATTCTGAGGGTGCCATGGTCCGATGGATGGATTCTGAGGGTACCATGGACCGACAGATGGATTCTGAGGGTACCATGGACCGATAGATGGATTCAGAGGGTGCCATGGATCGGTAGATAGATTCACAGTGTACCATGGACCGATAGATGGATTTTGAGGATTCCATAGACCGATAGATGGATTTTGAGGGTACCAATGTCCGATAGATTGATTCTGAGGGTGCTATGGACCGATAGATGGATTCTGTGGGTACCATGGACCGATAGATTGATTCTGAGGTTACCATGGACCGATAGATGGATTCTGAGTGTACCATGGACCAATAGATGGATTCTGAGGGTGCCATGGACCGATAGATGTATTCTGAGGGTAGCATGGGCCGATAGATGGATTCTGCGTATGCCATGGACCGATAGATGGATTCACAGGCTGCCATGGACCAATATATAGATTCAGAGGGTACCATGGACCGATAGACGGATTCTGAGGGTAACATGGACCGATAGATGGATTCTGATGGTACCATGGACCGATAGATGGAATCTGAGCCTACCATTGACCAATAGATGGATTCAGAGGGTGCCATTGACCAATAGATGGATTCAGAGGCTACCATGGACCAATAGACGGATTCTGAGGGTACCATGGACCGATAGATGGATTCTGAGCGTGCCATGGTGCGATAGATGTATTCAAATGGTACCATAGACCGATAGATGGATTCTGATGGTTCTATGGACCGATTGATTGATTCTGAATGTACCCTGGACCGATAGATGGATTCTGATGGTGCCATGGTCCGATAAATGCATTCTGAGGGTACCATGGACCAATGGATGTATTCTGAGGGTACCATGGAACGATAGATGTATTCAGGGGGTGCAATGGAACGATAGTTGTATTCTGAGGTTACCATGGACCGATAGATGGATTCTGAGCGTACCATGGATCGACAGATGGATTCTGAGGTTTGCCATAGACCGATAGATGGACTCTGAGAGTACCATGGACAGATTAATAGATTCTGAGGGTGCCATGGACCGATGGATGGATTCTGAGGGTACCATGGAACGATAGATGGATTCAGAAAGTGCCATGGATCGGTAGTTAGATTCAGAGGGTACCATGGACCGATAGATGGATTTTTAGGATTCCATAGACCGATAGATGGATTTTGAGGGTACCAAGGTTCGATAGATTGATTCTGAGGGTACAATGGACCGATAGTTGGATTCTGAGTTTACCATGGACCGATAGATGGATTCTGAGGTTACCATGGACCGATAGATGGATTCTGAGTGTACCATGGACCAATAGATGGATTCTGAGTATGCCATGGACCGATTGATGGATTCACAGGCTGCCATGGACCAATAGATAGATTCAGAGGGTACCATGTACCGATAGACTTATTCTGAGAGTAACATGGACCGATAGATGGATTCTGAGGGTACCATTGACCGATAGATGGATTCTGAGCCTACCATTGACCGATAGATGGATTCAGAGGGTGCCATTGACCAATAGATGGATTCAGATGCTACCATGGACCGAAAGACGGATTCTAAGGGTAAGATGGACCGATTGATGGATTCTGAGCGTGCCATGGAGCGATAGATGTATTCAAAGGGTACTATAGACCGATAGATGGATTCTGATGGTTCCATGGACCGATTGATTGATTCTGAGGGTACCCTGGACCGATAGATGGATTCTGATGGTGCCATGGACCGATAGATGCATTCTGAGGGTACCATGGACCGATGGATGTATTCTGAGGGTACCATGGAACGATAGTTGTATTCAGAGGGTGCAATGGAACGATGGATGGATTCTGAGTGTAGCATGGAACGATAGATTGATTCAGAGGGTGCCATGGACCGATAGTTGTATTCTAAGGTTACCATGGACCGATCGGTGGATTCTGAGGGGACCATGGATCGACAGATGGATTCTTATTGAGCCATGGACCAATAGATGGATTCTGAGGGTGCCATGGACCGATAGATGGATTCTGATTTTGCCATTGATCGATAGATGCATTCTGAGGGTATCATGGACCGATAGATGGATTCTGCTGGTGCCATGAACCGATCGATGGATTCTGAGGGTACCATGGACCGATAGATGAATTCACCGTGTGCCATGGTCCAATAGATGGATTCAGAGGGAACCATGGACCGATAGACGGATTCTGGGGGTAACATGGACCGATAGATGGATTCTGAGTGTACCATGGACCGATAGATGGATTCTGAGCGTACCATGGACCGATAGATGGATTCAGAGGGTGCCATGGACCAATAGATGGATTCAGAGGGTACATGGACTGATAGATGGATTCTGATGGTGTCATGGACCGATAGATGGATTCAGAGTGTACTATTGACCGACAGATGGATTCAGAGAGTGCCATGGATCGGTAGATGGATTCTGAGCGTACCATGGACCGATAGACGGTTTCTGAGGTTACCATGGATCGATAGATGGATTCTGTTTGTGCCATGGACCAATAGATGGATTCTGAGGTTGCCATGGACCGATAGATGGATTCTGAGGGTACCATAGACAGATAGATGGATTCTGATGGTGCCATGGACCTATGGATGTATTCTGAGTGTGCCATGGACCGATGGATGGATTCTGAGGGTGCCATGGACCGATAGATGGATTCTGAGGTTACCTTGGAACGATAGATCGATTCTGAATGTTTTATGTTAGATCTAGCAGTATAGGCCGGCGTTGCTCGGGTGTAATGAAAGCTTTAACACTAATCCATGGTACTGTAGTTCAAACTCAGCCTAAATAATATTTGAAATAATAAAATATTTGCGACAATTTAACAATTTCACCTAATGTATATATATATATATACATATATATATATATATATATATATATATATATATATATATATATATATATACTAGCTGTATAGCTTGGCGTTGCTCGGGTGTAATGAAAGCTTTAACACTAATCCATGGTCCTGGAGCTCAGACTCTTTGCACCTTGGCACGAAAGACTAAAAAGCAATAGTTGTTTCCAGTTAAAGCGAAACCGTTGACTGAAAGAAAAATGAATGGATGTAAGTCGAATTTTGATTTCCTGGTATCGATATCAAATAAGTTCTCCGAGTAAATGGTATCATGGCTGAGACTAAGAACTACAATTATACCTACTTAGAGCCAAACCTGAAGCAAAAACTAAAATAAAATGGCTTAAAACATACAGACATACAGGCAGATAAACAGACACACACACACAAACATCTTGCCTTTTATTTATATATATTATCGATTTTCTGCACTATTGTAAGAACTGTAACCTTGAAACTTCTGAATATCTTTTCTTATGTCTTTGTCTATGAGTGTATCTAATTTGATTAAAATCTGACCACTCCTATAACCCGATTTTTTCGATTATCGATTTTCGATATTTATCGGGGGTATCTCGACATAAAACCTATCTAAGAACACTCGCAGACGCTTATAGTACAACTGTGTAAATTTTCAAGAAAATCGGTTCAGTCGTTTCGGAGTCTATAGTTAACGGACACACACACACACACACACACACACACACACACATCCAAAGTTCCATTTATAAATATGTTTAGATAGCATTAGATTGTTTTTTCTGGAAATTCTGATCATATCTGAGCATCTGTGAATGAATAGAAAGAGTGAAATACTAAAAGAGAGCGAGAAAGTGATATGAATGTTTTGCGTCAGAAACACTAGTGATTTTCTAAAAATTTCTTCCAGAAACAAAATCCTTTTATTGACCTTCTTCACATTATTAATATGGAAAATGACTTGCACGCATTTTTTGAGGAAAATAAAATAATCTGTATTAGCTGAGTCATCAAACCTCTAAAACCCCATGACTTTTTAGGTTACTTTACTTGTCAGAAACCCGTCTGTTTACGGTTTTATCTTTTATACGAATCTAAGTAAGAGAGATTATGTTTAAGATGTCTTCACTCGAACACAAATTTATCCAATGCAAAAATTAAACGCAAGCTAATATATCATTTTAAAAAATCCTCTTCTATTTTACATATAAGAAGGTTAATTAGGTTAATCTTAAGATATGTCAACAATCCTTGATAATTAATATCAAAATCATTTTTTATTATATTCGCGTCTATAACTGTTTAATTAATTTAGGAATGAGCAATATTTATAACTTATATTTGATTATATAATCATTGTTTTTTTGGAGGGAATAGCCAAATATTGTTAAGTTATGATTCTAAAATCAATTTCATTGAGAAATAGGTAAATATTTATAATTTATATTTGATTACACGAGCGATTTAAGTTAGAAATAGGCAAATATTTATCACTTACTTTTTTTTATTCTATAATCATTTATTTGATTTGGAAATATTGGTCTCTTATATTTGATATTAAAAGAATTTATTTAATTAAGGATATAGGAAAATATTGATAACATATATTTGATTCTATAAACATTTATTTGATTCGAGAATAGGTAAGTATTGATTATTTATATTTGAGTCTATAAGTAATAATTTGGTTCGGGAATAGGTGAATATTTGTCATTCATATTTGAAACTATAAGCATTATTTGGTATGTAAATATTAGTAATCTATATTTAAGTCTATTTGTTAAATGACCCCTTGAGGTTTCTTAACAATCTATACTTCATGAGTTTTAAGATTTCTAGTTTTTGCCGACAGGAGTTGAATCTATGTTATGTAACATTTACGTCATTCAGCATTCACTTATTACGGGTTAGGGATTTTTTTTTTAATAATCGTGTTGCCCCAAGCAAGGCATTTTACTGCCACTGTGGTGCAGGGGTTACATAGGAAGAAAGTTTTGAGAAAGAGTAACAGGTTATAGGGGGTGTCAAGAAGTGGGTAAGAGAAGGATGACTGTGGCCATAAATTGAGGGATCAATTTATATATTGATTGAAATGTAGAATTGATCCACCACTTTATATCCACATTATAATAGCATACAATTTTTTTTATTATCGTATCGCCCCAAACAAGGCATTTTATTGCCACTGTTGTGCAGGGGGTTACATAGGAGGAATGTCACGAGGAGTGAGAAATTGCAGGGGGTGTCAGGAAGAGTGTAGGAGAGGAAAGAGTTAACTGATGAGAGTGGGGTGGACGAGGAGGAATGTTATGAGGAGTGAGTGGTTGCAATGGGTGTCAGGAAGAGAGTAGGAGAGGGAAGAGAGTACTGATGAGAGTGGGGTGGATGTAGAAAAGCATGAGAGAGAGGATGTAAGTTAGTGAGACAGGAGATGACTATTGACTTTACATTTAAATTCTTGGAGATTGTAACTGTCAGGAAAGCAAGTATGCGGGAGGGAATTCCACAGGCGGGAAGTGCGAGAAAAGAAGCTGTTTACAATTTATTGGTTTCACAATAAAAGGGTGAGACCAGAGTTTATATGTGACTTTATAAAAATTTACTTGCATGGTGGGTAGGTGAATATTTTCAGTTCATATAACTTTACTAGCATTTGGGAACACTGTTCAACAACAACAACAAAAAGAAAAAAAACATTTGAAATAGTGTGAAGACACCAAACATCATTTGAAATGGCGTGAAGACACCAAATATCTTTTTTAGCTAATTTGAGGGCGCAGAATCTGAAAATGTCCTTACTTTATATTGGTTAGCTACTGTTTCTGCTCAACACAAATGCTTCATTTTTTGAAAAAAAAATTTTTTTCATTTATTTTCTGTACATGACCGATGGCAATTTTTCTCATAAAAAAAAATATACAAACCTCTCAATTCGTATTTAAACCAATAAATATTGGTCTGCTTATTGATAAATACTATTTTTAAAATAATAATCAGATCATAAGTCTTTAAAAAAACAAGATTTTATATACCAAGACCGATAAAACCTCTCAATTCGTATTTAAACTAATAACTATTGGTCTGCTTATTGATAAATACTATTTTTAAAATAATAATCAAATCATAAATTTAAAAAAAAAAACAAGATTTTATCTATGAAAACCAATAAAACCTCTCAATTCGTATTTAAACCAATAAATATTGGTCTTCTTATTGATAAATACTATTTTAAAAATAATAATCAAATCATAAGCTTTTAAAAAAAACATGATTTTATATACAAAGACCAATAAAACCTTTCAATTCGTATTTAAACCAATAAATATTGGCCTGCATATTGATAAATACTATTTTTAAAATAATAATCAAATCATAAATTTTTAAAATAACATGATTTAATATACCAAGACCAATAAGTATTTTCTTCAAATCATTTAATAAACTAACACCAGAAATAAAAACTTTGTGAACATAAGAACTATGGCAAAATTTTTCCTTTCTTGATTGTCTGTCATGTTCAATGTTATTTATGGCTATTTTGAAACCCCAGCAGTAGTTAGTCACTATTCCTTTGTGATGAATTTGGAAATTTATCTAGATGGCTATGTAAAAAATGGACCTTAATAATTATATTATCATTTTGCTGATAAGTGTATTACTGATAAAGTTTATCATTTTTTTTTATTTTTGCGATAAATTGGAAATATTCGTTACAACTATTTTACAATTTTTCTCTCAAAAATGTTTTTTTCTTGTAAAAATAGTTTATTTTAGGTGGTTGACATAAATTGCTCCGCCTACATGAAACTTGATGGGTTTCTATGACCTTTATTAACTAAATGTTACGATCAGCAAAGATCGTAAACTGATCTTTTTTTTTCTAAAAATGACCAATTTCAGTACAGCAAAAAACGGTAGCTTACCCAGAAAATATAAGGTCATTTTCGAAATCAGCACCATCAAATTAGATAAAATAAAACAGGTTTCGTTTGTTGACACCAAAAAGTTGTGCTGACCAATTTAATATGTCGTTATTGACAGTTTATATTTCAATTCGTAAGAATTTAATAAGCTCAGAAACAAACAAATATTGACCATTTGTATTTGAGTTTGTAAGCAATTGCTGCTTCCGGTTCAGTTAAATTTGCTTTTGTATTTGAGTCTGTTTCCGTAGTTCAAGAATAATTAAATGCCGGTCTTTTATATGCTAATCTATTGGTGTTTACTTGATTCACCATTAGGTAAATATTGCTCGTTTATATATGAGTCTATAAGGTTGTACTTGTTTTGGGATGTGAATATTGATCGAGTCTATTTGAGTAGATAATCATTTAGCTAAATATTGCTCATTTATATATGAATCTATAAGGTTGTACTTGTTTTGAGGAGATGTGAATATTGATCGAGTCTATTTGAGTAGATAATCATTTAGCTAAATATTGCTCATTTATATATGAGTCTATAAGGTTGTACTTGTTTTGAGGAGATGTGAATATTGATCGAGTCTATTTGAGTAGATAATCATTTAGCTAAATATTGCTCGTTTATATATGAGTCTATAAGGTTGTACTTGTTTTGAGATGTGAATATTGATCGAGTCTATTTGAGTAGATAATCATTTACTTTTTTCAGGATAGAAATAAATTGATTACTTGTATTTGAATGTATATTCATTTACTTGGTTCGAGGATAGGTAATTATTGGTCGGTTGCATTCTAATCTTTAAAGGTTTATATGGATGTTTATCCTTTTCTTATTTTCTTCTAATATATGTACTGTAAATCTGAAGAAGGCTATAGCATTGGCTGAAGGATTAATTTAACAATTAAAACAACCTAAGGAAAAAAAAACATTCGAATAATTCATCTAAACGTATTTATAAATGGAACTTTGTCTGTTAGTGTATGTAAGTGTGTGTGTCTGTGTGTGTGTCTGTGTGTGTGTGTGTCCGTTACCTATAGACTCCGAAACGACTGAACCTATTTTCTTGAAATTTTACACAGTTGTACTATAAGCGTCTGCGAGTGTTCTTAGCTAAGTTTTGTGCCGAGGTACTCCCGATGAATATCGAAAACCGATAATCGAAAAAATCGGGTTATAGAAGTTGTGATCCGCTTTTAATCAAATTTGATACACTCATAAACAAAGACATAAGAAACGATATTCAGAAGTTTCAAAGTTGCAGTTCTTGCAGTAGTGCAGAAAATCGATAATATATATATATATATATATATATAAGGCGAGATGTTTGTGTGTGTGTCTGCTTATCTGTCTGTATGACATTTATACAAATCCACAATTTTTATCCGATTCTCACCAAACTTCACACAAATATTCTTTAGGCTGAGTCTGAGCTCCAGGACCATGAATTAGTTTGAAAGCTTTCATTACAGCCGAGCACCGCTGGCCTATACTGCTAGTTTTACCTAAAATCGAAAATATATGTATATATATATATGTGTGTGTGTGTGTGTGTGTGTGTGTGTGTGTGTGTTTGTGTGTATAAACGGCAAGATGTTTGTATGTGTGTTTGTTTATCTGCCTGCATGTCTGTATTTTTTCAGCCCTTTTATTTTAGTTTTTGCTTCTGGTTTGGCTCTAAGTAGGTATAATTGTAGTTCTTAGTGTCAGCCATGATACCATTTACTCAGAGGAGTTATTTAGCCTTCAAAATTCAGTTTACGTTGAAAGAAACTTATTTGATATCGATACCAGGAAATCAAAATTTTACTTACATCCATTCATTTTTCTTTGAGTCTACGGCTTCACTTTAACTGGAAACAACTATTGCTTTTTAGTCTTTCGTGCCAACGTCCAAAGAGTCTGAGCTCCAGGACCATGGATTAGATTTAGAGCTTCCATTACACCCGAGCAACGCCGGTCTATACTGCTAGTATATATATATATATATATATATATATATATATATATATATATATATATATATATTATGTGCGATTGGTAAATTGTCGCAATTATTTTATTATTTCAAATATTCTTTAGGCTGAGTTTGAGCTCCAGGACCATGGATTATTGTTAAAGCTTTCATTACACCCGAGCAACGCCGGCCTATACTGCTAGATCTAACATAAAACATTCGGTTGAAAAGAAAGTCTTATCTCATTTTTGGCATGATCAGTTTGAGAATTCTTTTTTAATATTTATAAGAAAAAAAAAACACGATAATTTTTTTTTTGAATACACATTTGTGCATATTAATTGAACCAAACGGCTTTAGTTCCCTTTTTTTAACATACGATCAATTTTAAACCCTCTAAAGGCACAGGGTGTAATCGATTTTCATTTTTCTACGGCTTCACTTTAACTGGAAACAACTATTGCTTTTTAGTCTTTCGTGCCAACGTCCAAAGTGTCTGAGCTCCAGGACCATGGATTAGTTTTAAAGCTTTCATTACACCCGAGCAACGCCGGGTTATACTGCTAGTTAAATCATAAAAATGCTTCAACTCAGAATAGCAGAATCCATTATTCATTTCGTCTAGCATCAAATCCATGAGTCAGAAGTCACCGAAGCTTTTATTTTTTTATTGGCATTAGTTATTCCATTGAAAAATCTCTTTCAAACGCGGCCATTTTCAGAAAATTTCCTTCTTTCTGCTTCTACATCTTCTGATCCGTTTCGCAACCCCAACTTCTATGACTTCTCTCTCCCCACTCTCTCTCTCTCTCTCTCTCTCTCTCTCTCTCTCTCTCTCTTCTAATGCTCTCCTCAACACTCTCCCAGCATCTCCCAGCTTCCATATTTCTCATCCACTCTTACTTCCATACTCCGACACTCTCCCTTACTGATCCACCTTCTCTCATTTTCTCCCATTTTATCTCCCACATTCTCTTTACAGTATTTTTCTCTCTCTATCTCTCTTCTCTTTGCCTCTGTAATTTTATCCTTCCCCAGCCCCTCCCATTCTTTTAAACCCATATCGCTTCTTTTTTTTATCTGTAAAACTTAAGAGTTGACTTTAAATTAAGCAATCCCACTTTTATCTTTGCTAAACGTGATAATATCCCTACGGCTCTTGCCAATTTACACATAAACAACCAAAAAATAACACATCTGAATCAGAACACCTGTTAATGACAGAATTACCTGAATAGGATTTTTGTAAAATTTAAAAGAAATTCCAAACTCAACAGATATATTTGTAATTAATAACGCAAACATTTCATAAAATAAAACAGAAATTAAAGAAATTTAAGAAGTAATTAGCTGCTTTAATTATTTATTTATTAATTGCAGTTTTTTAGGAAGTAATTAATTTTGGCTTCTAATTGCTTTTTGGTTATCATTAGTCATTTGATTAAGGTATTCATCAGACCATCTAACTTTGATCAGCTCTGATTAAGGTACATTGATGATGACGTTGTAATTTACTAATTACAATTACGGTCCTCCTACTAATAAGAGAGTTCAAAAGAAACTTGCATTAAAAAGAAACATTAAATTATTTAAATCGTTTAAAAAATTAAAATGATTAGGTTGTCTCAAAAAACACGAAACACCCAAACTTTTGAAAGAGATGATGAAAGAATTTAAGTATATAAGTATCGCATTAAACATCAACAAAACCACTCGACGTAGATTAAATTTTAGTCTATTTGAGAGTGTGTATATGGAAGTCGAAACTCACCGAGTGTCCTATACAACATTAAGCCAATATTCTTCACCCAATAAAGGAGAGCAACTATTATGCCACTATTCTTCACCCAATAAAGGAGAGCAACTATTATGCCACTATTCTTCACCCAATAAAGGAGAGCAACTATTATGCCACTATTCTTCACCCAATAAAGAAGAGCAAATATTAAGCCACTGTTCTTCACCCAATAGAGAACAACCTTTAAGCCACTATTATTCACCCAATACAGGAGAACAACTATTATTCACTTAATAACCGAGAGCCCTTATTAAGCCACTAATATTCACACAATACCCGAAAACCATTATTAAGCTACTGTTAAGTCACTATTCTCCACTCAATACACGAAATCCACTATTAACTCACTATTTTTCACCCAATACTCGAGAGCCACTATTAATCCACTATTCTTCGCCCAGTACCCGAGAGCCATTATTAAGGAGCGTGAACAATTAAAGAAGAGGAATTAAGAAGACAAAAGATAACGATTGACATTGCATCTACATTTTTGAAGTTTCAAAGTTGACTGAGAAGCAAGCTGCAGGAAGAGAGCTTTACAAGCAAGACGTGCTAGAAAAGAAACTGTTGGCATAGAATTTACGGTTACATATAAGCAATTTAACTCTAAAACGATGAGATGCTTTTGACGTTTACTTACTGCTCTTAAATTCAAAAAGTCTATTTACCATAGTGCAAAGTTCGTCAGAAAAAGTACCATGGAAAACTTTCTGGAAAAGGCACGTGTAAGTTACATTACAGCGGAGAGAAAGTGACAGAAGCCGGGATGTCAGGTCATGATTAATAACATTGCAGATTCTTTTTGGATTTTATCAAGAATCTCTAAATGTATAGTAAGAACACCAGACTATATGTGGCAGCTATATTTGACGTATATGATCGCTGACATGTACTGCCAACCAACTATTGGCAGTTTCGTTTTCTGTTAATGATTTCATTGTAAAAAGGTCTCGATTCAAAATAGATCAAAGATTAGAGTGTTGATTAAGTTAAGTTTCTCATCCCTAGTGAGTATCTTAAAATTTCGACATTAAATAAAACAACAAGCGTTGACCTGTACAACTAACTAATTTTTGTTTGTTACATATTTATATGTTAAATATGCTCATGATTTTTTTAAAAGAATGTATAAACGTGTTGTACCAAAGGAACCTCTTGCTGGGTGTGGAATTGAATGAAATATTTCAATTGCGCCGTCACTTGTATTTAGACCACAATTAAATTTTCAGCAAATTAGAGACAGCTTTCTAATTTTTTTTTTTTTAATCATATCATCCCGAGCAAGGCGGTAATGCCACTGATGCGCAGGTGGCTACATAAGAGTGAAAAGACTGGAAAAGAGAAAGCGGGAAACCACATGCTAGACAGGGAACAAGGGATGAGCTTCTTCATCTGTTCAATAGACGTGGGTGGAGTGTGAACCGGGCCTCCCATGCCCCACACTTGTACTGCTATGGCCAAAAAGTTAAAAAAATTTTTTTTTTTCAACTCACCGGCAGAAACATTGTGTGTTTTGGAATGGAATCAACTGTCATGAATATTGTTAAAAGTAAACCCTTTTTTTTATTGCTTAATTTTTGTTTAGTTTTAAACTTTTCATGCCTAATTGAAGGATTGGTTTTGTTTTTTAGCAGAAATTTCTTTGACTGGTGGATTCTTTCTCTTTATTTTATTTTTTCCCTAGTCTTTCAGTCCGTCTCTTTCCTTCTTTTTTTCTATGACGGCTGTATTTTACGGCAGATTTCTCCGTCTTAATAATGTCGTTTACGTGACGCAGCGGGGAGCCTGTGATGTTCATGTAGAATTTAATGGGTATATCAATACAGACAAAAATGTTCGAAAAATGGTTTATAAAGAAGTGTATACAGTAAGTCTACGTAACTACAATGCAATCTCTATTAATCTTGCTCCGACTTATAATATTTGCCTCGTAAATACGACTCAAACTGTGCAGTGGGAAAATTTGCGGCGTGACGGAAAAATCCATTGCTAAGCGGTAGAGTACGTCATCGTACGGTCAGTCAATCAGTTAAGTGCCATGCGCGATACACGGTTTGGGCGATCATGTCTCGAAAGAGACATGACTGACTGGGCAGAAGATTATCCCGCAGTATGTTGCCATTGCTTTCTGCGGTAGACTGGTTGCCGACCAAGGCTATAGAACCCAATCTGTCCTGTTATTTTGACTCATAACTAGAGGGGAAAATATGCATTATATTATTAAGTAATAATTAGTGGGGGATCAGTTTATTACTTCAAAACAATAGAAAAATGATCCCTCACTTTATGACCTGTAGAAGCCATATTCATGTTTCCATCTATTATATTCAGTCAGTTAAGTGCCATACGTGAAACACGCTTGGGCGATCATGTCTCGAAACAGACATGACTGACTGGGCAGAAGGTTATCCTGCAGTAGGTTGCCATTGCTTTCTGCGGTAGACTGGTTGTCGACCAAGGCTATAGAACCCAATCTGTCCTATTATTTAACCCATAACTGGAGGGAAGAGACAGATTAATACCTTTCCCAAGGGTATTTGCGCGTAAGTGAATGCAAGGAATTCAACTGGAATTCGAACTCGGTTCCTCGATTTCTCGTTCCGTGCCAATATCTACTGCGTCACAATGCACACGGTGCTAGAGATAAATAGGGAGGTCTGGAAAGGTTCTTCCTTTTTCTCTTCTTTTTATGGGCCGTGACTCTTCATAACGTAGACAATTATTGGCTCTCTACATCTTCCTGTCACTTGTAGTTTTTAATAAGTTTTGTGTTTGTATTATTTCTCCCAAAACCTGATCTACCATCCATGTACTCAAGTTCATCAAGTATGTTACGCGTTGCTTTTCTCTGTCCCTCTTTCCCTCAATCTGTCCTGTGAGTATCATATTTGGCAAACCCTCCTTCCTCATTACGTGTCCCTTGAACCTCAACTGTCTCATTCTGATGTTAAGTACAATTTACATTTGCTTACATTCTCCCCCAAACTTCGCTGTTTCTCACAGGTCCGGTCCATGGTATCCACAGCATTTTTCTGTATAACGACATATCTGCCGCTTCAAGTCTTTCATTCATCTTTGAGGAGAATGGCTAGAATTCACTGCCATACAGGAGAACATATATCACTTAACAGTGCATTACTCTTTTCTCTCTCCAACGAATGTTTTTATTTTTAATTTGAGTCCTAATTATGTTAACATATGTCATAGAAATGTTTTGTTATGTTCTGCATTATTGCGTTGGCATAGATGTGTGAAGTAAGTCTATAATCATGGAAAACCATTTGTACAATTCGACTTATACAGAAAAAACGCGTTCCAGCTGTTCGTAACAACGGTACGCTGTCGTAAGTAGAGGAATTTAAGGCCCCTATACGCCTTAAATATGCCGATGGCGGTTGAACCTGAAAGCGACGAAAATTTCCCTAACACCAATTCCTTCATTCATTCATTTATTCATTCTTTCTTTCAATTCAATCTTTATTTAATTATTTTTCTTTTATTTCATTCTTTTATATTTTCTTCTTTTTTTTTACTTTCCTCGGTATTTATATTGAGTTTTTTTATTGACCCCAGTTTGGGGATTAACTATTTGCCCATAGTTGGAACCCTAACAGGTGCTACCACTCCGAGTCAGGGTGGACCTGAGAACGACAGCAATTAAGTTGTGGTTCCATGCACCTCACAACCTCCCAATCAGAGGCCTTACTGCCGGATGACGTTTACTTTCATACCCAGGACCCAGCTTTGTTTTCTTTCATGAATCTTTCAATAATAATCACGTTTTTTTTTAAATTCTTCTTCGTCCTATTTTGTTTTTATTTCTCTTTCTCTCCATCTCTCTATAAACTTATATGCTTTTTCTTTTTCTTTTTTCTTTCTTTTATTTTTCTTTCTCTTATTTTTCTTTCGCTAATTTTTTTTATTTTTCGTTTTGTTTCTTGCTTTCTTTTCTTCTTAACTGCGCAGTTTCATTCCACCTTCGAGTTAGTGATTTCTAGCCTCAGAATGTCCTATGTGTACCTTGGATTAAGAATCAGTTTGGTGGATATTAGTAATGACCTCAAATTTTCTATGCAGACTCTGACTGTTTAATCTGGGCTTAAACACTTTTGCTAACGAGAAATTCACTCTTATTTTAAATTCAAGCTACATTATTTTATACGGTCTCAACATTAACTTCATTTTTTTTTTTTCGTTAATGTTCACCAAACACAACACTGGAGAAACACTCAAGCTAGATTTTCAGTGAACGATGTGAATTTATGGTCATAAGAATTGTAGATTATGATATCTATATATATAATAGGTAAGATGTTTGTGTGTGTGTGTGTGTGTGTGTGTGTGTGTGCGTGTGTGTGTATGTGTGTATGTCTGTCTGTCTGTCTGTCTGTCTGTCTGTCTGTCTGTCTTTCTGTATGTTCTTTATACAAATCCACAATTTTTATTCGATTCTCACCAAACTTTACATAAATATTCTTTAGGCTTCCGGTTAGGTCATGGGCTACTTATTTTTTCAGATTTCCCTCCGATATAAAAAATCGGCACCCCTATTATCCGATCAGGTCTGATCAAGTTCAGGATCTCAACCCTTTTATAGTGGTTCTTGCTGCAGAATGTGCTCTAACTTGGTAAAATTATAGTTTTTAGTCTTAAACATTAGTAGATCTCAGACGACTCATTTTCCCCGATATCGGAAATCGATACCCCGATATTCTATCGAATCTGGTCAAAAACCTATATTCAGCCATCAATATGGCTCATTTTTCTCCAATTTAACTCCCGATTGGTAAGATAAATTTTCGTGGACTTACTTAGGTTTGTTTATCATTGGATGACTTATCTGACTCCAATACTGGAAGTCGATACCCCGATATCCTATCGGGTCTGATAAAAATCAGATTTTCAGCATTTTATTTTGGTTTTAGCTTCAGGTTTTTGCTCTAAGTACGTATAATTGTAGTTCTTAGTCTCAGCCTGTCAGGAGTTTGTTTCACACTGCAGCAATGTTTGAGAAGAAGTTCCTCAAATGAGACTTTCTTCTTATCAATAGAACGCGACAGGATAAGAATGGTGGGCCTCTCTGCAAATGATGTGGCCGGCTTTATAGACAAACGTCTGAACTAGGGGACCTGGGGATTGAGAAGAGAGAGGTTTGCAGTCTTTAGTCTATGGAAGTGTGTTGGTAAGATAATTAGGCGCCTGAGAGGAAGCGTAAATGCTTTTGGACTCTGTCAAGTTTGGAAAAAGAGGTTCGAGAAACTACAGACTCGATATTGCAGCTACGTTACGTTTAGCGGCAAAGACAGAGATCGATAGATCGCACAAAAAATGCTGACAGTTTTTGACGTACCGTAAAATCAACAGACAAAAATAAGAAAAGGGAATGCCTAGCAACTGACCATGATTAACTGTCACACAGTTAAGTACTATACGTGATTCACGCTGGGGCGATCATGTCTCGAAGAGACATTCCAGACTGGGCAAAATACTTTTTCCGCAGGAGATTGAAATTACTTTCAGCTGTAGACTAGTTGCCAACGAAGGCTGTAGAACCGTATTTGTCATGCTATTTACCCCATAGCTAAAAGAAGAGACGGATTAATAACTTCTCAAGGGTGTTTACACGTAAACGAATGCAAGGAACTCAACTGGGATTCAAACTCGGCTCTCCGGTTTCTAGTTCCACTGCAGCACAACGCACATCACTAAGTGGATTGATTAGGTGTAATAAAATAATAAAAAAATCCTCAATAAACGCAATTGGTCACAATAAACAATAACAAAAGAAAGAAAATTAACAGGGTAAAAGAATACTAAGAAAACAATATATATGCCAATAAGTTTTTTTCTCGTCTGAATCCTTTTTGCACATCTATAAATCTAGAATTCGTCTATGCATTGAATACTGCTGTCACTTTTCTTTTTCTTATTTTTTTTTCAATTGGAGTAGATAGACTAAACTATTGCCCGGTTCACACTCCACCCACGTCTATTGTACAGGTGTAGAGGCTCATCCCTTGTTCCCTGTTTAGGATGTGGTTTCCGGCTTTCTCTTTTCCAATCTTTTCACTTTTCTTTTTCTTATTTTTAATTTTTAATTTTTTTTCAGTTGGAGTAGATAGACTAAACTATCGCCCGGTTCACACTCCACGCACGTCTATTGTACAGGTGTAGAGGCTCATCCCTTGTTCCCTGTTTAGGATGTGATTTCCGGCTTTCTCTTTTCCAAATCTTTTCACTCTTGCGTAGCCCCTGCACATCAGTGGCGTTACCGTCTTGCTCGGGGTGATATGATTAAAAAAAAAAAAATATGGTCGGATGCTCCTGCTATTCAACTTCCGGTTCTTAACAAAATCTAAAGGAGGATCTGCAATGTTATCGGTCCTGATGTGGTATCTCGACTTCGGTCACTTTCTCACCAACGTGACATGACTTCTCTCTGTCGTTTCTACAATTATTTCATGGCTGCTGCTCTGGCTTTCTTGTCTACCCTGGTTCCCCGACCACATGTGTTTTCGCGTGCTACAAGATTGGCATCAAGTTCCCACCCTTTTACCGTCGAAAGAGGCAAATGTAACCGCCTCTTCTACTCTAACAGTTTCTTTTACTGCACATCTCGTTTGTTGTACTCCCTTCCGCTTGCTTGCTTTCCTGATAGCTAGAATCTCCAAACGTTTAAATGCAACATCAGTTGATATCCTTTATCTGTTAGATACCCAGCCATTATCCTTTCTTCGACTTTACTTGTACCTTGTTTTTCACTCTTATTGTAATTCTTATAGCACTCGTTGCGGTCTTGTCTTGCTCGGGGTGAAGTAATCATAAAAAAATATATGCAAGTCAAAATTAGGCAAAGCAACAACCATAAGAAAATCGTAACATTTCTCCCCAGATATGTAAGTCTTTCATTCGCCAATGCTTAGAATATCACTGTCACATAAGATCCGGTATTCTTGCTATATACGTAGAGATCCTTGATAAAAATCCAAACAAGGATCGGAATTGGTCACTGATCTTACGTCACTTTCGCACAGCCATAAATTTGCCAACTGTGCCTCCCACAGAAATACTTTCATCGTAATCGATCGCATGGGCTCTTTGCTATGATACCTAGACTTTACGAATACAATGTCAGTACTAGATTTCTACGGCTATATCGTGTTGAACAAACCGGTTCCCGTCCGATCACCGAAGTTAAGCAACATTGAGCCTGGTCAGTACTTAAATGGGTAACCAAGCAACATTGAGCCTGGTCAGTACTTAAATGGGTAACCAAGCAACATTGAGCCTGGTCAGTACTTAAATGGGTAACCAAGCAACATTGAGCCTGGTCAGTACTTAAATGGGTAACCAAGCAACATTGAGCCTGGTCAGTACTTAAATGGGTAACCAAGCAACATTGAGCCTGGTCAGTACTTAAATGGGTAACCATTTGGGAATACGAGTTGCTGCAAATGTAAGGACCAAGAATGGTCCACCGGTTCTCCGGGTTTGGGGTTTGGAGGTTTTGGGGTTAGGTGCAGGGTTAACAACCCAGCCCGGTAAAAAAACAGTTTCTTTACAGAAAGAGCAACAAAAACTTGCTGCCCTATGCACCATCTGGGGGTGATGGATAATGCAGCAGCTCTAGATTGGCTAACGGTTTCTTCTCTCGCTCGTCTTACTTGTGGACCGCGCTTTAATTAAGCCAGCTTTAATCTCCAAATGTTTTTAAAACAATGTCAATCGATATCGATGTTATTCTGGTTACACTTCTTGCGAACTCACTCTTTACTGTAGTTTCTCTTTTTTAATTTTTCCACGCCTTATAAAATCAGTGGATTTAATGCCTTGCTTGGAATTAAAACAATTGTCTTCACGAGCAAAAGGGATACAGTCAAGTGTTTATAGAGCTTTAACATCAAGGCAAGAAAGAATAAAAATATGGAGGTGTAGTGAGTACAAAATAAAAATAACTTATTTTTCTGTACTGTTTGCAAATTCGCGATCCAGTGTGAAAATATCAATTAAACTTGGAACACTAACCCTCAATTAAAGTTACACCACTATTAACTAAGGGTATATCATACCCGATTTTGAAAATTAAAAAAAAAAAATTAAATCTAAAACTTTATTTGAAATATTTTACATGCAGGCACTTCAAAATTTGTACTTTGAGTTAACATTAATAGGAACTGAAAAACATATTATTTATGTAACAAAATCAGGTACTGAAAATTAATTAAATTGTAATTAAAATGGCGTCATTTGCGCTGGGTGCTATATACCCATGGTTAGTGTTCTCAGGTTAGCCAATGAAAACAGAGCGATCTGCAGAAGCCAACAAATTAAACCTTCAATGACCCGTAGCAGGTTTCTTCCCGCCCAAAAATGAGTTCATTATCCAAGTTGGTTATATATTTCACGTTTTACGGTCGGTCAATCAGAGAGAGAGAGAGAGAGAGAGAGAGAGAGAGAGAGAGCCGAGAGCACTTAACATAGCATAATGTAGCAAGAAAGTAATCAGGCTGCCCCCAACGAGCTACATTCGCTTCCTCTCACATTTTCTCCTATGCTATTTTCTTTATCTCTATTTCCTCTTCAGCTAATCGCCGTCAACACAAGAGAAAAAAAGGAACACGGTACTACTACTAATTTGTTGATACATTCAGCGAAAACATGAACTTATCTTTATCTGTACAAATCACGTTTCGCGAAAACAAACAAACTCTTAATTCGTTAAACTCTTTACTACTATTTCTCTTAGAACATTTCATACATACAGTTTGATGTTGTGCTGTTCGATTAATAAGTTTTCATTTATTTATACAAACGAGACAGTAATATTCTCTCCAGCATATGATCTGGATTAAATTGTGAGAAAATCGATTATAAAATCGGTTATGTTTGGTACAAAGCCAGTTTAATAGAAATTGCTCAAATTTCCTACTTCACGGGAATAAAACTGAGAAAGATCGATTTTTATTGGTTTTATAGAAATCCCAGAATGTATCTGTAGGATTTGTCTATGAATTTTGGGATTGCAAACAATAGGAAACTTAAGCAAAATAACTATTATACGATACAAATCTAAAACTAACTAAAACACACAAAGTAAAATTGCACACCCGCAAAAATCGGATCCAAACGATTAAAAGCATTTTGGAAAAACCCAAAGTAAAATTTTACCCGCGTAAAATAGAATTCAAGCGACTAAGACCTTTTGGAAAATCCTAAGATAAATTTCACAAGTCAGTGTGAAAAACAAATTTCTAGATCCTAATTTTTTTTTTTTTTTTTTTTTTTAATCATTTCACCCCGAGCAAGGCAGAAACGCCACTGATGTGCAGGGGGTTACATAAATGTAAAGAGATTAATTACAAAAGAGTGAGGAGTACAAGCTAGTTAGAAAGGAACAATAGAAAGCTGAGAAAGCAGGTGCAATGACAGGTACATGGGCGGAGAGAAAGGGAAGGTTATACAGGGGAGGGGAGAGAGCTAGAGGCCAGTGGTTAGTAGGTGAGTATTAACTTTGCTTTTAAATTTCTGGAGGTCGTAGCCGTCAGGAAAGCAAGAATACGGGAGTGAGTTCCACAGGCGGGAAGTGCGAGAGAGGAAGCTGCAGGAGTAGAATTGTCGTCTGCGTTTGGCTAACCTGACTGTGAATGGGTGGGACCCAGTTGCCAGTCTGGTTGAACGGGTAAACACCTGTTGAGGAGGCATCAGTGACTTAAGCTCATCCGAGCAGAAGCCATGAAAGTATTTATAGAAGAGACAGAGGGAGGCCACATTTCGACGATGGGAAAGTGGCTGCAGACGAGTCGCCAGATCTCAGTGAAAATGCTTGCTAGAGTCGGCAATGTTGATAAACTTCCATATTTAAACCAAGTTCGCTGACCGGTCAAAATCAGTGAGAATGAGAGCGGTATCTGATAGCGTCTCACAATGTAAGGAAAAAACTTCAAGCTGATTCGATCACGTCCCGCCGACCTTTTCTTCTAAGTTTCTTTTCTTCTTTTTCACTCAACGCCACCAAAGGGAGCAACAACAACAACAACAACAACAACAGGACACTCGCTCTGCGATGAGTACTGTTTCTTTATTTCTTCTTTCTCACACTGTAGCTGGCATACCAGAAAGAGGAGGGCACATAAGATTTTACATTTTGCTACTACACAACGATAATCTCTAAACTTCTGTGGACATTTTAAATACTTACATTTCTTTTTTAACAATTTTAACTACAAAACTACAGGCATTTTCTCTATGAACATTTGTTATTGAAATATGTTATAGTGTCCACTTAACAAATTTCACTTATATATTTTCCTTCATACAATTTTTTCATTCTGTTAATAAATCTTTACTGTAATGTACAAACGAAATATTTTATCCTTCCACATTTCAACATCCAACCTTCAACCTTCTGATATTTAAATTGTCGGAACTTCGGACGTGTTTGGCACAAGGCCAATTTACCAAGTATCACCAAGGCCCTTACACTATGAAGGAAATTTGTTAAGACAAACTGCCATTACTCTTTCAGTGGGGTGTATAGAACGGGTTCTATACAGATCTCTTCTTCTTCTTCTGCTTCTTCTATGTGTCCTGCCCCTTCAGGACGTAGATGATCATATTACACCATGCAGACCGCGTTCCATCATCTACCTGATTAGGTCCTTCAAATATGTTAGCCGCTGCTTTCACCTGTCTCTTTTTCCCTCTATCTGGCCTGTTAGTAACAGGTTCTCCAAGCCTTCCTTCCTCACTGCATGTCCCAGGAATTTCATTTATCTCTTCCTGATGCTTAATATTAATTTCCTTTTTTTTTTTCTATTCTTTCCAACACATCATCATACTCGGTCCATGATATCCACAACATCTTTCTGTAGGACCACATTTCAGTTGCTTCAAGTTTTTCCGTCATCTTTGATGATATTGTCCAACATTCACTCTCATATTGAAGAAAGGAGATTAAAAAAAAAGGAAAGAGGAAACCGAACTTTATCTGTTTCTTTTGAATAGAGGCAATGTCTATAAAATATGTTCATCGTTATTTTTAAACAAAACATATTGAGGAATTGAACTTTTTGAACACCCAAAATATTTCCAGCTCAGAGGCTGCACAGTCATGCATGTGTCAAAGTTAGCCAAATCTGTGAAAAATTTTATCGGTATATCTAATACTCACACGGTATCAAGCATCAACATACTGCAGCCAGGTTAAGCTCAGTTTTGAACTTCAACCTGTTTTAAGTTTAAATTACGTCATACAAGGTGAGATGGCTAAATTGTCACCAGTTTATATTTGTACTAGCAGTATAGCCCGGCGTTGCTCGGGTGTAATGAAAGCTTTAAAACTAATCCATGGTCCTGGAGCTCAGACTCTTTGGACGTTGGCACGAAAGACTAAAAAGCAACAGTTGTTTCCAGTTAAAGCGAAACTGTAGACTGAAAAAAAATGAATTGATGCAAGTCAATTTTTGATTTCCTGGTATCGATATCAAATAAGTTTTTTTCGTCGTAAACTGAATTTTGAAGACTAAAGTAAATGGTATCATGGCTGAGACTAAGAACTACAATTATACCTACTTAGGGCCAAACCTGAAGAAAAAACTAAAATAAAAGGGCTGAAAAAATACAGACATACAGGCAGATAAACAGACATACACACAAACATCTTGCCTTTTATATATATATATATGTATATATATTATCGATTTTCTGCACTATTGTAAGAACTGCAACCTTGAAACTTCTGAATCTCGTTTATTATGTCTTTGTCTATGTGTGTATCAAATTTGGTTAAATTCGGACCATTCCTATAACCCGATTTATTCGATTATCGATTTTTGATATTTATCGGGGTACTTCGACACAAAACCTAGCTAAAAACACTCGCAGATGCTAATTGTACAACTATGTCAATTTTCAAGAAAATCGGTTTAGCCGTTTCGGAGTCTATAGGTAACGGGCACGCACAAACACAGACATACACACATACAGACACACACACAGACAAAGTTCCATTTATAAATAACTTTAGATTTAGCGCATGGGTGTTGTTTTTGTTTTCTTTATTGCACAGTATAGTAAGGTCAGTTGGGTATCGTCTGTGAGTAAAAGAGAACCATGACGCAATTCACTTTGGCAGAAATTTGGAAATAGCATGTGGTACTGCTTAGCATAGGATCCCAAAGCTCTAAGTATATTTCAGAGATTTTGGATGACAGTGCAGACGTTGTGGAAAGAGTTGGATGAGTCTAATTGTGATTACGAAGGTGTTTGAAGTAATCACTAGTGACGGCAAAGTAATCCCTCTATTCATCATCCCACAGCACCACAAACTCATCACGGCGTATATCAAGTGCCTTAAATATGTGGTGTCTCCTGAGTCAAGCGGTGTTTTCTGGAAGACCCTATCTGGTAAGAGGACTCTTCACCATGCCACACCAGCAGCAAAAGACATTCATGACTTTTAGAGAATTCCTGCGGCCACATCACCCCTTACATCTTGCCACTTAGCTCCCCAGACTGCAACATCCTTTAATTATTATGAGTGAATGGGAGTTGAGCAAGAGAAAAACAAAACACTTTGTAGAACCAAAGATAAACTGAAGACAAGGATTATGGCAGCATTCACCAACTTAAACGAGGACACAGTTCAGAAGATTCATACGGGAGATTCTGAAACCGGCTGGGGGCCATGGTTGAAATCAATAGCGATTTCATTAAATTAATCTAATTTATAAGTTTCTAACTTCTTTTTTGTAATTTTGCTAAATATATCTTTTAATATAATTTTGGTATATATATATATATATATATATATATATATATATATATGTTTACCAGGGCTTTTTCAATAAATAAAATAATAAAATATAAAAAAACATTTTCGTTGCTATCGTACTAAACCGCCTTTAACTAGTTTGTTAAAGTCTTCAAATATAATTAGAATCGAATTTTACTCATAGCTCCGAATATCCTTTCGCTTTTTAAGAAAATTATGTTCAGGAATGTGTATGTGCGTATATATATATATATATATATGTGTGTGTGTGTGTGTGTGTGTGTGTGTGTGTGTGTACACTTGTTGAATTGATATACTATTTAATTTACAATTTTTTATTTTTTATTTTTTATGTTTTTATATTTTATTTTTTATGTTTTATTAATTTTTATTAATTTTCTGTAATTTTTTAAATTTTTCAATTTAAATCTAGTTTTATATTTAAATTTAAATTGTTTGTCAAGGTTTCCTAAGAAAAAAATCTATAATCTTCATTCCATTTATTTAAACCGAAAACCGCTATGATTTATTTTTCAATACGATTGTTAACAGTTTCTATGGAAATAGATTTTTTTTCTTTTTTTTCTTTTCTTTCCTTTCTTTTTTTTCTTTTCTTTTCTTTTCTTTTCTTTTACTTCCTCTCGTTTTTTATTCTTCCCCATACAATTTCATTTTTTGACCATACAAGGCTAAATTTCAACTTTTAACTCTCGACTCAGTTAAGGAGTAGGGGTTTTCAAAAAATCTAAAAATAAAAATAGACATAGATTTCTGTCTGCTTTCTTATTAATCCCAGCCCTTTAATTTTTCTGTGATGTAAATTTTTTTGAACTTCCGCCGGTAAAATGTCTTTGTTCATTTTGTCATTTAGCTTTTTGTAATAAAAAATTCGCTGCTGACGATACGAAGAATTTCTCGTAGAAATTTCTCCTAGAAATGGCCATACAACGAATCTGAACATCGGAATTGGTTTTGTTTTATAATTGGCTCTGTAATTTGAATATAAATTGCATTGAGCCCTCCACTTTGATCAGTTTTAATATTTATGTAATTAATATTAATTAGGATCGGGTTTTTGGGATTTACCTACCTGCTTTTCATTTTGGATTAAAGTTATATAAAAATATATATTTGTTGGAACATTATTTCTAACTGATACTTGTATTTGAGTAGAGATTCTGTTTTAATCAAACAGTATATGTTAGGTACCTCCAATAAATCACTGCTCATTTCCGATACCTCAATTTAAATTTCATTCTTAAAAATAAAAATGTTTTCTTGAAGCTTTAATTATAGTTTTAATTGAAAACAAGAGATTAAATTTACTAATCACAGTAAGCAAAATGCCTTGGTTTTGTTCAAACTGAAATTATATTGATCGGAATAAAAATTTAACTGCTGAAATTTTTTTTTTTCAAATATACCGCCATTATTCATTGATCGACTCATTACGTAAACAGTAGCCAAATTTCTGATTTAAAAATCTTGTAAAAAAAGAAATATATCTCCTTGGCACGTTATTTAAGTCATTTTTTTAAAATTGAAACTTATCTCTATCTGATTTCAAACAAGTAATAATTGGTTATTGCCTGGAAATTAACGATAAAAACTTTCTTTTAACTACGGTAGCCCTCTTTATCTGCGTTATCTTAGGTGATAATTGATGTATTGACAGGCGGAAGTTGTCAGGCACGCTTGTATGGCGCCCGAAAGTGATAAAAAATTCTTGTAGATTAAAACGTAACATTTAGAAATTAAAATTGTTTTTGTGATTTTTTAACTAAATAGAAAAATTAAAATTTTTAACAAAATATTTTCAGCAATTATATAATCTTTCATAGAATCTTAGCTTAGATTTATAGCCAGACTATGCTTTCTGAATAAATAAAAATATACTTTCTGAATAAATAAAAATTTATCGTCAGTTAGGTATTTTGTAAACATTATATAAAAAGTTATCATACATGATAATTCTTCATATTTAATAAAAACAAACTTTTATCGTGATGATTTTTTAAGTTCAATTATGAGATTTTTTGAAGTTCAGTTGAGTGTTCACATCTTCTTGTGCTATACATATTTTTTTAAAGAATTATTGTAAATTAGTTAATGCACCTACAGTCAAAATTAAAAAAATTGAGAAATTAAAAAAAATACTTACTGTGTAAATGTTTATGGAATAACTTGCAAAACAGGCTGTTGAATTTTATAAACGTCTTGAAGAGACTAAAATCAGAGTTGAAGTGTGGTTTGTCTCGTTTCCGATGTAAGGGCAATTAATCCAAACACTTCTTAACTTCTAAAAACAATATGACCTCTACGGAAACTTGTTATGACCCCTATGGAACACCGTACTTAATAAAATTACCATATTTACACACAAATATTTTTGAATTATTTTAAAAATGAAATGGTTGAAGGATTTTATTAAACTTTTCAATTTTCGATAGGCAATATAATCATCAATTCTTAACTAAAAATGATATTAAACAACGTTTCCATAAAAGGTTTTTAAAATATTAGTAACACTTTTATGAATTATTATAGTAAAAAGTAAAAACATAAAATCAATTATTTCAAAATTTTATTAATAAACGAAAAATTTTTTTCTTCAGACTAAAATGTCCTTAATAATTATTATTTATTCCAGCAATTAAAAGTTAATCAAATTACATTATAACAGATTTTAATGCATTTTTTATCTTACGCTTCGGAGCAGATTTTCGGTCAGGTTGTCCGTTTTAAAATAAAAAACATAGATGATTTATATGCCCCAATGAATCCTGCATTTAACTAATAAAAACTTTTTTTTTACAGATAATTAGATTTTATTAAAATTTCATGGATTTACGTAGAGGGGGGTAACATACATAAAAATAAACATTTTCACCAAGATATTTAAAAAATAATAATTTCAAAAATAATTTCATTCATTTGTGAATGAATACTGAAAGTTTCATTAAAATCTGACAATTATTTGATTTTTGCGAGAATTTCCAAATTAATGTGTTTGTCACCGGGGAAAAAAGTGGGTTGTGTCATCATTACGTTACGCATTGTAAAACAGTCGTAATTTTTTTTTTTAGCCGCTAACTCAACTAAAAACAAAATTTGCGAACAAAATTTTGAAAATGTTAGCAGGGATTAAAAATTTTTTAAAAATAATTTAAAATGACTTTGATCTTTCCTCTTAATAATAAAATAAATATTTTGATGGAAAAAGTGTGTTTTATTAAGTTTATGACCTTTTTTATTCAAACTATGCTGTTTCATGAGGTACCTAGATGTATATCTACCAGCCTGATTATTTACAAGAAATTTTGTTACGACAATGTGTATCATTCGAACCTGCGACCCCTAACAACATAAGGGAAAGCACCAATTGATCTGGTGCGTCTGAGACCGCTCGACCACGAATCATTACCCAGACTAATCGAAGTTAAATCGAGCCTTATATACACAATTTTCAATTTTTCGCAAATAACCATCTCTGCACCCCCCCACACACACGTATATATATATATATATATATATATATATATATATATATATATATATATATATAAACCAAGTGAATAAGGAACGAAGAAAATATTATTTTCATTTAGAATTATTCACTTTGCAATAAATACTAAAAATAGTATAAAATACATCATTTTTTTTTAACTGGGGTGGCCTAATAATCATGACCGGTAGTATATATATCGCTCCTCCAGTAATGAAGTAGAGCACTGATACACCATGGGCTAAAATCTGCCTCCCTCTATCGAGCACCCATAGATCAGAGGTAGAATCGCCGACTGACGTCAAACCGGTCGAGTTTCAATCCTGGGTTAAAAGGTTAAAAGCAATCGGATGTCTAACCGTACTGATGAGCTGTGATACAGAGAAACAGATCTGTCTGCGGATATATATATATATATATATATATTTGTGTGTACGTATGATTCGCTTTGGAAGTTTTCCTTGGGCGGGGCGCGGGAGTTTATAACATTTCGTATCTTCCAACTTTATTTTTAGCAAACACCAGGTGGCACTTTAGTTAACAGCTTTTGTTTCGATTTAGTCCTACCGGTATTATCACTGTCTTCATCTGACGGCAGAGAATGTAATTATTTAAACAGTTTTTTCTTCTGCATCTGTACGTACCACTCGTCCTTAAAAAAATATGACGGCGTCGACTTAAACACAAACAAAACGTGGTAACTAATGTTTCTTTCATGGCTAATGAAGGATTTAATTTTCCTTTTTTTTTTCCTCATTTGTTAGATAAGTAACCTCATAAAACTCTTCTTCTTCTTTTTCTTCTTCTTCTTCTACTTGTTCTTGTTCTTTCAGGACGTAGGCGATCATGGCCTTCCACGTCTCCTTATCCCTGGTGTCTCTTAACACGCTTTCTCCTGTAACATCTCACAACCCCCGTTCTGTCATCCACCTTCTCAGGCCCTTCAAATATGTTATCCGCTGCTTTCCTCAGTCTTTTTCCCCTCTATCTGGCCTGTTAGTATCAGGTTCTCTAAGCCCTCATTCCTCATTGCACGTCCCAGGAACTTCAGCTGTCTCTTCCTGATGCTCAATATTAATTTTCTTTTTCCTTTCTATTCTTTCCAACACCTCATAATTACTGATATACTCGGTTCATGATATCCTCAGCATCCTCCTGTAGAACCACATTTCAGTTGCTTCAAGTTTTTCCGTATACTTTGATGATATTGTCCAACATTCAGTGTCATATTATAGCAATTTAGTACTCCCTTCTTTGTTTTTAGTGAAATTTTCCTGTCTCTTAATACTTTACTCAGCTTCTGGAACGCGCCATTCGACATGCCAATTCGCCTTCGGATTTCTGTGTCGCACTTTCCGTCTTCTCTTAGAACACTTCCCAGGTATTTAAATGTTTGTATCTGCTTGATTTTAGTATCCTCCACCTGTATTTGGCATTTTGGGCTGCTCTTTTTGCTGATGACCATGCATTCGGTTTTCTTGCAGTTTATTTGTCGTCCTTTTTGTCACTTTCTTCAGCTACCTTCTGGAGAAGAGCTTGTAGTTTCCTTTCCAGCAATCATCACTATCATCTGTGTATCTTATGTTGTTCAAATTGTGGTCTCCGATGACATATCCTGGCATAACATCTAGAGTTCCCAAAATAGTCTCGCTGTACAAGTTGAATAAATCCAGTGAAAAGACACATCTTTGTCTTACGCCCCATTCTATCCTTTTAAATCTGCTGAATTCGTTACCTGTCCATATGCAGGCAGTTTACTGCCACTAGAGGTTCTTAATTACTTTAATGTCTTTTCCAAATATGCGGAAGCTGCTGAGCATCTCTATCAATGCTTTGTGGCGTATTTTGTCGAAAGTCTTCGCATAATCGATAAAACATGGGTACAAGTCTTTCTTCATTTGTACTAGACGAGTATATTGGTAGATGCTGATTTTAGTAAGATGAGATAGATAGATAGATAGATAGATAGATAGATATGAAGAGACTGAGATAGATAGATAGATAGATAGATAGATAGATAGATAGATAGATAGATAGATAGATAGATGTTGCCGCCACAGATTCGCTGTACGTAAGGTTTAGAATTATATATTTATAAAAATGAAATGTCTCTCTTGAAGTTTGAATTTTGGTTTAATTTTAAGTTTATAGCTTAAATTTATTATTTACAGAAGCAAAATATTATGCTCTATTTAAAATCTAATTTAAATTGATTGGAACATTTTTGTTTTTGTTTTTTTGCAAATGTTGTTTTATTTTAGCGCCAATTTTTCATTCTCTTTATTAATTTTTTTTTTTTTCAGAAATAAAATATATCATTCTGAAAGTTCATTTAAGGAATAATAGCAGATTTACGATTAATCTTGTCTGGAATTAATATTATATACTTTAGTCTTAAAATATCGCAGGAATGTATTTGATTTTCCAACAGTAACTGTTGATTTGAGGTGTTGACAGCGTGATGACAGACCGAATATTGCTCTACTGAGAGGTTATTATGTAAATAAAATTGAAGAAAATGACGAGAGCGTCTATTTTATATAATTCTAAAGGACTCACTAATCATAGCATTTTATTTGAACAACATAAGTTATGCAGATGATACAGATATTATTGCAGACACGGAAAAAAAACTACAAGACCTCCTACGAAAGGTAACTGAAGAGAGTGACAAAAAAGGACTACAAATAAACTCCAAGAAAACTGAATGCATGGTCATCAGCAAAAAGAGCAACCTAGGATACCAAATTATGTCGGGGATACTAAAATCAAGCAAATAAAAAAAATTTAAATAGATAGGAAGTGTTCTAACAGGAGATGGAAAGTGCGACACAGAGATCCGAATGTGAATTGGCATGGCAAAGGACGCGTTCCAGAAGCTGAGTAAAGTACTAACACACAGGAAAATTTCACTAGAAACAAAGAAGATTGTGCTAGATTGCTATGTAATGTCAGTTCTTCAATACAGCAGTGAATGCTGGACAATATCATCGGGGATGAGGAAGAAAACTTGAAGCAGCGGAAATGTGGTTCTACAGAAGGATGCTGCGGATATCATGAAACGAGCATGTGAGCAATGATGAGGTTTTGGAAAGAGTGGCTACGAAAAGAAAATTTATAGTGAGCATCAGGAAGAGACAAGTGAAGTTCCTGGGATATGCAATGAGCAAGGAGGGCTTGGAGAACCTGATACTGACAGGCCAGATAGAAGGAAAGAGACAGAGGAAGGCAGCGGATAACATATTTGAAGGACCTGATCAGATGGGTGACGGAACGAGTGTTGCATGGTGTAACAGGAGAAAACATACTAAGAGCCACCAGGGATAGGGAGACGTGGAAAGCCATGATCGCCTACGTTCTGAAAGGGCAGGGCACATAGAAGAAGATGTCTTATTGAACTTTAGATAAATTGGTTTTAAATTTACTATAGTTATTGCTCTTATTTTCTGAAAATGTCGTGTACAAACGAAAATATGCTAATAAATTAATGTTTTTGATGTTTTGTACTAAGATTTTGCATTTATGATGAGTAAATATAGTTGCTACTTAATAATATCATCTGAAAGGATGAAATTAAAATAGAATTTCTAAAAAATAAACTTTATAAATTATTCTAATTAAGATTCTAGGAAAATGAAAACAATTCTTTTAAATATTCATAATTTATCGAAATAAAATTCTTAAAGAGATAGTGCCCTTAATATATCTTATTCATAAAAGCAACGAAAAAGCATCCAATTCAATAATGTCTTAGTTTTATTACATTTTTAATTTTACGATTCAGTGCAGGTTTCAGTAAATTGTGTTTGTTTGACAAAAACAAATTAATGATCTAAATTCTCTAATGAGTTCTGTTTTAATTAATATAGATATTAAATATTAAAGGGTGAAATTTAATTTCTCGATTTTCAAGAAAAAAAAATAAGTACGTGTGTGGGAGATCGGCCAAGTTAAGTGCCATACGTGATACATGCTTGGGCGATCATGTCTCGAAACAGACATGATTGACTGGGCAGAGGATTATCCGGCAGTAGGTTGCCATTACTTCCTGTAGTAGACTGGTTACCAGCCAAGACTATAGGACCCAATCTGTCCTGTTATTCAACCCATAACTGAAAGGAAGAGGCACATTAATACCTTTCACAAGGTTATTTGTGCGTAGAGTTGACTAACCTAACCTCGCCCCAATATCCACCTGGTGTGACCAAAAAGTTAAAAATAATTTTTACCTTCCTGCTAGTACAATCGTATTGGGATGGGAATAAACTTTGTTTGAAATATTCTTAAAAGTAAGTCATTTTTTGCTTAATTTAAAACTTTGCATGTTTAATTGGTTTACTTTTTTTAAATTTAGCAAACATCTCTTTGACTGGTGTATTGCTAGTTTATTTATTTCTTTTTTCTTCTTTCTTTTTCTCTGGCCCAATTCCAGTTGATTCCATTGTATTCACTTACGCACAAATACCCTTGGGAAAGGTATTAATCCGTCTCTTCCCCACAGTTATAGGTTAAATAGCAGGACAGACTGGGTTCTATAGCCTTGGTCGGCAACCAGTCTACCGCAGAAAGCAATGGCAACCTACTGCGGGATAATCTTCTGCCCAGTCAGTCATGTCTCTTTCGAGACATGATCGCCCAAGCGTGTATCACGTATGGCACTTAACTAACTGACTATGTTAGTTTGTCTCTCCTTTTCTCTTCTTGGCGGGTTGTTATTTGGTCGTCTTTTTACCATCTTGGGGTTACTCACTGGCTATTTCAGTTGACTAACCCAACCTCGCCCCAATATCCATTTGGTGTGACCAAAAAGTTAAAAATATTTTTACCTTCCTTGTAGTACTCTCGTGTTAGGATGGGAATCAACTTTGTTTGAAATATTCTTAAAAGTAAGTCGTTTTTGCTTAATTTTAAACTTTGCATGTTTAATTGGTTTTCTTTATTTTTTTAAATTTGGCAAAAATCTCTTTGACTGAACTTTAAGCTAAGTTAAAACTTAGCAATCCACCACCCTATGTTTCTTTTTCTTTTCTTTTTTTTTTTTTTGAAGTAGATAGATCTAAATATCACCCGGTTCACACTTCATCCACGTCTATGGAACAGGTGAAGAGACTCATTCCTTGTACCCTGTTTAGGATGCGGTTTCCGGCTTTCTCTTTTCCAATCTTTTCACTCTTTTCTTTTATATTTTTCAATTGGAGTAGATAGACTAAACTATCGCCCGGTTCACACTCCACCCACGTCTATTGAACAGGTGAAGAGGGTCATCCCTTGTTCCCTGTTTAGGATCTGGTTTCCGGCTTTCTCTTTTCCAATCTTTTCACTCTTTTCTTTTCTTTTTTTTTCAGTTGGAGTAAATAGACTAAACTATCGCCCGGTTCAAACTCCACCCACGACTATTGAACAGGTGAAGAGACTCATTCCTTGTTCCCTGTCTAGGATATGGTTTCCGGCTTTCTCTTTTCCAATCTTTTCACTCTCACTCAGCCCCCTGCGCATCAGTGGCGTTATCGCCTTGCTTGGGGTGATATGATTAAAAAAAAAAGTGACTGCACGGAATTCAACTTCCGATTTCTCGTTCCGAGCCGACTCTACTGCACCACAACAAATAAAAAAAAAACATATTTTTTACCAAGGTTTTCTAAAAATATTTTACCAAGATCTTCTTAAATTATAATTTGTAAAATAAATTCATTCCATTTTTTTTTTTTTGCGTGTTTTTACGGAAAAAAATGCTAAAATGATCGATACATATCTTTTGTCTTCCCGCTGACGGAAGCAAAATAAGATTTTCAAACGAAAAAAAAAAAAGATTTAAAATATTTAAAAGATTAAATGTTTTTAAAAGATTATAAGATTTAAGGAAATAGTTAAAATATAATTTGGTCATTCTTTTCAATAAAATCATAAATATTTTGATGATAAAACATTACTTTTGTTAAGTTTGAGGCAGTTTTTTTCATGATATGTTCTTTTTTTTTTCAGAGAATTAGATAGATAGATAGATAGATAGATAGATAGATAGATAGATAATGAGCAGAATGAGATAGATAGATAGATAGATAGATAGATAGATAGATAGATAGATAGATAATGATGCAGAATAGTAGATAGATAGATAGATAGATAGATAGATAGATAGATAGATAGATAGATAATGAGCAGAAGAGATGATAGATAGATAGATAGATAGATAGATAGATAGATAGATAGATAGATAGATAGAGCAGAATGAGATAGATAGATAGATAGATAGATAGATAGATAGATAGATAGATAGATAGATAGATAGATAGACTGTGGTATTAAAACATACTAATTTTATTTTGCTTTATAATCTGGATGGACTAAATAGATGTGAATATGTGGGAGACTGTCATAGGCTGACATCGACGGGAATAAACTAACTTAGATAATTTGAGCGATATATATATATATATATATATATATATATATATATATATATATAAGTACGTGAAAGAACATACAGATTAAAACCCAATGTTTATACATTTACTTTTATAAATTGTGCCCAATAAAAAGTAGATTTTATGTATAGAGTTAAATGAGTGTTTATGATTTATATATATATATATATATATATATATATATATATATATATATATATGCCACTATTCTTTAGGGAATTATTACAACGATATTGTAAGCATTTAACCAAATGGTTAGCACCAAGTTAAGGCTTAAGTACTTCAATTTAATTTAGAAACATTTCCCTAACAATAACCCTCTAAGTATTGTTTTAATAAAAATACCGTAAATTAGGTTATAGTTGCACAAATAATCTAGAAAATATTATTAAAAATTGTAACAAAAATTCTTAAATCAGCACGTAAACCAAAGAAACAATAATTATCCGAATAATGAAAAAAACAATAATGCAAATTTTGTAATTGTCGAAATCCTACCACTTGTCCACTAGAAAATAGATCGGTGTCTACCATATTCTATTGTTTACTAATGTACTATATCATCAAATGAAAAGCCAAGTATTAAAAAAGTTTGCATTGGATCTATTAAGAACTTATTTAATGCATTTAACGTCTTTCAAAAATAACGCTTACCGTAACCAAACATCCATTTCTGTGTATTTTTGGGAGTCAAAGTATACAAAAAACCCCGCAAAGTAAAATAGAAAATTCTAGGGAAAACAAGAATCTATAGATCATTCTATGACATCTTCCCTCGTTGCCTGAATGAAAAGTTGCAGGTTATAAAGTTCCTTAAAAATAAAGTACTACTAAACCATATAAATGAATTGACAGTATTATGTAAACACCTCAAATATGTTTCTTTAAAACTTAATTAATTATAATGTTAAATTTATAACTTATACCCTAATATTACTTAAAAATTATTTCATTAAAATTAATGACCCACACAATACTTTTTGGGTTTTCATAACTTCAATATACTCTTGTATAACATAATTACTTACTTGCTAATTTTAACCTAAACAGTCCAGCCCATTTAACAGATGAGGTAGTAAAAGATCAAATTAAAATAACCCCAAAATCTAACCTCCTGTTACAAATTATTGACTACTCATTTAAATAATGTATTTTCCTGGTATGTATCTTATCTAAATGAAATAAAAAAAGTGTCATGTTTTAACATTAAGCTACATTGTTCTTCACCTGACCCAAATTTCCAACTCCATATTCAACCAAATTGTCACTTCTGATTGAGCAATATTGACACGCCTACAATTATAATGTATTTCCTCCTCAAACTATCACTCCTTAATTTTATGAATAACCATGAATACATCTTATATTTTCTAAAATAAATCATTTTAATCATTGATTTTAAAAATATCGCCTGATAAAGAACATTATTTTTCTGAAACATGAATATTTTTGTGTAGTGATATAATGCTTTTAAACCATTTTAATAACAAAAGTATAGCACACACACACACACACACACATATATATATATATATATATATATATATATATAGTATATCTAGGCAGCAAGTAATTTTGTAAACATATGCTATTAAATATAAGAGACAATGAATGTTTATTATGTTTAATCATGAGCCGTTCTAAACGTCGTATTTTTGCTTTAATTTCAGTTGAAAATAAAGACAAAAATTCTCCAACATTTGGATAATTATTTATTGGTTTTCTTCTAAGCTTTCGGCTCACATGAGCCATCTTCAGAGAAGTTGTTTAAACTGAAATATTATAAAATCCACCATCACCGACGATTTTATTTTGTGTTGACATAAAACTCCGCTTGGCAACGGCAATAGTTACCAAAAATAATAAACGCAGTTCTTAAGTTTGCGATGCGGTTTTATGAGGTCACACCGCGGGATAGCGCGAAATGGCAACAAAACCATGTAGTCAAATGCAATGTTATTTCGGGTTTAAAGTTGATTTTATTGAGTGTTGGTTGTTTAGATTTGATGTACATGGCCTCCAATATCTGCAGGTTCCTCTTACTTTGTGTATGAGTAAGGATCACCGTATTGTTGACCGAAATCTGTCTGATATTACCTACATGTTTATGTTTTTCAGAGAAATGTTGTTTAATAGTACTCTGATCAGAAAGATGACATGTAAGTCTATGGGAGAGCGTGGTTGTAGTAAAACCAATATATGTACTAGGTTTTTGATTTGTATCAGAGATGCAATCTCTGAATGGGCATGTAAATTGGTACACTACATTGGTTTTTTGTAGAGAATTTAGTTTCGTGCTTGTTGGGTTATTATAGATTATGAGGTCAATTTTGTTTTAAACTTTTTATAATATATAATGAGTTTAATTTGATTATTACTTTCGACTGGTTTAACATTTCTAACATATATATATATATATATATATATACACTTAAATTTTTTTTTGGGGGGGGGGGATATTCTACAAATCCATGGGTAAAAGATATTTCGCAGCTAAGCAACCGCTCCTCAGACCCAAAACCATACAACAGCTGTTACACTGTTACTCGGCTGAAGGCTTAAAGAAATTATTTGTCTTTCCGAGCCGATATCCACTGCACCACAACGTACATCGGAAGAGAGAACTGTTAGAAAAGGAAAAAAAAATGAATAGACAAAAAGTAGAAGTTAAAAGATGAATTAAGAAGAGGGAGAAGAAAGAAAAAGACGAGGCAGAAAAAGAAGTTAATATATGAAGGAAAAAGTGAAACGTAGAGAAAGGATCAAAAAGACTAGAAAAGTAAGTAACATTAAAGCAGGAAGCAGAAAAAGAGTTACCAAATTAAGAAGAAATAGGAAAAGAAGAAGAAGAAGAAGAAGAAGGTGGAAGAAGAAAAAGAAGAAGGAGAAGAAGGTGGAAAAAGAAGGTGGAAGAAGAAAAAGAAGAAGAAGAAGAAGGTGGAAAAAGAAGGTGGAAGAAGAAGAAGAAGAAATCGGATGAAGAAAGTGGAAGAAGAAGAAGTAAGCGGAAAAAGAAGGTGGAAGAAGAAGAAGAAGAAGAAAGTGGAAGAAGAAGAAGGTAGAAGAAGGTAGAAGAAGAAGAAGGAGGAAGAAGAAGAAAGAGGAAAAAGAAGAAGAAGAAGAAGGTGATAGAAGAAGAAGAAGAAGAAGAAGGTGGAAGAAGAAGAAGGTGATAGAAGAAGAAGAAGAAGAAGAAGAAGAAGAAAGTGGAAGAAGAGAAAGAAGAAGGTGGAAGAAGAAGAAGACGAAGAAGAAAGCGGAAGAAGAAGAAGAAGGTGGAAGAAGAAGAAGGTGATAGAAGAAGAAGGTGGAAGAAGAAGAAAGTGGAAGAAGAGGAAGAAGAAGGTGGAAGAAGAAGAAGAAGACGGAGAAGAAAGCGGAAGAAGAAGAAGAAGAAGGTGGAAGAAGAAGAAGAAGAAAGTGGAAGAAGAGGGAGAAGGTGGAAGAAGAAGACAAGAAGAAAGAAAGAGAAGAAGAAGAAGAAGGTGGAAGAAGAAGAAGAAGAAGAAGAAGAAGAAGAAGAAGAAGAAAATGGAAGAAGAGGAAGAAGAAGGAAGGTGGAAGAAGAAGAAGAAGAAGAAAGTGGAAGAAGAGGAAGAAGGTGGAAGAAGAAGAAGAAGACGAAGAAGAAAGCGGAAGAAGAAGAAGAAGAAGGTGGAAGAAGAAGAAGAAGAAGAAGAAGAAGAAAAAGAAGAAAGTGGAAGAAGAGGAAGAAGGTGGAAGAAGAAGAAGAAGACGAAGAAGAAAGCGTAAGAAGAAGAAGAAGGTGGAAGAAGAAGAAGAAGAAGATGGAAGAAGAAGAAGGTGATAAGAAGAAGAAGAAGAAGAAGAAGAAGAAGAAGAAGAAGAAGAAGAAGGTGGAAGAAGAAGAAGGTGATAGAAGAAGAAGAAGAAGAAGAAGAAAGCGGAAGAAGAAGAAGGTGGAAGAAGAAGAAGAAAGTGGAAGAAGAGGAAGAAGAAGGTGGAAGAAGAAGAAGACGAAGAAGAAAGCGGAAGAAGAAGAAGAAGGTGGAAGAAGAAGAAGAAGAAGAAGAGGAAGAAGAAGAAGGTGGAAGAAGAAAAAGGTGGAAGAAGAAGAAGAAAGTGGAAGAAGAGAAAGAAGAAGGTGGAAGAAGAAGAAGACGAAGAAGAAAGCGGAAGAAGAAGAAGAAGGTGGAAGAAGAAGAAGAAGAAGAGGAAGAAGAAGAAGGTGGAAGAAGAAAAAGGTGGAAGAAGAAGAAGAAAGTGGAAGAAGAGGAAGAAGGTGGAAGAAGAAAAAGGTGGAAGATGAAGAAGAAAGTGGAAGAAGAGGAAGAAGGTGGAAGAAGAAGAAGAAGAAGAAGAAGAAAGTGGAAGAAGAGGAAGAAGAAGCTGGAAGAAGAAAAAGGTGGAAGAAGAAGAAGAAAGCGGAAGAAGAAGAAGAAGAAGAAGAAGAAGAAGAAGAAGAAGAAGAAGAAGAAGAAGAAAGTGGAAGAAGAGGAAGAAGGAGGTGGAAGAAGAAAAAGGTGGAAGAAGAAGAAGAAGAAGAAGAAGTGTTTAAAAAACAGAATGCAAAGTTGAAGAAATAGAAGGAAAAGTTTGAGAATGAGTATAAAAGTGAAAATAGGAGGGGAGTAAGAAACAAAGAAGGAGTCAAAATAAAAAAAAGGCACGAAGAAGTAAAAATAACATTGGGTCAATATTTGAACTTTATAAAATTACATGAACAAATAAAACTTTACACACACAAAGAAACAAAAAAAAAAGGTAGCTTAAAACTTAAGCAACATTTTTAGAAAAAGTAACAAAGTTAGTGCAGACGACACAAAGCCTTAAAACATAAATATCGACTGAGAAAAATAAAACAAGAGGTGTAAATTAATAAAAAAAAATCAACAAAATTAAGAATAGACTCATTGAAAACGAGAAGGAAAATTGCATATTTGAGAGCGGAAATTGTTATAAAAGAAACGTGGCTTTTGCGTCAAGGCACGCGATAGCGAGATTTGAGTCACGATACTAAAACCGAGAAGAAAAAAAAAGGGGCGCGTCTGCGGCGAGCTCAAGTATTTCACTATTTTATTTATTTATTTTTTATTAATTGCAAACAAACCGCACAACATATAATCGCCATGTTACCACGTAATCATATTTTTTTCGCATCATTGTGTAAGATTTTTAATTAAATTTTATTCTTCTGTCTTTTCACTCGTATTGGGCACACACATTAGTCTTTGACCGTATTACCACCTGCAAGTTACACACAAGAAAAAAGTGCAACTGCAACTGGAATATATATATATATATATATATATATATATATATATATATATATAATGGATTAAAAGTACATTGCGACACGGAAATTTCTATGTTTAGAGATAGAATTTCGTCATCAGGCAATGTCGGATATTAGTTTAAATCATTTTCACAACCAACATCCCACATTGCCTGATGACGAGATTCTATCTCCAAACATAGAAATTTCCGTGTCGCAATGTACTTTTAATTCATAATTATACGATTATATTATCCTCTACAAGACTTATTATATAGAGCACTCTTTATAAAAGAATAAATGCCAGGGAACTCAAAATCGTAAAACATTGTGTCCTCCTTACAGGATATATATATATATATATATATATATATATATATATATTAATGCATGTTTAATTAAATAATATAGACAAGTTTTGTCTATTTATTTTATATAAATTTTTTCATATTCTCTGATAAGCTTAATAACATTATCATTAAATGAAGAAAGAAAATTTTAATATTGATATATAATCTTTTAATAATCCAATTTAAGCTTTCGGCTTACATAAGCCATTTTCAAAGATGTCAAATTCCATTATATATTTAAACACGGACAAACCATAATGACAAACTGTTTATCTTTCCACGGAAGATTTCCAAGCAACAACAAACTCGTGCGTTTATGACGCTGGAAGTGAAATTGCGAAATTGCGAAATTCGTCATGACGTCACACATGACCAAGCATGAGTGAAAACAAGAAATATTATATATATATATATATATAATGCTCTCATTAGGATTGAGCTCTCTGGAGAATTGTCGGTTGTTTATAACCAAGTTTCGTTAATCTTCGTTAATTTCCCTTATATATATATATATATATATATATATATATATATATATATATATATATATGTATATGTTACGGAAATAAACGGAGATTAACGAAACTTGGTTATAAACAACCGACAATTTGAAATGATTTGTTTAAACATTATTTTTAATCGATACTTGTATTTAAGTAGATATTCTGTTTTTAATTAAACCGTATTATATATTTATATCTACTGGCCTGATTATTTACGATAAATTTTAGTAGATATAAATATATAATACTGTTTAATTAAAACCAGAATTTCTAAATAAATAGGAATATCGATAAAAAATATTTTTCAAAAAAATCATTTCGTGTATATATATATATTTATATATATGCATGTACACACGCACACACATATATATATATATGTATATGTGTACATATATATAAATGTTATGTGTACATATATATAAATGTACATATGTATATTTGTGTGTATGTGTGTGTAGTTTATGGATGTATATAGTTTAAAATTTCCTATATTTGTTGAGAAAGAGTTCAGACTAGCGACGCTAGAGGATAATCGTAGAATTCAACACTGTAAGTTGATTACCAATTTCACGCTTCAAGCGATCTTCAGACCACGTGTTTCTATATATTGTCCGTTCCCAAATTTAATGCTCAAACTTATTTATAGTCTGGATCTTTAGTTTGATTATTTTATTTATTTCAAAGTTAATTTCTTTACTGCCATAGCCTTTTATCTATTTACTTGTTGTTTGTTATATATTTATTTCGGATATAAATAGTTTATTATATTTAAGTCCTGCGTAATGTTAGCGTCAAGCAGATATAATGTATTGAAAATGTTTGTGTGTGAATATAGAGAAGAGAAGCTCTCGAATTGGGTCAACAGCCATTTTTTATTCGGTAATTTTTTCATTTGTTCCCCGAAGGCCTTTACCACGTCAAATATTTCCTAAACTTCCATAATCACGTGCAAATGTATATGCTGAAGTCAAATCGATAATTGTTTATTGAAGTAACCTACCTTTTTTCCTGTTATCGACCAGAAAAAATCAGACTATATCTCACCCCTTACCACCGTTCTCATATCTGATTCACCGCCGAATGACTGGAGGCGTATGATACTTATTTCGGCCTGTTTACTTCCTTTGAGCAAATATTCCGCGATTTGTTTGGTTTCGGAACTCAATTTCCGTGTAGTAATTGCAAAAAGAAAGTAAATTGGTCGAAAAATCGGCAAACTACGCGAGAAGTCATTCTGCAATGAATAACATTCTTGAAAAGTGGTTACGTGGATTAGATAAACAGCAAAAAGAAGTTCGATATTTTTCTTGTTGTGAACGTGAAAAAAGGTAGGTTTCATCAATATATAATTATCGATTTGAGTTCTGCATTTAAATTTGCACGGAAATAAGGATGTTTTAGGAAGATTTGAAGTGGGAAAGGCCTTCGGGGAACAAAACAAAAATTTATCTTTTTTTTTCTTCTAATCACACTATAGAATAAGAACTTCAAATCACGAGTACCTAAAATTTAAGTTGAATTGGGAGGTATTTACTCATGTGCAGCGTGCCTTAGTTAAGTAGACCGGGAAAAGTCCATCTCTTTCCCGGTCAGACCACCACCGATATCTTCAGATTCGAAGCCTAGCCTTGGTTAAGGACATGTGGCCGTTGATTGCATCGGGTTCAACCCTTCTTGATGGACGTTTTCCCAGCAATGACATATCAGTACTGCAGATGTAGCCTGCAGACGGTCTAAACTAGCTGTACTTATTCTCCTGGCTGAACTTCCTTCTGAGAAACATTATACATTGAGTTGTCCATGAATAGATATAGAAGGTAAAATTTGATTGCACAGAAAATCCGAGATTACATACATCTATACCTTTTCATTAACCAATGAAAAAAGCATATACATTTACACATTGATTAAGAAAAAAAAACTCCTTTCATACGACAGTTGATTCACTAAATTTTACATTGTCCTGATGTCTGCAAAAACAAAATAAATCTAACCTCTTATTTATTGGCTATTAAGGAGCAAAGCAAAAAAATTCTTATTAGTTGACCCGATCATATTTTACGCAATCTTATAAATACGCTTGATTTTGTCTTTCTTTTCCGGGAGCCACATGTCGTTGACCGGACACTAACTCCAAGGGGCCTGCATTTTCTTACTCAGTCACCTTCTCTTTCGTACTGCATTCATTGATTCTTCTTAATTTCTCATGTACGAACAACAAAGAAAGTCACAGGTCGTCAACTGGACGTCTCATCTACCCGGCATGCTTTGTACACACTCTCTCTGTCACACCGCACCAAGTGATTCTTTCCTTTACTCAATTGTTTGTCGGCAATAACAAAGACAGAAAAACAAGTACATCATTCCCGCTTTCATTTACACTCAAGACGAACCTGTTCACCTACCAAAAATGAACACACATCAGTTAAACTAGGCTTGTCTTTACTGCACAAATCTATTTTGTCTGACTTTAAGAAACCTGGAATCTTAAAAACACACCCAATAGAAAAACTTCATGCAGAACTTTCAAACATGTTATATAAAAACAACAAAATTGATGGCATTTCTACTTCTTCGAATTCTATGTTCCCTGTTTTTTAAGGACGTAGGTGATCATAGCTTTCCACATCTCCCTATCCCTAATGTCTCTTCTCCCGCTTTCTCCAGTTAGACACAACCCTCGTTCGATCATCCACCTGATCAGGCCCTTCAAATATGCTATCCTCTGCTTTCTTCTGTCTCTTTTACCCTCTATCTGGCCTGTTAGTATCAGATTCTCCAAGCCCTCCTTCCTCATTGAATGTCTCAGAAGATTTAGCTGTCTCTTTCTGATTCTCAGTATTAATTTCCAGTTCTTTTCCATCCTTTCCAAAACCTCATCATTGAACATCACATGCTCGGTCTATGATATCCGCAGCATCCTTCTTTAGAACCACATTTCAGTTGCTTCAAGTTCTTGCTTCATCTTCGATGATATTGTCCAGCATTCAGTGCCATATTGAAGAATTGACATCACATAGCAATCCAGTAATCTCTTCTTGTTTCTAGCGAAATTGTCCTATTTCATAATACTTTACTCAACTCATGGAATGCGTTCTTTGCCATGCCAATTCGCCTTCGGATCTCTGTGTCGCACTTTCCATCTTTTGTTAGAACATTTCCCAGGTATTTAAATTTTTGTACCTGCTTGATTTTAGTATCCCCCACCTGTATTTGGCATTTTGGGCTGCCCTTTTAGCTGATGAACATGCATTCGGTTTACTTCCAGTTTTTTGTAGTCCTTTCTTTTTACTCTTTTTAGATACCTTCTGTAGAAGGCCTTATAGTTTCTTTTCCGTGTCTACTATCAGCACTGTATCAACTGCGTATCTTATGTTGCTCAAATTGTGGCCTCCGATGATGAATCCTGGCATAATAACTACTAGGGACCTCAGAATCTAATCTGGTTTTCTCAACACAAGCGACGTTTGCAGAAGGATTTTTTTTTTGAAAATTTGTTTTACTTGAATACAGCTTTTACATATAACATGAAGAAGACGAACATACTAGCGAAATATTGTTGAATATTGTCAAACACTGTGTTTTTTTCTTTTCTCACCTTCTGTACGTATTGAAAAAAATTAGAAGAATCATCTCATGCTTTTTGTTTATTATTATATCATTTTTCGTCATATTTCTATTCCTGCTATGGTCGCACTACCTACCAAATCTGCGTAAATACCTAAGGCATGTCGTGGTGTGTTGTTATGGCTTCATTTCATTTTTTTCTATCTCCCCTAACATCCTTAGCGTTACATAGACAAAGTACTTCTTAGTACGTGGGCTGTACTTAGCAAGAAGATTTTCTGTATACTTCTTAAGCTTTGGTTTCCAGGGATTCTGTCAATGTGTTATTTTGTTCCATATTTATCATTCCAAGTGCACCTACTATCACAGGTATGATACTTGTCTCCAATTTTCACATTTTTTCTATTTTAGTTTCCAGGTCTTTATATTTTGACAGTTTTTCAAATTCCTTGGTTGCTATGTTACAATCCGCTGGACAAGCCATATCAATTAATAGAAAAGTTTTTTCTTTCTGGTTTTTAACAATAATGTCCGGCCTATTTGCTTCAATCTTTCTGTCTGTGTAGATGATGTAATCCCATAGAATGGTGACATATTCCATTTCAGTAACCGCTGCTAGGTGATGTTCATACCAGTGTTTGTTTACAGATTTTCCATAATGTTTGCAATTGTCCAATGTAAATATTGCCCCACTCTATCGTGGCGATTTTTATATTCATTAAGGACAAGTACAGAGCAGCCTGAGATTAGATGGTCTATTGTTTCTTGGTGTTTATCACAGAACCTGCATTTTGGATCCACACTATGATGTATATTTGCCTGAAAGTTTCTAGTGAAAAAACTTTGGTCTTGCACTGCAAGAATAAAGCCTTCAATCTCAGACTTTAATCCAGATGCACGTAACCATCGATGAGTATTAACTTTATCAACATTGGATTTATTGGCACGTTCTGGATATTGGCCATGCAGAGGTTTGTCTTGCCAGCGTTGTTTCATCTGTTCAAGAGCTTTATCTTTGGCTTTCATTTTCATATTTTTTGCCGCAATAGTTGGTTCTTGGCTTCTGTTTTGCTTTTCTACAGAATCTGCTAACTGTAAATTTTGTTTGTATTTCCTGCCTTCTTTTATTATTGAATATTTTTTCTTTCTTTCTTCATGTTGCCTTAATAATTGTATCATCCAATCCTTTGTTGTTTCTATGTATGTTAGTAAGCCCATAGTTGTTGTCGTGTATGACAATTCTAGCTAAATAAGACCTCTTCCACCTTCTTTACGGGGTATGTATAGACGGTCTACATCAGCCTTTGGATGATGCATCTTATGCTTAGAAAGAAGCTTTCTTGTTTTAGAATTCATTCGCCTGATGTCGTTTTGAGTCTAGTTTAAGATGTTGAAACTATATTGGGCAACTGGGATTGCAAGGCTATTAATGGCCATTATTTTGTTCTGAGAATTCAATTCAGTTTTTAATATCAGTCGTAGCCTTCTATAGTACTCTTTACGCACTATTTCGTTCATTTTTTATGGTGAATGTTTTCACTCTCATTTACACCTAGATATTTATAAGCTTCTTCTGGTTTCAATTCTTTTATTATTACAGCAGGGTCTAAGCTAATTGAGGATGTTTCTTGTATTGATCCACGTAAATTGAATTTAATTCCAATGTCTTCGCTGAAGCATTTTACAGTTTGCAGAAGACCTTCCAGCTCATTATCATTCTTAGCATATAACTTTAAGTCATCCATGTAAAATAGATGGCTTATTTTCTTTTGGCCTATTTTATAACCATATTCTGTCTTATTAAGTTGACTGGTTAGTGATATTAACGATATGCAGAATAGCAAGGGAGACAAAGAATCAACTTGAAATATACCTCTTTTGATGTTTATTTCATCATACTTATAGGCTCCATTTATATGATTGAGGTAAAGAGTTGTTTTCCATATAGACATGCACTGTTTGATGAAATTGGTGATGACGGGTGATATCTTGTATATATTTAAAGTCTTGAAAATCCAGAATTAATTATTATTATTATGTCATTTTTCATCATATTTCGATTTCTGCTTTGGTCTCACTACCAACCAAGTCTGCGGGGAGACCTAAGGCAGGTAGTGGCGTGTTGTTATGACTCCATTTCATGTTTTTCTATCTTCCCTATCATCCCCAGCATTACATAGATAACGTTTTCCTTAGTGTGTGGGCTGTACTTAATAAGACAATTTTTTGTATATCTCTTAAGCTGGGGTTTCCAGGGATTCTTTCAATGTGTTGTTTTGTTCCATTTTTTATCATTCCAAGTGCACCTACTATCACTGGCACAACTCTTGTTTTCAATTTCCACATTTTTTCTATTTCAATTTCCAGGTCTTTATATTTTGACAGTTTTTCAAATTCCTTGATTGCTATGTTACAATCCGCTGGACAAGCCATATCAATTAATAGACAAGTTTTCTCCTTCTGGTTTTTAACAATAATGTCTGGCCTGTTTGCTTCAATTTTTCTGTCTGTGTAGATGGTGTAATCCCATAGAATGGTTACATCTTCTATTTCTGTAACCGGTGCTGGATGATGTTCATACCAGTGTTTGTTTACAGCTTTTCCATAATGTTTGCACATTGCCCAATGTAAATATTGCCCAACTCTATCGTGGCGATTTTTATATTCGTTTGGGGCAAGCACAGAACAGCCTGAGATTAGGTGGTCTATTGTTTCTTGGTGTTTATCACAAAACCTGCATTTTGGATCCATATTATTATGCATAATATTTGCCTGAAAGTTTCTCGTGAAAAGACTTTGGTCTTGTGCTGCAAGTATAAATCCTTCAGTTTCAGACTTTAATCCAGATGCACGTAACCATCGATGAGTATTAACTTTGTCAACATTGGATTTATTGGCACGTACTGGATATTGGCCATGCAGAGGTTTGTCTTGCCAGCGCTGTTTCATCTTTTCAAGAGCTTTATCTTTGGCTTTCATTTTCATATTTTTTGCCGCAATAGTTGGTTCTTGGCTACTGTTTTGCTTTTCTACAGAATCTACTAACTGTAATTCTTGTTTGTATTTACTGCCTTCTTTTATTATTGAATATTTTTTCTTTCTTTCTTCATGTTGCCTTACTAATTGTATCATCCTTATTATTATTATTATTATTATTATTATTATTATTATTATTATTATTATTAATTATCCCTACATTTCTCTGTGGGCAATCAAAACATTGCAGAACCCCACTATGTCAACATGTATTTTAAAAATAAATCACGATTTCCTACCTTCATGGTAGTATTGGCAATCATGGATCTCCAATGTTTATTTTTAGAACCTCGAAAATCTCAAGCAAGGTTATTTGGTGAGTGGAAGGAACGCACAATTTCTCTCTCATAAAAATTAACTATATTTAGTCTTTCGCTTTACGCCATTTCAGGAGACAATTTTTTCATTGGAACGCTCTATTCTTTTTCGAAAAGCAGGAAAAAAACCTGCAAATATGTGACGTGTTATTATTTGCGTTGTTATTAATCCTGATTTGAAAGAAATCGACGTGTAATGTCATCTGATACAAACGACTAAGGAAGATTTTTGGTGTTGAGGGGTGTTTTAATGAACCGATGACATAATAAGAAAACCAGTATTAAAAAGTGTTTGTCGTTTGAACAGAAACCAGGAAGGAAAAGGAAAAGGAATAGTGTAGGGGTGTGTTTATTGCTAGGATTTAATTTTATTTTGTTACTGTGCTGATTTTTTTTTTAATGATGGCTTTTAAGACGCGGAATTAGAGATGAGACTAGTTGCATGAATGGACTGATTACGTCATCTGTTCGTGCTAATTTTGTTCAACCTTTATAAATAAATGCACAATATTATGAAAGATGCTCATGAAATAAATTAATTTTTTAAATTATTGATGTTCTTTTTAATTATTTTTATGATTTTAGTTACTGTACCAATCTTTTTGTTTTTTTTTCATATTTTAAAATTTGTAGTCGAAATCCTCTTTAAAAAAACATTTCTGTCTTAAGTTTTATATATTTAACCCTCAGCTATACATAGTCATTTTTATTATGGGCCTTGCATAATTTCAACATTTATCATTAATCTTATACCGTTTTTTTTTTTTTTTCATCAACGCTTCGTTTGCATGTCAACAATTAGTTTCTCATATCTCTCTCCATGTGTGTTTTGTTTATTTCTCGGTATTTTTGTCTATTTCTCGGTATTTTTGTCTATTTCTCGGTATTTTTGTCTATTTATCGGTATTTTTGTTTATTTCTCGGTATTTTTATCTATTTATCGGTATTTTTGTCTATTTATCGGTATTTTTGTCTATTTCTCGGTATTTTTGTCTATTTATCGGTATTTTTGTCTATTTATCGGTATTTTTATCTATTTATCGGTATTTTTGTCTATTTATCGGTATTTTTGTTTATTTCTCGGTATTTTTATCTATTTATCGGTATTTTTGTCTATTTCTCGGTATTTTTGTCTATTTCTCGGTATTTTTGTCTATTTATCGGTATTTTTGTTTATTTCTCGGTATTTTTGTCTATTTCTCGGTATTTTTGTCTATTTATCGGTATTTTTGTTTATTTCTCGGTATTTTTGTCTATTTCTCGGTATTTTTGTCTATTTATCGGTATTTTTGTCTATTTATCGGTATTTTTGTCTATTTCTCGGTATTTTTGTCTATTTCTCGGTATTTTTGTCTATTTATCGGTATTTTTGTCTATTTATCGGTATTTTTATCTATTTATCGGTATTTTTGTCTATTTATCGGTATTTTTGTCTATTTATCGGTATTTTTGTCTATTTATCGGTATTTTTATCTATTTATCGGTATTTTTATCTATTTATCGGTATTTTTGTCTATTTATCGGTATTTTTGTTTATTTCTAGTCATATTTCTTTTATTATCCTTCTTTTAATTATTTTTAATCTTTTCCCGTCATCTTTATACAATCGCTTTTGGCAATTTTTTTAAAACATTAACCTTGCTCTAAATCACCTCATTCCATATACATCCTTCTCAACCACTCTCGCATAGATGTTATGCCAGGATTTATCATTGGATGACATAAAAAGAGCAGACGAGACAGTGCTGATTGCAGACAGGAAAAGGAAACTGCAAGACCTCCTAAAGAAGGTAACTGAAAAGATTGACAAAAAAGGACTACAAATAAACTGCAAGAAAACCAAATGCATAGTCATTAACCAAAAGAGAAACCCAAAATGCCAAATACAGGTGTGGGATATTAACATTAAGCAGGTACATAAATCTAAATACATGGGAAGTATTCTAACAGAAAATGAAAAGTGCGATGCAGAGATCCGAAGGTTAATTGGCATGGTGAATGACACGTTCCAGAAGCTGAGTAAAGTATTAAGAAACAGGAAACTTTCACTAGAAACAAAAAAGAGAGTACTGGATTGCTATGTGATGTCAGTTCTTCAATATGGCAATGAATGTTGGACAGTATCAACAAAAATGAAGGAAGAACTCTAAGCAGCTGAAATGGGGTTCTACAAAAGGATGCTGCGGATATCATGGACTGAGCATGTGAGCAATGGTGAGGTGTTGGAAAGAATGGAAACGAAAAGGAAATTAATATTGAGCATCAGAAAAAGACAACTGAAGTTCATGAGAGATGCAGTGAGGAAGGAGGGCTTAGAGAACCTGATACTAACAGGACAAAGAGATAGAGGAAAGCTGCGGATAACACATTTGAAGGGCCTGAGCAGGTGGATGACAGAAAGGGATGTTGAAGGAGAAAGCGTGCCAGGGATAGGGAGACGTGGAAGGCCATGATTGCCAATGTTCTGAAAGGACAAGGCACATAGTAACAGAAGATGGTGAACCGTCCTACTCTCCAAACTATAGTCTTATTAGCATTCTACCTCATTTAGGGAAACTTCTAGAAGCCCTAATCAATGCTGAATTTGTTCACTATCTCTCAGCACACATATTTTTTTTCAAGCAAACAACATGGTTTCCGTTTCTCCAGATCAACTACTAATGTGCTAGCGTTCATTGCAAAAAAAAAAAAAGTCTATCATGCTCTAGATAAAAACGGTGAAATCAGGGCTGTGATATTAGACATCTACAAAGCCATTCACAGGATTTGGCACACAGTTTTTTTTTCACAAGCTGATCTTTTTTTTCAATCAAATTGTAAAATAAATGTGATCCTGAACGCCTTCTCTTCTAAATCCTTTCGCACTAACGCTGGTGTCCCGCAGAGCTTCATCTTTAATCCTACTCTGTTTTAATTTTCATTAATGACCTTCCCGATGACATCATCTCTCAAATTGGTATCTACGCTACGGACACAGCTATTTACTTCTGACTTGATAGTAAGGCTGATCAGTTGGACAAGCTGAAAATGGAAGCCGATATCCAAAACGAACTCAAGTTCATCGTTATCTGGGGAAAAAGATGGCTTCTTAATTGTTGTGGAATCCCCCCTTTTTGTATATAATAATGAACTCAACTGAGTTTCCATATAATCCTGCTTAGAGAGAACGGCAGTTGTTTAGTTGGAGTTGTATCTGGAATCACAGTTGTAGTTGCAGTTGCTCTGAGCTCCACTCAGCTAGAATCAGCTACCCGGACCTACTATTTCACTTCAATACTGTATATATTTATTTCTACTAACAGTATTCCTAAATTGACTAACCCGTGTTCCAGTTTGTATATTACGTTCAATATAACTTACATTTTCTATCTCCATATCTGTTTTGTTATTTATTATTTTGTGCGGTTCCTCACCCGGAATCCACAACACTATCTATCTATCTATCTATCTATCTATCTATCTATCTATCTATCTATCTATCTGTTGGGGATTGCCCCTTTGTACATAATATTAGACTCGCCTAAGTGTACATGTGATCCTGCCTATAGAAAGAACACCAGAGTTTAGTTGCAAGTCAGCTGTTAGTTGGTAAGTTGTTTAGTTGGAGTTGTACCTGGAATCACAGTTGTAGTTGCATTTGCTCTGAGCTCTACTCAGCTAGAATCAGTTTACCCGAACAAACTATTTCACTTCAAGACTGTATATATTATTTCTACTAATATAATTCCTAAATTAACACTCTCATCTACCCAACCCTCATTCTCGGTATCCTTACCCGCCTATCACCCACCCTCTGATATTTCCTATACTTAACCATCCTTTCTCCACTCTACGTAGCCCCCTGCGCAGTAGTGGCAGTGACATGCCTTGCTCGGGGTGAAACGCTTATAATAATAATAATAATAATAAAATACTCATCTACTAACCACTGGACTCTAGCTCTCTCCCCACCCCTGTATAATCTTCCCTTTCTCTCCACCTATGTATCTGTTATCGCACCTGCTTTCTATTGTTCCTTTCTAACTAGTTTGTACTCCTCACTCTTCTAATTAATCTTTTTACATTTATATAACCCCCTGCACATCAGTGGCATTTCCTCCTTGCTTGGGGTGAAATGATTAAAAAAAAAAAAATTGACTAACCCGTGTTCAAGTTTGTATATTACGTTCAATACAACTTACATTTTCTATCTCCATATCTGTTTTGTTATTTATTATTTTGTGCGTTTCCTCACCCGGAATCCACAATAAATTGGCAACGAAGAATCGAACTCACGTACAAAAGTTCGCAACAAATTGGCAACGAACTCACGTTCACGTATACCCCGAACCGCCAAAACAAAGTTTGCTACGAGGATTTCGAACACAAGTCGACCACAAACAATTTGACGACACTATCGCAGAGAGATAAAAAAAAACTGTAAAAAGGGAATTTAAAAAACATTTTCCATAAAATTTTCTACGAGATTAATTGCCATAAAGAAAAAATTAAAAGACCGAACCCCTCACTGAACCAAAGTAGCAAACCATGGAGGACTTTCAGAAATGGGTGCTAGAAGTCATAAAAAGAACAAAAGAAAGACAAATGGAAATGCCAAAGGCAAATGAAGAAAGACAAATGGAAATGCCAAAGGCAAATGAAGAAAGACAAATGGAAATGCCAAAGGCAAATGAAGAAAGACAAATGGAAATGTCAAAGGCAAATGAAGAAAGACAAATGGAAATGCAAAAGGCAAATGAAGAAGGACAAATGGAAATGCAAAAGGCAAATGAAGAAAGACAAATGGAAATGCCAAAGGCAAATGAAGAAAGACAAATGGGAATGCAAAAGGCAAATGAAGAAAGACAAATGGAAATGCCAAAGGCAAATGAAGAAAGACAAATGGAAATGCCAAAGGCAAATGAAGAAAGACAAATGGAAATGCAAAAGGCAAATGAAGAAAGACAAATGGAAATGCCAAAGGCAAATGAAGAAAGACAAATGGAAATGCAAAAGGCAAATGAAGAAAGACAAATGGAAATGCAAAAGGCAAATGAAGAAAGACAAATGGAAATGCCAAAGGCAAATGAAGAAAGACAAATGGAAATGCAAAAGGCAAATGAAGAAAGACAAATGGAAATGCCAAAGGCAAATGAAGAAAGACAAATGGGAATGCAAAAGGCAAATGAAGAAAGACAAATGGAAATGCCAAAGGCAAATGAAGAAAGACAAATGGAAATGCCAAAGTCAAATGAAGAAAGACAAATGGAAATGCAAAAGGCAAATGAAGAAAGACAAATGGAAATGCAAAAGGCAAATGAAGAAAGAAATGGAAATGCCAAAGGCAAATGAAGAAAGACAAATGGAAATGCAAAAGGCAAATGAAGAAGGACAAATGGAAATGCCAAAGGCAAATGAAGAAAGACAAATGGAAATGCCAAAGGAAAATGAAGAAAGACAAAATGAAATGCCAAAGGCAAATGAAGAAAGACAAATGGAAAAGCAAAAGGCAAATGAAGAAAGACAAATGGAAATGCCAAAGGCAAATGAAGAAAGACAAATGGAAATGCAAAAGGCAAATGAAGAAAGACAAATGGAAATGCAAAAGGCAAACAAAGAAAGACAAATGGAAATGCCAAAGGCAAATGAAGAAAGACAAATGGAAATGCAAAAGGCAAATGAAGAAAGACAAATGGAAATGCCAAAGGCAAATGAAGAAAGACAAATGGAAATGCAAAAGGCAAATGAAGAAGGACAAATGGAAATGCAAAAGGCAAATGAAGAAAGACAAATGGAAATGCCAAAGGCAAATGAAGAAAGACAAATGGAAATGCCAAAGGCAAATGAAGAAAGACAAATGGAAATGCAAAAGGCAAATGAAGAAAGAGAAATGGAAATGCCAAAGGCAAATGAAGAAAGACAAATGGAAATGACAAAGGCAAATGAAGAAAGACAAATGGAAATGCCAAAGGCAAATGAAGAAAGACAAATGGAAATGCCAAAGGCAAATGAAGAAAGACAAAATGGAAATGCCAAAGGCAAATGAAGAAGGACAAATGGAAATGCAAAAGGCAAATGAAGAAAGACAAATGGAAATGCAAAAGGCAAATGAAGAAAGACAAATGGAAATGCCAAAGGCAAATGAAGAAAGACAAATGGGAATGCCAAAGGCAAATGAAGAAAGACAAATGGAAATGCCAAAGGCAAATGAAGAAAGGCAAATGGAAATACCAAAGGCAAATGAAGAAAGACAAATGGAAATGCAAAAGGCAAATGAAGACAAAATGAAATGCCAAAGGCAAATGAAGAAAGACAAATGGAAATGCCAAAGGCAAATGAAGAAAGACAAATGGAAATGCAAAAGGCAAATGAAGAAAGACAATGGGAATGCAAAAGGCAAATGAAGAAAGACAAATGGGAATGCAAAAGGCAAATGAAGAAAGACAAATGGGAATGCCAAAGGCAAATGAAGAAAGACAAATGGGAATGCGAAAGGCAAATGAAGAAAGACAAATGGAAATGCCAAAAGCAAATGAAGAAAGACAAATGGAAATGCCAAAGGCAAATGAAGAAAGACAAATGGAAATGCCAAAGGCAAATGAAGAAAGACAAATGGAAATGCAAAAGGCAAATGAAGAAAGACAAATGGAAAATGCAAAAGGCAAATGAAGAAAGACAAATGGAAATGCAAAAGGCAAATGAAGAAAGACAAATGGGAATGCGAAAGGCAAATGAAGAAAGACAAATGGAAATGCCAAAAGCAAATGAAGAAAGACAAATGGAAATGCCAAAGGCAAATGAAGAAAGACAAATGGAAATGCAAAAGGCAAATGAAGAAAGACAAATGGAAATGCAAAAGGCAAATGAAGAAAGACAAATGGAAATGCAAAAGGCAATGAAGAAAGACAATGGAAATGCAAAAGGCAAATGAAGAAAGACAAATGAAATGCAAAAGGCAAATGAAGAAAGACAAATGGAAATGCAAAAGGCAAATGAAGAAAGACAAATGGGAATGCAAAAGGCAAATGAAGAAAGACAAATAGAAATGCAAAAGGCAAATGAAGAAAGACAAATAGAAATGCAAAAGGCAAATGAAGAAAGACAAATGGGAATGCAAAAGGCAAATGAAGAAAGACAAATGGAAATGCAAAAGGCAAATGAAGAAGGACAAATGGAAATGCAAAAGGCAAATGAAGAAAGACAAATGGAAATGCCAAAGGCAAATGAAGAAAGACAAATGGGAATGCAAAAGGCAAATGAAGAAAGACAAATGGGAATGCAATAGGCAAATGAAGAAAGACAAATGGAAATGCCAAAGGCAAATGAAGAAAGACAAATGGAAATGCCAAAGGCAAATGAAGAAAGAGAAATGGAAATGCAAAAGGCAAATGAAGAAAGACAAATGGAAATGCAAAAGGCAAATGAAGAAAGACAAATGGGAATGCCAAAGGCAAATGAAGAAAGACAAATGGAAATGCAAAAGGCAAATGAAGAAAGACAAATGGAAATGCCAAAGGCAAATGAAGAAAGACAAATGGGAATGCAAAAGGCAAATGAAGAAAGACAAATGGGAATGCAAAAGGCAAATGAAGAAAGACAAATGGAAATGCCAAAGGCAAATGAAGAAAGACAAATGGAAATGCCAAAGGCAAATGAAGAAAGACAAATGGGAATGCAAAAGGCAAATGAAGAAAGACAAATGGAAATGCCAAAGGCAAATGAAGATATACAAATGGAAATGCCAAAGGCAAATGAAGAAAGACAAATGGAAATGCAAAAGGCAAATGAAGAAAGACAAATGGAAATGCTAAAGGCAAATGAGGAAAGACAAATGGAAATGCAAAATGCAAATGAAGAAAGACAAATGGGAATGCCAAAGGCAAATGAGGAAAGACAAATGGAAATGCCAAAGTCAAATGAAGATATACAAATTGAAATTCAAAAGGCAAATGAAGAAAGACAATTACAACTACAAGAACTATTACTAAACGAACTCAAACCCATCGTTATCTGGGGGAAAAAGATGGCTTCTTAATTTTACCACATCCAAAACTAAACTACTCTCTATTAGTCATCTTTTTTTCATTTTTTTCATTTCTTCACGGCTTCTGCTCCGATGAACTTAGCTCACTGGTGACCCTATATATAAATTTACTCCAGCCACAAAATTATCAACTAGGTCACACACTTTTACTGTAAAACCAATAAAATGCAAATACACATTCTACTCCACCAGCTTCTTTTCTCGCACTTCCCGCCTGGGGAATTCACTTCCATTTACTTCCTTCTCCTACAGCTACAATCTCCAAGATTTTAAATGTAAAGTCTCAAGTTATCTCATATCTCACTAACCTGCTCTCTCTCTCTCTCTCTCTCTCTCTCTCTCTCTCTCTCTCTCTCTCGCTCCTTTCTTTGTTCACTTCACTCATCAGTATTCTCATCCTTCTCTCATCTACTTCCTGAAACCCCCTATAACCTGCCACTCTTTCTCATAGCTTTCCTCCTATGTAAACCCCTGCAAAACAGTGACAGTCAAACACTTTGCTTGGGCGATATGATAATAAAAAATCTGAAAGCTCTCTGACTCTGACTCTCTCTCTTTCTCTCTCCGTCTTTCTCTCTACCTTCCATCAACATGGCAGACGCTAATCTCAAGGAAAATGACATGTTGCCCCTTATCTGTCTCATGTTTTCAACTAAAAAGCGAAAAGACTATTGAATCCATTGTTAGATCAGTTAAGAAAGTCGGTTCATTGTGTCGTGAGAAACATTTTTTTCTCCTCAGAATTTATCTTATATATTTAACTATCCTACATATCTATAAGTCTACCATTCGTCCCTGCTTAGAATATTGCTCCCACATATGGCCTGGTGCTTCCATTATTCACCTTGAGCTCCTTGATAAAATCCAAAGAAGAATCAGGAATATTATTAATTCTAACCTAGTAGTTCGTCTTCATTTATTTCCACAACGCTTTAAGGTTTCCCGTTCGTGACTTTCCGTGGTATTTGTTCGAGTGACTTCTTCCCAATGATACACAAACGATTTGGAATTTAAGCATAGCACTAGACTGACCTCAAGATATCATCAATTTACTGTTGAACGGATTAGATGCAACCGTAAGTTCTATGCTAACAGTTTCTTCCATCGCACTTCTCCCTTGTGGAACTCACTTCTGTTTCCATGTTTTTAAGCCATGTTTTTCAGCATAAATGTAAACTCCTGATTACTCTTTTCCATCCCAATTCATTATTAATGTTTCTGTTAATAAATCTTCCACACCCTGTAAACCCTTAAGTCATTGTTGCTTCCCTGCCTTGCATAGGGTGATAACGATTTAAAAACGATAGATAGATAGATAGATAGATAGATAGATAGATAGATAGATTAACAGCCCTAGATAGAGAAACAAGAATAGATAGATAGATAGATAGATAGATAGATAGATAGATAGATAGAGAAAGGTTGTAAAATAGATAGATAGATAGATAGATAGATAGATAGATAGATTAACAGCCCTAGATAGAGAAACAAGAATAGATAGATAGATAGATAGATAGATAGATAGATAGATAGATAGATAGATAGATAGATAGATAATGAAGAGACTGAGATAGATAGATAGATAGATAGATAGATAGATAGATAGATAGATAGATAGATAGATAGATACTGAGCAGCATAAGATAGATAGATAGATAGATAGATAGATAGATAGATAGATAATGAGCAGAATGAAATAGAAATAGATAGATAGATAGATAGATAGATAGATAGATAGATAGATAGATTAACAGCCCTAGATAGAGAAACAAGAATAGATAGATAGATAGATAGATAGATAGATTAACAGCCCTAGATAGAGAAACAAGAATTGATAGATAGATAGATAGATAGATAGATAGATAGATAGATAGATACTGAGCAGCATAAGATAGATAGATAGATAGATAGATAGATAGATAGATAGATAGATAGATAGATATGAACAAGACTGAGATAGATAGATAGATAGATAGATAGATAGATAGATAGATAGATAGATAGATAGATAGATATCATTGGGCGCAGGTAATTCGATTCCGATCTGTTGCCCGTCTTCTAACGCCCTCGTATCATCAAATTTAATGCCTTCTAACTCAATCCAATGCCCTCAAGTTAGGAATGTTGTTGGTGACATTCGGATGACAATGGATTTTCTATTACAAGCTTCTCCTGAATTTGTTTCGATCTGATATAATATTAAGACAATGTTCTCTCTCTCTCTCACTCTCTCTCTCTCTCTCTTGCCATCCCTTTTCCCCTCTTTCCATCTCATTTCCCTCCATCTCATTCTCTCTCGTTCTTTCACACACACCCGACTTACATGCACAAACAGATACACACATCTCTAGTAATACAAAACAGTGGCTGATTCGGTGTTCATCAGCTGACAGATTCATTGATCACTCAAATATACAATCAATAAGAACAGCCGTCGCCTTAGAGACACCGCCATCTTGTTTGGTTCAGCAGCCGACCCTGACGCTCTATTTTATCCGAAATTGATTCGCTTTCCAATTCATATTTCTATTACAATTTCGCTATTTTTTCTTTTGCTATTTCTTCTTCACTGACGAGATGAGTATCAGTTTTGTTTTTGTTTTTTCTTCGTTTAATTACATTTACCTTTTCTTTTATAAGCTTTTTCTTTCAGCCTTTCTTTCGTTTAATAGTTTTTTTTTCTTTTTTATGTTATTTATTTTATTATAATTCAATTTCCTTCATTTTCTTCTGCTTATTTTCTATTATAATTATCATTGTTTAATTTAATTTCAGTTTTCTTTCTTTTCCTCATTCGTCTGCCATTATTATTATTATTATTATTATTATTATTATTATTATTATTATATTACTATTTATTTTTCTTTAATCTACTGACATTTAGTAATTTAATAATAGTTATTATTACGTTACTTGTTTATTTTCATTTTTCTCACAATATATATATATATATATATATATATATATATATATATATATATATATATATATATAATATTAACTATAGTAATAACAATACCAATAGTAACAGAACTAACTCTGCCGAAACTAGTATTAATCAAGCTATAATTTAAATCGTCTTGTACAACCCACCGAGAACGAACTCGTAGGGAAAAGAAAGGGAAGTAAAAAAAGAAACAAACGAAGTACATGAACAAAAAGTCAAGCACTCGTAAGAAAGAAAAAACCCCTAAGACGAAAACCCTAACATTAAAGCGCTCAATACGAAAGTAGAGCAAACAAAGATATATATATATATATATATATATATATATATATATATATATAATCAAAGGCTGTATATGACTATAATTTATTTTCTACTGTTAAAATTGGCGTCTTTCTCTGAACTTTTCACCATATATCTTTTACCAATCTCTTTCTCTCCCGTTTTCCTCTGGTTGTTCAATGTCTCTTTTACAATCCCCAATTCTGATTTCTCATTTTCTCTACCCTCTTTACCTCGCACTCAAAAGATTTATCAATATAAGGAAGCGAACATTCCATCTCCCTTCAAAAATCGCATTTACTACCTGATGAGAGATTGTCCTTTCAATGTCGAAGCAAAATGTATACTTTGTAGTAAGGACTTTTACGAGGGTCATTCAATAAATAAGGTGAATTTTTCCGTAGAAGGACTTCTAATACAGATAGAAACTTACTTTGTTTTTTAATGTTTTTCCTTTACTTCTTTTTTAAAAGGATTAAATTTTTTTGCAGATTGAGAAAAACATTTTGAGAGTTTTGGAGATTCACAAAGATGGCCGACCAAGAAGTATGATCCAGGATTGAATAGAGATTAGTTATCAAGTTTTTGGTTGCTGGAGTGTGCAAACCAGTTGAAATTCATAAGAGAATGCCAACTGTGTATGATGCCACATGAGTCAACCAAGACAATATCTACAAGTGGGCTAAATTTTTTAAAGAAGGACGGGGCAGTTTTGAGAATGAAGACAGGCCTGGGAGGCCTACAAAAGTGAGGTCTCCTGAGGTGATCTAATCCGCCAATGACCTCATTCAGTCTGACAGAAGAGTGACAGTGGATGACATAGCAAGGACTTTGAGCCTATCTGTTGGGACAGCACTGAAAATTGTCCATGATGACCTCGCCTACTCGAAGGTCAGCTGCAAGGCCTCGCATAGAAATCCAAACGGTACAGACCATCAACGAGCTGGGCTGGGAACTGCTCCCTCATCCCCTTCCAGCCCAGACCTTGCCTCTTCAGACATTCATCTGTTTGGTCCCTTGAAATCTTTTACGAGAGGCACGAAGTTTGAAAGTGATGATGAAGTCAAAAGTGCTGTGAACGATTGGCTGAGACATCAGTCCAAATATTTTTACGCTGAGGGAATAAGGAAGCTTGTGCACAGATGGGAAAAGTGTGTGACACTGCTGGAAGACTACGTTGAAAAATACAAATAAACGTCAACTTCTATCTTCATCAGAAGTCCTTATACCTAAAAATTCTACTTATTTATTGAATGACCCACGTATTAATATTAATTTGTGGAGGGCTTGATTTAAGTAGTATTATCGATTTACACAGCCAAATATGTATATTATATCAAAACATTCCGCATTCTACGGACGTCGTATAGCTATTTAAGCGAGAAAAACCTTGCTTCATCCACATCGATCAAAAACAATATTTTTTCAAATATGGTACAAAACTTTACATACTGCTAAGAGCCCAAAAACATATCAATACACAGGAAGTTTTTTAAAAAACTGGGGGAATTAATAGATGATTTTTTCCAAATTTGTGGTAGTGACATAAAAAACTGAGGGACAGAGAAAGATTCCTGACTCAATATTAAATTACCTCTGTATGAAAAATCCAAATTTAACCGTCACAGGAATAGAATTAGTGGGGGAAATAAAAGGAAAGTACAAATACGGTATAGAGGGGGAGGGTTAACGAAGTAATAAGACAAAGACAAATTTTAGTAGCCAAGGTGACGAAAGCCGGCTTCAGAGGATGAAAGGAAGCGAGAGTTATATTAAAAAAGAAAATGAAACAAAGGGGAAAGTAAAGAAAGGAGACAATATATTATATATTTAGCTCTGTTAAAAAAAATTTAAAAATTTGTTTAAAATAACAATAATAGAGCTGGACACATATCCATATCCATACACATACATACACATATATGCATATTCAAACGCATATTTAGATACATATACCCACATTTTCATCCCCACCTATATATATATATATATATATTTTTTTTTTATATAAATATATATATATATATATATATACTTACACACATTACAACATATATACATATATATACAAACGTACACTTAAAATACATATATATATATATATATATATATATATATATATATATACTTATATAAATATATATACTTAAACAATGACATACACACACCACCCGCATACACATTTATATAGGTAGAAACAAGAAACACACATACATCAAATAATTTTACATATATACACCATATACACACATATATCTAATTATATGCATATACGTACACATGCATGCCCACATACATATGTATATATATATGCATACATACACATACATATATAGATACACATACACATAAATATATATGTACACAAACACAGATTTATATATATATATATATCATTTTAAGAAAATTATCTGTCTTATAAAATTTTTTTTTGAATTTATAAACATATATATAAAATAAAGTTTAAAGTAGATCTCTAGAAAAGTCTCATTTTATCAATGAAGTGATGAGGAAAATTTGTTAAAAAATTAATTGTAGTTGCGGTAAGAACATCAATAAATATATTTTACACCATAACAATATGATATTAAATAAGCACACGGTTCACATGGATATTAACAGTTAACAAATACAAATATTAACTCTTATAAAAATAATAGCAATTCCCGAAAAAATACGACCTGACTTTGAAACGGGCTGTGCATATCCGAAAATATTATCTATAAAGATTTCATCCATTCGGATAACGATGTTAAATTTTATTTTGGGGCCACGGCAAATAAATGAAAATATCGTCTCAGCAGCCATAAGTTCTCTTTCGACTATACTTAATAATATAAAGTACCGCTTTATTCATATATTATCGGCAAGTAAAAAAAAAAACAACTCTCTTATTCCTGGAAACGTTGCTAAAACCAATGGGAAAAAAAGATAGATATAACTTACGTCTTTTAAAAATAACATCTTACAACACTTAAATAAACCTGATATACAAAACAAAAAAGTGAATTGATGAACACATGTTGTTATAGGAAAAATGATTGCTTAAGTATTTGGACACAAATTAACATCGATTTCCCTGTGCGTTTTTTCTTTCTTTCTCATTTCCTTCCATTCTTCCTATATTTCTTTCATTTCCCCGTAAATATGTATTAAAAATAATTACGAAACAACTCACGTTGACTACATCTCAAATAATTTAATTTTTAATCTCTATAATGTTTTAATTTTTAAGCATTTCTTTTAAATTTTTTAATGTCTTATCTTCATGTAATTTATTTAAATTATGCTCTTTATAAATTAAAAGATCTTGCAAAAATAAATTCATTTAAAAATAAACTGTTTATCAAACGTTCAGTTTAAAAAAAAATATATATATATACATTTATACGTATATATATATATATATATATATATATATATATATATATATATATTATATTTTAGAACATGTTAAATCCAAACCACCTAAGCCCATTAACCTCTCCTTCACTAATATCCGAGGCATTCGTACTAACTTTGCTAGTGTAGAAGCGTTCCTGCATGAAAAGTCCCCTGACATCCTCGCGCTCTGCGAAACTAACCTCAACTCAGCCATTCCCTCCTCTGACCTCTTCATCCCTGGTTATCTTCCCCTTTTAAGGAAGGATTCTACTGTCCACATGCATGGGCTGGGTGTTTATGTCAGCGAACACCTCCCCATAACTAGGATGACTTCACTCGAATCTACTGACCACCAATACATATGTCTCCGCTTGTCTCTCCTCAGTTCGGTTAGCTACCTATTCTTCCTTTACCGTTCTCCCTCCTCTCCTGACTGCTCCCTACTAGATAGCATTGCCGACGACATAGATAAGGCTATTTCCTATCACCCATTTGCCCACATATTTGTATTTGGAGACCTCAATGCCCATCACTCTGAGTGGCTTGAAAACGCTGTTACTGATTCGGCGGGCATTCACGCCATGAACTTTGCTATTTCCCAATCCCTTACGCAAGTGGTGGACTTCCCCACTCGCTTCCCAAGCACACCCTCGGGTCATTCCTCACTGCTAGATATATGTTTCACCTCTGCGCCCGACGCCTGTCAAGTCTCGCAGCTTTGCCCTCTCGGCAACTCCGACCACGCTGTAGTCTCCCTCAGTATTTCTTTCCAATCTCACTCCCCCCAGGATCCCCCCTACTTATAGAACCTCGTACCTCTACCAAAAAGCTGACTGGGATGCCTTTCGCGATTTCCTCTGCGACGTCCCTTGGGGAAAAGTGTTTGACCTATCAGTTGATGACTGTGCCTCTGAGGTCTCGTCATGGGTGAAAGCTGGCATTGATGCCTTCATACCCACCAGGAAGTATTGCTTAAAACCTCATTCCTCTCCGTGGTTCTCTCCGGCCTGCTCAGCCGCCATTGCCCACAGGAACCATTACTTCCGTCTATTCCGGAGACAGCCAACTGATCACAATAGGCGCCTGTTCACATCCGCTCGCAGTGAGTGTAAGAGAACCCTAAATGACGCCAAACAGTTGTTTGCTGAGAGAATGCGACAGCACATAGCTGACCGCAAGTTCGGCTCCAAGGACTATTGGAGGATTGCTCAACAGTAAACGAGTGCTCAACAATAGGAAATCCTCAATACCTCCTTTAATCCATGGATTTGATGTTCTCACGTCATCTGCTGAGAAAGCTGAGTGCTTTGCCCGCAGATTCTCATCCAACTCCACACTCGACTCGTCCGGAGTGCACCCACCCGACTTCCCTATTAGAACTGAGGCCAAACTGCATGACGTATATATTACCCCGACAATAGTATCCAGAGTAATTTCAAAACTCGACCCCCATAAGGCGTGTGGAGACGATGGAATCCCGGTGATAGTCCTTAAGAGGTGTGCCCCTGAACTTTCCCCTGTCCTCTCTAAACTGTTTAACTACTGCCTTTCTGCTTCCTGCTTTCCTGCATGCTGGAAATTCTCTTCAGTCGTTCCTGTCTTTAAGAACTGTGGTGAACCCTCGGACCCATCTAACTATCGCCCTATCAGTCTTCTACCAATATTCGGGAAAGTGTTCGAGGCTATAATAAATGCTGAAATAGTTCATCATCTCACCGCCCACAAACTGTTCTCCGACAGGCAATATGGATTCCGATTTGACAGGTCCACAGCCGACCTGCTAACTACTGTAACGGAGTACATGCTACAGGCCCTTGATGAGTCTGACGAGGCTCGCGCGGTTGTTCTAGACATCTCCAAGGCTTTCGACAGGGTTTGGCACCCTGGCCTCCTATGCAAACTACGCGGTTATGGTATTACCGGTCGCCTGCTTGACCTAATCCAATCTTTCTTAAATAACCGCAAAATGAAGGTCGTTCTGAATGGGCGTGCCTCTTCGTCCTACAGCACGAATGCTGGTGTCCCACAAGGCTCTATCCTGGGTCCAACGCTCTTCCTTATTTTCATCAACGACCTCCCAGATGAGATCAAGTCCCAAGTAGGCATCTACGCAGATGACACTACAATATACTCCCGCTCCAGTAAGAAACCTGTCGTGGCGGACAGACATAATCTCGCTGCTGACCTTGAGCGGGATCTACACTCTGTGGTGAACTGGGGCAAGAAGTGGCTTGTCAACTTCAATTCATCTAAGACCAAGCTGTTGTCTGTCAACCATTACAGGCAACCTCTTCTGCCTCCCATAAGCATGGACCAGATGATTCTCCCGGAGAGTAATACACTACGCCTCCTCGGACTTACCCTGTCCTCAGACCTCAAATGGAAGCAATATATTGAATCCATAGCAAAATCTACTGCTAAGAAGATTGGGTCACTATGTCGAGCCAGGATGTTTTTTCCACCTGAATCCATCCTGCATATATACAAGTCAACCATCCGTCCGTGCATGGAGTACTGCTGCCATTTATGGTCAGGTGCCCCTGCCGTTCTCCTCAGTGTTCTTGACAAGCTCCAAAGGAGAGTCTGTAATGTGATAGGTACTGATCTGGCGACTCGTCTGCAGCCACTTTCCCATCGTCGAAATGTGGCCTCCCTCTGTCTCTTCTATATATACTTTCATGGCTTCTGCTCGGATGAGCTTAAGTCACTGATGCCTCCTCAACAGGTGTTTACCCGTTCAACCAGACTGGCAACTGGGTCCCACCCATTCACAGTCAGGTTAGCCAAACGCAGACGACAATTCTACTCCTGCAGCTTCCTCTCTCGCACTTCCCGCCCGTGGAACTCACTCCCGTATTCTTGCTTTCCTGACGGCTACGACCTCCAGAAATTTAAAAGCAAAGTTAATACTCACCTACTAACCACTGGCCTCTAGCTCTCTCCCCTCCCCTGTATAACCTTCCCTTTCTCTCCGCCCATGTACCTGTCATTGCACCTGCTTTCTCAGCTTTCTATTGTTCCTTTCTAACTAGCTTGTACTCCTCACTCTTTTCTAATTAATCTTTTTACATTTATGTAACCCCCTGCACATCAGTGGCGTTTCTGCCTTGCTTGGGGTGAAATGATTAAAAAAAAAAAAAAAAAATGTACAAAACTATTCTATATAATTCCTCTACGAAGGTACGTTCGTTTCGACATTGAAACTTCAATGTCTCATCAGGCATGTGTGTAAAGTAATGGAAAACCTTTTTCTTTATATTTATTTAGTTTTGTTCGAGGTGTTGGTGGGGGGTTAGTGATAGGGGAGTAGGTCTTTGACCGTTGGAATTTTTGGAGAGAGTGTTTTGTTCGAGGTGTTGGTGGGGTTAGTGATAGGGGAATAAGTCTGTGACCGTTGGAATTTTTTGGTGACAGTGTTTCTTAAGTGGTTGATTAATGAGAGTCTTTGATTTCTATACAGTTGTAAGTTTTAATTATCTAGTGACTAAACTATATACTTATGGATTTCTTAGAAGAGCCGATAGTAGTTGGCGTGGATATTTTTATTTGTTTTTATTTAAGCAAAGTCTTTATAATTAATGTAAGTTTGCATAGTTAATCTTAACTTTGGATTTAGGGAATATGTTTTTTCTATTAAATTTTAATTTTTAATTAGATCATATTTTGGAAACTGTTTTTTCTATTAAATTTTAAATTTTAAATTTCTATTCTTATGTCTAGTCAATATATGATTCTAATTATGGTTATGGTTATTAACTATGGTTATTTGGTATTAAACGGACATGCCTTGGTATTAAACGGACATGCCTCTCAAAACTACCATACAAACGCAGGTGTCCCCTAAAGCTCCATCTTAGGTCCTACACTCTTCCTGATATATATTAATGATCTCCCTGATTCCATAAGAGCCCAAATAGGTTTGTACGCCGATGACACCACAGTTTACTCTCGCCTCCAACAAAAATCTGGTGTAGGCGTCAAAGCTAACCTCGCAGCAGAGATTGAAAAAGACCTCCAATCCATATTGGACTGGGGTAAGAAATGGCTAGTAAATTTTAATGCTTCTAAAACGAAGCTACTCTCAATTAACCATCATCGACAATCTCACCTACCTCCCATTAGCATGGACCAGGCTTGCCTCCCAGAGAGTAAAACACTACGCCTCCTTGGTCTCACACTTTCAGCGGACCTCAAATGGAATGACTATATCGAATCCATTGCTAAATCCGCTGCTATGAAAGTCGGTTCTCTGTGTAGGGCCCGGAAGTTTTTTCCGTCCAAATCTATCCTGCACATTTACAAATCTACCATCCGCCCGTGCATTGAATACTGCTGCTATATCTGACCGGGTGCCCCTGCTGTTCTCCTCGGGCTTCGCGATAAGGTTCAGAGGAGGGTCTGTAATGTGATAGATACCGACTTTGCAGACCGGCTGCAGTCTCTCTCTCACCGGCGCGACGTGGCTTCCCTGTGTCTCTTCTATAAATACTTTCACGGCTTCTGCTCCGATGAACTTAGATCACTGGTGCCCCCTAGATACGAATTTGAACGAGATACTAGATTAGTAACTAGATCCCACCCTTTTACAGTCAAACCGATAAAATGCAACCGCAACTTCTACTCCAACAGTTTCTTTCCTCGCACTTCCCGACTGTGGAATTCTCTTCCAAACGATTGCTTCCCCGACGGCTACAATCTCCAGGAGTTTAAATGTAAGGTCAATAGACACCCCCTAACACACTAACCTGCTCCCATTCTATCAAACACTCTTCCCATCTGCCCAACCCTCACCCTCGCTATCCTTACTCATCTGTCACCTTCCTCCTGACATTCCCTATGTCTAACCACTCCTTCTCTTTACCTTCCCCTATGTAGCCCCATGCGCAATAGTGGCAGTGGAATGCCTTGCTTGGGGTGAGATGATTTAAAAAAAAAAAATTAACCTTACTCTAGCGGATATATATAGAACAATTATGTACATGTTCTAAAATATAATTTATAATAAATATTCACAGTTCTATATATTATATATCGAGCACTGTTTTAAATTAATGTTTTGGACGTTGTAAGAATTCGTCGTTCTGTATTCACTCGGATATATATATATATATATATATATATATATATATATATATATATATATATAAACTGAGATATGTAATATTATATTTTCCATTGTAAACTCTCATAATGATTTCGTTACTCGCTAATTAAATTTTAAAAAAAAATTTTACCAAAATTTTGAACATGTTGAAAGGGATTTTTTTTTTTAATTAAAAAATAACTTGATCGCTCCTTTTAATAATAACTTGATCATTTTGATGGAAGATTTTGTTCTTATTAATTTTGGAACTGTTTTATTCATACTGTTTTATTCATACTGTTTTATTCCAGCATAATAATTTTGCTAACCATAACACCACCGCAAGGTGCCCATAGAAATGGTTAATATTAAAAGAGAACCTATGATCAGTCAGTTAAGTGGCATACATGATACACGCTTTGGGTGATCATGTCTCGAAAGAGACATGACTTACTGGGCAGAAGATTATCCTGTAGTAGTTTGCCATTGCTTCCTGCGGTACACTGGTTGCCAGCTAAGGCTATAGGACCCAATCTGTCCTTTGTTTAACCTTTAACTGGAGGGAAGAGGCGGATTAATACCTTTCCCATGGGTATTTGTGTGTAAGTAAATGTAAGGAATGTAACTGGAATTCGAACTCGGCAACCCGATTTGTCCTTCCGAGTCGGTATACACTGCACCACAACGCACATCCACCCGGCGGCGAATCTAGGATAATTCATGAAAAAAAATATACAACACAAAAACGGTCAGCGTTCAGGAAAGAGAAACAGAGAGAAAGATAAATATACCCAGGTAGAAAATAAAGAAGATCGATACAGAAAGAAAGAAAGAGAACAACTAATAATTACAATGACAAAACAAGGAAGAATTGTTCCTGGCTTAGATCAAAGCAAAATGAAATAGATTACTCATTTAATTTCTTCTAAGCTATAGTTAGAGGATGTGCGTTGTGGTGCAGTGGATATCCACTCGGAACGACAAAGCGGAGTGCCGAGTTCGAGTTACCACAGAAAGCAATGGCAACCTACTGCAGGATAATCTTCTACCCAGTCAGTCATGTCTCTTTCGAAACATGATTGCCCATAGCGTGTATCACGTATGGCACTTAACTGACTGACTGAATATAGAAGTTCGGCGTGTACGACCAAATTGGATTTTTTCTTAGCGGTCGCTTGATCAGTGATTTTCACTTGTGGATTTAAGTCACTGGTCGCGTTTTGGAGGTGGTCTCTAACTGGATCTAGTAACATTAGCAAATCGTCCGTACATCGAAAAACGTTTGTTAATAACAGGTAGTCGCTATCGAAGACGATCACATACAGCATTTTCCATTGTATATTGATGCAATATTATGCTTTGGAACGTAATTGTTTTTATAGCATAATTTTTAAAAAATACTTTAAGGTGAGCGATAGACAATGCTGACAAATTACTGTTAATTCGCTTCGTTGATTTAACAAAGCTTTCTTGTAAGGAAACTTGATTATTTGAAATTTTTCTTTAAACATAAGAAACATAACTGTTTAATTCTTTTAAGTGCCAAATATATTTAGAAAGGGATGGTCTATTTCCATACACCTTATTATTGAAAGATGATGTATGTTGGTACCATCTAGTCTTAAATGTAATCTTGGTACTAAAAAAACTTTTCCGTTACACCCAATGGTGTATAGGGCAGCGTTTTTTGCTGTTTCCGTAACAAACTGCTATTTTTAGTTATGTTTTATGGGACAGGGTTGTTAGCCCTGCACCCAACCCTAGAGGAAGGTGCTTTTCTAAGCGTAGCTTAAACGTGACACACAGCCGAAAGTAGGGGGTACCCAGTGAGGATGGAACTCACTACTCAGTTATAATGATTCCAGAGAGACGAGCTTACTAACCATTACACCATACCGAGGTGCCTAATCTTGGTACTACTAATGTAAAATATTTAATTGTTGGGTTTTCAATAATAGAAATGGTACACAGCACAGATAAGCAATAGAATTAGATTATAGTGAGGTATCTTATCTATTATTTTTCCGTTTGTAGTGGAATTCCGTTCTAGTGAAAGGTAATTGCATACCGTTGCAGGTTAACGGAATTTGGCCTTGTGATAGATTGCCCACTATAAGTCATAAAATGATTATAAAATCAAGAAAAACAATTTGAGTAGAAAAATAACATTTTTATATCACACTACTGTCTGTTACTGCTTACTTAAAGGTAACTTAAACTTTCCAGAACTGAATAGAAGAAACAAAATGAAGATAATTTTTTAAATTTTCTTAACTTTTTTCTGTCAGTCAGCCTGCAACTGGTAAGTTTTAGCCAGTGTGATATCATTTTTTGAATTTTTTATTTTATTTATTTTTATTTTATTTTTATTTTTTTTGGTTCTTATCTTTTCTGCCCAATTTTTGTTCCTGTTTTGTTACTAACCTAAGTTTTCTACTTGTCGCTTTTGTAATGCACTGCGACTGTTTGTGTAAATTGTTCTTAATTATCAAATTTAGGTTTGGTATATTAGGGTTTTGGTTATATGTAGGAATTCTAAGACCGGCCATGTTTGTTTTTTATTTTTTATTTTATTGTTCTCTCTCCCTCCTTTGCTAACTGGACACATGGCTTTGAGGTGATCCCCACCTCACACTACTGTCTGTTACTGCTTACTTAAAGGTAACTTAAACTTTCCAGAACTGAATAGAAGAAACAAAATGAAGATAATTTTTGAAATTTTCTTAACTTTTTTCTGTCAGTCAGCCTGCAACTGGTAAGTTTTAGCCAGTGTGATCTCATTTTTTGAATTTTTATTTTATTTATTTATTTATTCATTTATTTATTTTTTTTTTTTTTGGTTCTTATCTTTTCTGCCTAATTTTTGTTCACGGGTTTCGCTTCACCAGGTCTACTGCTGATATGCTAAGGACCATTACCGAGTACATATACCAGGCACTCGACAAGAATGGTGAAGCCCGAACCGTTGCCTTGGATATCTCCAAAGCATTCGACAGGGTCTGGCATGCTGGCCTCTTGTGCAAACTGCGGTTCCATCCTAGGTCCCACGCTCTTTCTGATCTACATTAATGATCTCCCCGACACCATTAGATCCCAAGTTGGCATGTATGCCGAGACACAACAATCTACTCTCGCATCGATCAGAAACCAGGTCTGGACGACAAAGTGAACCTCGCTGCCGTACTTGAAAGGGACCTCCAATCCGTAGTGGCCTGGGGTAGGAAATGGTTGGTAAATTTCAATGCCTCTAAAACAAAGCTATTATCAACTAACCACCATAGACAATCGCATCTACCTCCCATTAGCATGGACCAGGCTTGCCTCCCAGAGAGTAAAACACTACGCCTCCTTGGTCTCACACTTTCAGCGGACCTCAAATGGAATGACTATATCGAATCCATTGCCAAATCTGCTGCTATGAAAGTCGGCTCCCTGTGCAGGGCCAGGAAATTTTTCCCACCTGAATCTATTCTGCACATATACAAATCTACCATCCGCCCGTGTATTGAATATTGCTGCCATATCTGGTCGAGTGCCTCTGCTGCTCTCCTTGGGCTTCTTGACAAAATACAAAGGAGGATCTGTAACGTGATTGATACTGACTTGGCAGACCGGCTGCAGCCGCTCTCTCACCGGCGTGATGTGGCTTCCCTGTGCCTCTTCTACAAGTACTTTCATGGCTTCTGCTCCGATGAGCTTAGATCACTGGTGCCGCCTAAGCAGGAATTTACACGAGATACTAGATTAGCAACTAGGTCCCACCCTTTTACAGTTAAACAAATAAGATGTAACCGTAAATTCTACTCCAACAGCTTCTTCTCTCGCGCTTCCCGCCTGTGGAACTCCCTTCCACAAGTCTGCTTTCCCGACAGTTACAATCTCCAGGTGTTTAAATGTAGGGTCAATAGACACCTCCTATCACACTAACTCCCAACTATTCTCAGAACACTCTCATCTACGCAACCCTCATTCTCAGTATCCTTACCCGCCTATCACCCAGCCTCTAACATTTCCTATATTTAATCAGCCTTTCTCCACTCTACGTAGCCCCCTGTGCAGTAGTGGCAGTGACATGCCTTGCTCGGAGTGAAACGCTTATAAAAAAAAAAACCAAAAAAAAAACCATATCAATTAATGCTTTTACAATTAAAGTAATACTTGAATATAGATCCAACGGAGGTTAAAATATTCATGGCAAATAATAAGCTGAAAGAGATTTAAGTCTTTAGGAATGTGAGGAATGTCTTTGCAGTAGTCGCTCCTTAGGTCAGTAAGTACTTTTGAGACAGGGAAGAAAGTAAGAGGTGAAGGGAGGCGAACGTAGTAGCCGCTTGACTTAAGTCAAGGGGATATCGATTACACTCTTCTCCTTAGTAGTCTGCCTGGTCTGTCTGCTAGGTGCTTTCTGTCTCGGCTTTTTATATCTGCTTTTTGGACCAAAAGCAGCTCGTTTGGGATTTCACACTTGAATTTGATTCTGGATTTCCCATTGGCTTGTAAATAAAATTCGTGTAGGCTCGCGAAATGGAAATTTGATATTTTATTAATTTTTATTTTTCAACCTGAACTTCTGCGCGAACCCGGATGCGCAGCGACGACTTTTGGTCATTTTCCTGTTTGTCGTGAGAGAGCAAACATACGGTCTAGCGCTTTTGCTCGGTCCGTATCACTATAAGATAGACACCTATTTTATAATGGACACTCATTCGAATTTCTACAATTGCCTATGTGTTATTTTTATCTTTAGTTCCTCGTTTTTATTACTTCGGTTTTTATATTGGTTTAAAAGTTTATTATTATGCTTTTTGATAATCTTTTCAAGGTTATCAGCACTGCTGTCGCTTACGTGTATTTTTATTAAAAATCTTCCGAAGTGGATTATTTCTAGCGGAGTGTTTCTCAGATTGATATAATTCTGCCCTAAAAACATTTGATTAAAGAGGGGTGTATCAAATGATTTTTCAGTTTTATTTTTATTCTTACTATTATTGTGTTTGATATACTTGATGTCTAGGAACCTGTAGCCACTATTTCTTAGGGCAGTGTTATAATGTTACGTGCTAAGTTGTAACAAAAGAAAAAAAAATGATTGACCAAAACACAGAGCTTTATCACAAACAAATATTTAATTTATAACATAAAATAACTATATATTACAAATATACATTTTTTTGCATTCAAATAGAAAACATAGAGATTTCTACTGGCAGAGTGACGGGTAAGTGTTACGAAGGGGAAGAAATGTGTCAACTTTCTTTACCCAGTTAACATAGCGAACTAGTTTAAGTGTTATGTTATATGTGTTTATAAAGAATAATTTCCAGTATGGTCAATTAAAGAGTCAAAAATATATATTTATTAATTTAGTTCCTTGAGGTTCTCATTCAGGTTTTAGTTGGTCGGCAACGTTTTTTAGAGATTCATTCGGCTGCATGCACAGCTCCACGAATCGAGACGGAGTTGATCATGTCAGCAAATCCTGTTATCAACTAACTACTCTCTTCCCAAAACCTATTTTTTATAGAGGATAACACCTAATTTGCATATTTCTCGAAATCTCTCGAAATCTACTGGAATTTTTTCGAACATTCCAGCTTCTTCCAAACGTTCTATTTCTAATTTCCATTTTTTTTTTTTTGACTACTTCATGAATTAAAACTTTTTTTGTAATAACAAGTAGGACTCTGTTAGGGCGCCGCTCCTATTTGATACAAATGGACTGTTCCCATTGCTATATATAGCAATGGTGGATTCTCTACAGGGGGTCGTAGAGAGTCACTTGAGAGTCTCTAATGAGTTACTGAAGAGTCAGTGCGAGTCAGTGAAGAGTTAGTCACACTTCCGGTGGCGTACCGGAAGTAATCACGTATACACACGTCTTACGACGGATTGGACTCTTGTATCTTTCTATAAATATTACTAATCACTTCTGTACATACTAACCATCTTTCTGCGGAATACAACTCATATTCTGATTCTGTTGTTGAGTTATTCATTTATACTTGGCGACATAACAATATATATATAAAACAAAACAAAAATTTCGTTATTTAAATTCATTGAGTAGCTCTGTATTTGTTTTGATATTTTTGTATTTAAATCCGTTGAATAGCTTTATATTTGAGTCTGTAATAGAATATAATATTTGCATCGAGCCCTCCACCTTGACAGACTTTAATATTAATGAAATTATTAATAATCAGGATCGGGTTTTTGAGATTTACCTATCTGATCATGCTTTTGGATTTAATATATATATATATATATATATATATATATATATATATATATATATATATTAGTCATCCACATATAAAACCTGTTTTTTCCTTGTATCACAGCTCATGAGTGTGGCTAGACACATCCACTTGCTTCTGGCCGGGATCGAAACTCGACCGATTTGGTGTCAGTCGAAGTCGCCCCCCCCCCCCCAATCCATAGGCTCACGGAATCAGAGAAGGGGAATTTTAACGTGTTGTATATAAGCAGTGTATACACACGCCAGTCACCGAGAGAACTCAATTCATTTCTGAATATATATATATATATATATATATATATCAATGAGATTATAACTATACTATAATTATAACTATACCCATGTCAAAAAAACTTCCACGAATCTACGAAGAAGGGAAAAAACGGTTTTAAAAAAGAAAGAGCTGAGTACATGAACATCAGTCAAAAGGGTTCGGACCGAGTCAGCACGTAGTCCAAAGAAAAAAAAACCCAAGACGAGTAATCAACTAACAAAAAGCGCTCAATACTTAGGTAGAGCGGAATAAGTAAAGAATACCTAGTGAGCTAGACAGACCTACCCTGGTTTCACCTAAACGGATTGTCAGGGAAAGCCTTCTCACTAGGTATTCTTTACTTATGTTGTTGAGTTTATGTCTAAATATTTTATAATCCTCTGGATAATATCCATCGAGTTCTCTCTTTTATCTAATCAATAATTTCTATTAATTGAATAAAATATTTTGAATTATCCTCTCCGACTTTATGGGCCTGCATTTCCCGTCCTACACACACACACACGCACACACACACACACACACACACACACACACACACACACACATATATATATATATATATATATATATATATATATATGTCTGTGTGTGTGTGTGTAAGTGCATGTGTTATATATATATATATATATATATGAAAAAAGGAAAGATATATATATATATATATATATATATATACGTTATTATTATTTTAAAAATTTTACAAGGCAAGGAAGCAAAAATGAAATCGTTCGAATCACCTTAAATTTTCTTCATTCTTTATTGAAACTGCAATATAAGTAATTATTAAATATTTATAAATTCATTTGATGCACATGTTATTGTGAAGTATTAACAAACGAACAATTCTATTTTCATTTACAATTATTCACTTGGCAATAAGTACTAAAAAATAGTATGAAATACATCATGTTTTTAAAACACTGGGGTGGCCTAATAATTATGACCGGTAGTATATATATATATATATATATATATATATATATATATATATATATATATATATATATATATATATATATATATATATATATATATATATATATATATATATATATATATATATTACCCCTAGCTCAGAGTTAGAATCACCGACTGACACCCATTTGTTCGGGTTTCAATCCTGGGTAAAAAGCAATTGGCTGTCTAACCGTACTGATGAGGTGTGATACAGCGAAACAGATCTGTCTGCAGATGACTAATATATATATATATATATATATATATATAAAGTATGCATATATATATATATATATATATATATATATATATATATATATGTATGTTTGTATATATATATACACACACGTATAAATGCATATATATTTTTTTGAAACTAAACGTTTGATAAACAGTGTAGGTAAATCAAAATAATATTATAATAATACATGCCATCAGCACTAATTGAAGCGCCACCTGTCCCCACATGCACGCACTAAGTAATTCTAAAGCTGGCTTCCAAGACTGAGTCAAAGGCATTTGACGCAAATGATCTCTCCATGTCGTATGATATCACACCGATCATAACCATCAATTTCCTTACGCAGGTTTCTCGATAACCTAGCACCCACCCTGCAACTTCCGACGTTCACCGAATTCCTGAGAACACAACCTCGACTCTGTGAGTCAGATTTTTAGTCCACTGGAAACACTCGGGTGTGTGAGTGGGTGGCAGCTGTGGCTGATGTTGAAAGGCCACCGCTGTCGATCATTTTATTTTTGAGATTTATTTTTGGTAGAATTAAACTAATTATATTGGCCTACAAAAGAGGAAAAGCCGAACCATTATTAAGTTGCTACGATCACAGATAACGTTAAAACGCAAATGCAAAACAAAACTCAAGGAAGGTAGCTTACACTGAGAAAGGAATCATTTTCAAGTATAATGTTTAGCCTGAATTTCGTTTAATTCCTCAAGTGTCTCTTTCTAAGTTTGATGTCTTACTGGTAAACAAGTTTTAAAACACGATTCAGGATACTGACTTTTATTATTATTACTAGCAGTATAGCCCGGCGTTGCTCGGGTGTAATGAAAGCTTTAAAACTAATCCATGGTCCTGGAGTGCAAACTCAGCCTATATTTGAAATAATAAAATAATTGCGAAAATTTACCAATCACACCTAATATATATATATATATATATATATATATATATATATATATATACTAGCAGTATAACCCGGCTTTGCTCGTGTGTAATGAGAGCTTTAAAGAGAATCCATGGTCCTGGAGCTCAGACTCTTTGGACGTTGGCACGAATGACTAAAAAGCAATAGTTGTTTCCAGTTAAAACGAAACCGTAGACTGAAATAAAAATGAATGGAAGTAAGTCAAATTTTGATTTCCTGGTATCGATATCAAATAAGGTTTTTCGTCGTAAACTGAATTTTGAAGGCTAAATAAGTCCACTGAGTAAATGGTATCATTACTGAGACTAAGAACTACAATTATACCTACTTTGAGCCAAACCCGAAGCAAAAACTAAAATAAAAGGGCTGAAAAATACAGACATACAGCCAGATAAACAGGCACACGCAAACATCTTGCCTTTTATATATATATATATATATATATATATATATATATATATATATTATCGATTTTCTGAACTACTGCAACCTTGAAACTTCTGAATATTGTTTCTTATGTCTTTGTGTATGAGTGTATCAAATTTGATTAAAATCGGACCACTCCTTCTATAACCCGATTTTTTCGATTATCGATTTTCGATATCTATCGGGGGTACCTCGACACAAAACCTAGCTAAGGACACTCGCAGACGCTTATAGTACAACTGTGTAAATTTTCAAGAAAATTGATTCAGCCGTTTTGGAGTCTATAGGTAACGGATACACACACACACACACACACACACATACACATACACACAGTCAAAGTTCCATTTATATATAAGTTTAGATTACAAATGTGTTTGAAATGATCACTAACGCTAGCGAAATTATGCATGCATTCATCTTCCCACAGGGCCTAAAAATCGGCATGGAATCCTACATCAAGTTCCTTTAGAAGGTAATGCTCCCTGGGTCAAGAGGGTGGCTGATGGTACGTCCTATTTCTAGCAAGAGGATTCTTCACCATGCCACACAAGCAGGAAAACCCTGTCATTTTTGTCAGACAATTTCTGCGACCACATAACACTTTACATCAGTCCATCCAACACTCAACGCCACCCCTTGATTATTATACGTGGAGCGCTGTTGTTCAAGAGACAAATAAAACTTGTAGCACCAAAAATGAATTGAAAGCAAGCATTATATCATCATTCATTAACTTATGCAAGGAGACCGACCAGAACAAATGCAGGAGATTTCGAACCCGTGGTTAAAGCCAATGGCGAATTTTATTGAATACATTTACATTTTAGTATTTCAGTATATCTTTGTGTAATTTTGGTAAATATATCTGTTAAAATGAGATGTCAGTGTTATTTTAATTAATTCAATTAAGTACCATACGTGATACACGCTTGGGCGATCATGTCTCGAAAGAGACATGACTGACTACGAAGAAGATTATCCCGCAGTAGGTTGCCATTGCTTTCTGCGGTAGACTGGTTGCCAACCAAGGCTATAGAACCCAATCTGTCCTGTTATTTGACCCATAACTGGAAGGAAGAGACGGATTAATACCTTTCCCAAGGTTATTTGCGCGTAAATGAATGCATTGAATTCAGCTGGAATTCGAACTCGGCTCGCCGATTTCTCGTTCCGACCCGATATCCTTCGTATTTGAAATAGCCACCCCATTGCTGTTTATTAAACAGGGTGAATTACATCTATCATTCCAAAAAATTTAGTTAAGGAAAATGCAATAAATAAACATGGGAATTTTTTTTTTTTAATATGAAATATCCGTATTATAAGGTTTGAAGTTATAAAAAAGATAGTATTTTAAATAAATCTATTAATTATTTATTAAATACTTATATTTATTTTCAACGTGTTTTGAAGGGGTCCAGAATCTCTGTGTCTGTGTTTGTAGACATCCATGTATTTTATTTTAATTAATTTTAAATGCTTCGGCAACAATGTACACAGCTCAAAAATTTGATGGTTTAGTTAATAAATTATTTCTGTTAAACATCCACTCACACATATACGCCGCAAATTTTAAATTCTAATTACCCACGTTCTCCCTGGATAAAATAAAATTTATGAACATTTCTGAATGATTTTAATAGAAATAATTTTATCAATGTTTTTTTTTTTTTTTTTTATAATCCTTTCTTACACATCCGGTTGGGGGAAAATAAATGCGCCTAATTGGTAATTAAATTACGAGATGCTTGGCTGAACATACTTTTATCACTATATTTTTACTGTGTTTTTTTTTTTTTCTATTTTAATTTTAATTTTTTACTTTCGTTTTTTCTTTCCTGGGCCCCTATTAAGACAAAAACACAGAGAAAGTCCAGATGTGCTGTTCAGGGGACCGTTACGCAGTCCCACTTTTCTGCCTGATAGAATTTAAATCAAAACTGACAAGGACTGTGAACAAAATTTCTACTTTACACCTGAGACGCCACCTGGGGGTCCGATCGTGGAATTTCCTACATGGGGGTAACTGGACTCTGGAGACAATGGAGTGGGCAGATACAGTTAGCACAATGATGCTCGCTCGTGATAGTTGTAATTTGACCGCGTCTATAACCACGAACACAGCTTTTCCGAAAAGACCGATTTGACTTTCAAAGGTCCCACATTTTAGTTTAATTCACTAATCGATTAGCCAATACAGAGTTCATCAGCCACTCAAGGTAGAGTTTGGCCAAAAAAAATTTCTTTAATCGTTTCACCCCAAGCAAGGCGGTAACGCCACTGATGTGCAAGGGGCTACATAAGAGTAAAAGATTAGATAGGAGAAAAGTAAAGAGAAAGACGAACCAGTTACAGGGGGGCGAGAAAGGAGCAAGAAAAGAATGAGAATACAGATGTGATGACAGTTGCAAAGGTAGAGAGAAAGGAAAAGATATACAGGATGATGTAGAAAGAACTGAATGGTTCTAGCTAAAAGTTACGAAAGAATTTTTTATCTTACTAACCATGTGTTGGGTTGTAAGAAGTTATTTTTGTTTGGATATTCTCAAGTTTATATGAATTATAATTTTGCTTTTTCTCAGTTATGCCTAATTGAACGTTTGGTTTTCCTTTAACTTAAGGTGCTACTTCCTCGAGTCAGAGTGAACCTGGAAATAACAGCAATTAAGAGGTTGTTCCTCGCTCTTCAAATCTTTCTTATCAAAGGTCTTGCTGCTGGATGTAGTTTATCGTTATACCCAGGACGATGTAGCTTATATAAATCCACCGGAAAAACATTTAAATATATAAGGAAATTTTTTTTTGTAAAGATTTTTTTTTCGGATTGTTGTTTTTCTTGGCAATGTTTAGGCTTTTTTTAATCGTTTAGTCCCATGCAAGGCGGTAACGCCACTGATGTGCAGGGGGCTACATAAGAGTAAAAGATTAGATAGGAGGAAAGTAAAGAGAAAGACGAACCAGTTACAGTGGGTGTTAGAGAAAGGAGCAAGAGAAGGATGGGAATACATGTGTGATGGCAGTTGCAAAGGTAGAGAGAAAGGAAAAGATATACAGGGTGATGTAGAAAGAACTGGAGTCAAGTGGTTAAGAGATGTGTATTGACATTGCATTTAAATTACTGGAGGTTGTAGCCGTCAGGAAAGCAAGAATATGAAAGAAAGTTCCAAAGGCGGGAAGTGAGACAAAAGAAGCTGATGAAGTAGAATTGTCTGCTTCATTTAGTTGATCCAACTATGAATGAATGGGACCCAGTGTTCCAGTCTGATTGCACGAGTAAACTCCTGTGGCAGGGACACCAGTGACTTAAGTTCGTCGGAGGAGAAGCCATGAAAATATTTATAGAACAGACAGAGGGAAGCCATATCCCGTAGGTGAGAAAGCGGCTGGAGTCGAGCCGCCAAGTCGATACCTATCACATTACTGATTCTCCTTTGGAGTCTGTCAAGAACACTGAGATGAACAGCAGAGGCGCCTGACCATATATGACAGCAGTATTCCATGAACGGACAGATGGTTAAGGTAATAAAAGTGGGTAAGATGTACAGAATATGAGAATATGTATAGAAAATAACGGATCCTGGGTTTGAAGAGGTCAAAATTATAATGATCGGGTAAGCTTCCTTGCTGGAGTTTGTTCCACAGGCTAGCTATTTTGGGAAAAAAACTGTCCAATTGCGACTTCGATAAAATACGAAGGAAATGACGATGATATTTTTCAAGTGTATATGTGCATTGTTGGTCTTAGCTGTGAAAGTCTGAACTAGTGGAACTAATGAGAACATTTGCTGTACCGAAAGAGTAAGGAGATGCTTGCGAGTTTTCGTCTGTGTGAAACAGGCTTGGAAAATAATTAACACTAACTATGCGTGTACGCTTTTGAACTCGAAAATACACAGTGAGGACTATTCAGTTTCGGCCGGTGTATGTTCTGGCCTTCTTCAGAAAGTATGCGTGTAAGGTTTTCAACTCGAAAATGGACAGTAAAGAATAGGTAGTTCTGGCCTTCTTCAGGTGACTGAAATTTCAAACCGGACCCTTTATTTTTATTACCATGAGAGATTGTTCCAGTTCTACATGTCATATCTCTTCCGGTTATCTTACTTTCAGTTTCAGTTGTTTCATTTTAATTCAGCTTTTCAAGTTTTTGTTCACCTCTGCTGTGACCAGGTATTGAACTCTCAACTCAAATCAAGTCGCTGGATTACTTTAACGAACGCTTTTATCCAATGGACCATGTAAATACTTACAATACCTCATATCAGAAATATAGACAGACGCTAAAATTGTAGTTTTCGGTTAAGCATTCTCACGGGAGTGTGTTTCACAAACTCACCTGGTAAAAAGCTGTCCGAATGCAACTTCGTTGTTATTAGTATAATACGACGGGAATGGGGGATGATTTGTGCCAGTGTATGGCATTGCAGGTCTTGGCTGTGGAGGTCCTGAACTGGTAGAACGAATGAACGTTGCTCGACAGAACATTTGCCATGGAAATAGTGATAGAATAGCAAAAGACTCGCAAATGTTTGAAACGGGAGTGCCAAATAATGAGTAGTAATTCTGCGCAAACGCTTTTGAAATCAAAAATGGAAAGTGAGGACTGAACATCTCTTGCTCGATCTAGCAACATTTTTCTATTTTTGATCGTAATTGTTGGAGTTAATATTAACTTAAGGTAGAAACTAAATGATCGTTTGCCATAAAAGTATTTTTAAATAACGGTTCAGTCGTATTTTTTCTAGTTTCTTGATTTCCTTAAGCAATGTTCTATTTATTTTGTATGCATGAAATTCAACGAGAACGTGTTTCTTTCTTACTTTTTGATCACTCAATGGAAGGGACAAGATCAGGTGGATGACCGAACGAAGTTTGCGTAGTGTAACAGGAGAAAGCGTGCTAAGAGCCACCAGGGATAGAGAGATGAAGAAAGCCATGATCGCCTAAGTCCTGAAAGGACAGGGCACATAGAAGAAGAATATAGATGCCAAATGTTTTAAGAAATTATAATGTGGGTATAAAATGAGGGATCAATTCTCTACTATGTTCGATATATAAACTGATCCCTTATTTTGTGGCCATGCTAGTTTCTATACGTTTATATTCTAGATTTATGGGCTTGAGCTAGTAGATGACAGAACGGGAGTTGCGTGGGGTAACAGGAGAAAGCGTGCTAAGACCTACCAGTGATAAAGAGATATGGATGATCGCTGACGTCCTGAACGAACAGGGCACATAGAAAAAGAAGAAGACTTTAAACGACAATTCATTTATCGCACTCAGTATATATGTATATTTGCTTTTTTATATAAAAAATTAATCTAATTAATTTTAATCTAATTAATTTTAATCTAAAATTAAAGTAAGGTAATGAATTCCTGAATACGTGTGTGCATAAGAGAAGCGAGTAAAAACTGCAGGTTATGAGGATATACATAACGGTTGACTCAAGATTTGAAGAGTTGAAGATTGTAGCGATCAGGGAAACATCTTCGTGGGAGGCTGTTCAATAAAGTAGCTTTTCTTGGGAAGAATTTATCCGAATACAAATTCCATCTTATTGATGCAATACGAAAAGAATTGCGATGATTTCTTCCATTGTTCATGGCACTGCGGATCTCAGCCATGAAGACCTGATCTTGTAGAACTGAAGAATGTAGAGGAATTAAAAATTTTGCCAGTGGCATTTTGTTTGTGAGGAAGCGGTTGTTGATTGGAAAATATTTCGTTATAATTATATTAGTTTTCCTTCACTTAGGCAAACATTTATAATTAAAATGAATGTGGTGAACATACATTATTTTTCTTTTCCCTATTTTTTTTTTTTTTTTTTAACCAGCAAAAGTTGATTCGAGGATCAAAATACTAAAATTAATATATTCTAGCGATCTCAACGAGTCCTGACAGCAGGGGTTTGGGCGTTCCAAACCCACCAAAAATGTTGAAATTTGAAAAATTACACAATAATTTTGAGGCCATATTGAATGGGTATTAGAGCCAACATTAGCTATTTCAAACAATTAGCTTATGATTCGTCATGAACGGGATTTGGTGTATACATGTTTGTTCAAAATACTGATCACACCAGATGATAAACATGTTCCAGGAAACCTTAACTAATTTCAGCTCAGCATTGTTGAAGTAAAAAAAAAACACAAGTAATATCTGTGGGTATTGAACAAGCAAAAAAGTGCCTGAATAGGCGTTCATAATATTAGCTAGCAACCTTAGGAAAGACGTATGCCCGGGTACAACGCTTTCCCTCTGTAAAGCTAGACAAAGCCAAATTTTAAAATTTTTTCACTTACAACTCTATCTAAAAGTAAAATTGTCCAAAATCTAAACATAGACATTGATTGCTGATCGATTTTTTTTGTGACGTAAATTTTTTACTTCCGCCGGTGAATTCTTAACCTTCAATTTTTTATTTCTTTTTATTTCATTTTGAAATGTGGTAGTTGCCGATGAGATGTGAAATCTCTCTTAAGGATTTTCTGGCGAAATGATCATTCAACAGTTTTGAACATCGAAATTTATTTCATTTTATATATATATATATATATATATAAAAAAATTATAAAAGATTTTAGATTATTACAATGGATAATACATATTTCACCGCGTCATGATGTTATTATCGCGGCTCGTCAGACCCAAATGGTACAACAGTTGGTCCTCTGTTAAGTTAAATAAATGAATTTAACATTGAGTTCTCTAGAGTTCGTCTCTATCGGAATTTACCTGGATTGTGTACCAAGTGCGCTATGATATATATATATATATATATATATATATATATATATATATATATATATATATATATATATTGCCAAAAGAATAATTCTAAATGAAAATGGAATGCTTCTTTGGACGAGTGGCAGTCAGGAAGCCTTTGCTTCGGCTAGCCAATAAGAAGGGACTAGCATTGAAGAGACCACAAAAACTGGACACATGAACAGTGGTCAAATTGCTGTGAACTGATGTATCTAAATTCGAACTCTTTGAGAGTAAAAAGAGGGTGTACGTGAGCAGGAGGTTTGGGAAGCGAGTTAAAAATGAGTGTGTAAAGTCCCCGATGAAACATCATGGGGGATCCTGCGTGGTTTGGGGCTGTTTTGTGGGCACGAGTTCAGGTGACTTGGTTGAAGTAAAGGAGACTATGCAGAAAGAACCGTACCATTCAATCTTACAGGGATATGCAATTCCATCTGGATTGCGTATTGTGGGTCAAAATTTCATCCTCGAGCAGAATAACGATCCAAAATATATTTCTAAATTGTGCCAAACTTATTTAAAATTAGAAGAAACTGCTGGAGTGTTAAAAGTTATGTGTTGGCACCTCAGTCACCAGACCCCCTCACCAATTGAACTTGAATAAAATGAGTTGTACAGGAGAAGTAAAAAGAAACAGCTTAGTAATGTTCGAGATTAAGTTAGGTGTTTAAAAGATACCTGGAATGAGTTGTCGGGGGATTATTTTAAAAAGTTGTGACAAGAATGACCACAGTGTGTGCAGCCGTTGTGAAGGCGAAAGGAGTCTATTTTGATAAAACTGCAATACAGGTAATTATTAAATATTTATAAATTCATTTGAGGTACATGTTATTGTGCATTATTAACAAAAGAACCATTTCATTTTCATTTACAATTATTCATTTTGCAATAAATACTAACAAATATTATGAAATACATCATTTTTTAAAACACTGGGGTGGCTTAATAATTATGGCCGGTAGTGTATATATATATATATATATATATATATATATATATATATATAATACAGGTTTCATTGAATAATATAGACAAGTTCTGTCTATTTATTTTGTGTAAGATCCTTTCGTATGATCTGATTAGATTGATAGTGTTGTCATGGAAAGACAATATATATATATATTAGTCTGTAAATTCAGATAAATTTAGAGATTAAGACATGCATTTTAACCCCGTTAATCTAAGAATTAAGAAAAATTCTTATACCAGAGGCAAGGGCTAGTAAAGAAAGGGGTGGGGAATTTGGGCTATTATAGGAATAGAAGAATCTTAGTAGTAATATCTCTTATGGTAGTGGGAGGCATGTGGCTTGGCCATTGGGTTAGTAGTGGTAGGTAGGAAGGAAAATGTTACTGCTTCGCCAAATATTAAAAATTCTATTGTGACTAATTGAAAGAATAAGATAATTATTCCAATTTAAATTTATTCCGGTGACGACACATATTAATGATTACTTTACGTTTATTCAGAAGTACTTGAAATTTCAAAATCTTAATTTTTTCTATTATTCGTAGATTACATCTTTCTCTTAAGCTCTTAGGAGTGCTTGCATTGCTTATCAGCTTCCACTATATCTGTGGATGTAGGTTATTTTCTTTCAATTTGCTGTATTTTCGGGAAAGGGATGTTTGATACCTCAAATTAGCGTTAGTGAAGGTGTGCTGGTTCTTTGATGGTGGATGTCTTTGTGTTAAAATTCGTGTAATTTCTCTGAAGATGGCTCATGTGAGCCGAAAGCTTAGACTCAATATAATAAAAAAAAATATCTAAATGTTGGAAAATTTTTGTCTTTATTTTCACCTGGGTTTTATGTTCATTTCGGCGAAGTATGTTCGTGACGTCAGCGATCTATTATGGAAAAATTTTAATAGATTTCTATACACCGGAAATGCACTTCAAAAGAACAAAAAAGGAAAAAAATAATAAAGAAAAGTGGGAGGTAAAAAAGAGAGGGAAGATTATGTTAGAAGACAGGCGTCTAAAAGCTGCTTCAGAGGGTAGGGAAGAGGGAGATGATCATTCCACACATGTAATTTTCAAAGTTTTATTTGACAAAATATACATGTTTGGGTCTGTAAATAAATAGTTTTATTTACATCAAACTCTCTGACTGTATCAGTTTTAATATTAATATTAATATTAAAAGGATCTTCCTTCGGATATTACTTACTAGTCACTTTCTCTTTGTATATATATATATATATATATATATATATATATATATATATATATCAGCATACGGTGTTAATAAGAAGAATCCAAAGTTCTGTCTATTTATTTTGTGTAAGATCCTTTCGTATGATCTGAAAATGTTCATCCTTTGATAATGGCTTATGTAAGCCGAAAGCTCAGACCTGATAAAAAAATCAACAATTATTGCGATTTCTTGTCATCTTTCCATGACAACACTATCAAGCTAATCAGATCATACGAAAGGATCTTACACAAAATAAATAGACAGAACTTGTCTATATTATTCAATGAAACCTGTATATATATATATATATATATATATATATATATATATATATATATATATATATGAATGTGGGCATAGATCTCAACATTTAGAGGCGACATCCAAATGCAAGTGTGGTAACTTCAATGTACACTTAGTCAGTCATGTCTCACGTATGGCATTTAACTGTCTGATTGATCTTCCAAAGATTCACAATTGAATTGAGAGTTGACTAAGATTTGTTTTATATGTTTGCCCTGATGTGTTAGTTAGAGGAACCAGTATAATCATAAAGTTTTAATATTTAATATATATTTACATCACAGTCCTTCTAGAAAGGTCTTACTTTGGGTCTTTCCGATATGTTTAATCTTCGTATCAGCAAATAAAAAAAACAACGTGATATCAAAAGGCTGGTTATTTACTTTACACCGCTATCACTGTATACCCTTTTGACTCCCTCGTCAGTGTTTACTGTTTTCAAAAGCGATGATTCGAATTTTGGTCAAAGCCAAACATAAAAGAAAGGATTAATACATTAATTTTATTCGTGAATATTGATAAGATATATTAAACTTTATTTATAATATTCGTCATTTGCAAGTATAATTTTATATCTATAAGATTTTAAAATATGTGATTCAGCCATAATAAAATATATATTATTCAACATTTTATAAAGAAATTAATACAATTACATACGCATTATCCCCCGACACTGATCGTTTTAAGCCATAAATATAGCATATCTTTAAGCTATATTTTATTATATCTGTCTATCTAAATAAACACACACACACACACACACAGATATATATATATATATATATATATATATATATATATATATATATATATATATATAGGAAAAACTACTAAAAAGTTGTAAGTTTAAAAATGTATTCTTTTGACAGTATTTGTTTATTTCTATTATTATATTTGATATTTCAGACCGTACTCGGTCCTTCATCAGAAACAATGAAGAGCCGAGGACGGTCTGAAATATCAAATATAATAATAGAAATAAACAAATACGGTCAAAAGAATACATTTTTAAACTTACAATTTTTTAGTAGTTTTTCTTATACATATTAAGACAGTATACGTGGATCATCACTATGTTAGAAGAAAGATAGACTTTGAAAAACAGTAGCCACCCTAGCGTGTACGCATCGCTCATTCAGTAAAAATGAATTTGAGCACCCTAGCTATTGGACGCGTAATATGATATGCGCTAAAAAGACTGCTTTCTTCCACCGAACGCCCCGTGGCTCAGGGGTAGAGTCGCCGACTGACGCCAATTCGGTCGGGTTTCGAGCCTGGGTTATATAGCAATCGGAGTCTAACCATACTGATGATCTGTGATACAGCAAAGCATATCTGTCTGCGGATTACAATATATATTGATTATTCGTGATAATGTTTAGCGCTAAGATTGCTGTTTTTTCTGATTAAAGGTATTTTGGGAAGCAGGTTTTTTATCGAATTTTAAAGCAACATTATAAGCATAATAAGCAAACTAGAAACATGAAAAATTAAAAACAAATTCCAAATCCAACTAGAAAAAGACCAAAAATAATAAGCAACTACGAAAAAATATACATAAATCTGATAAATCTAGAATTTTCTACAAAATAAACAACAACAACAACTACAAAACACTAATTGAAAAAGAAATTACCAAATTTTATAAAACCACCAACAATATCACAGACAGCAACAAAAAGAAGCAAAAATCATAGCCACCGAACTAAAGCTAGACAGCAAAATCAAACAACTGCAAAAAGTAGAACCATTCATTAAACTAAAAGAGCACAAAGACAACTTCTTAAGCAAATTAACATGCAGACTACTACACCCCACACAATCTTATATCGAAAAAATAAGTAAGCAATAAGTAAATGCAATATACTCAAAAACAAAGAGTGCACTAAAATAAACTGATAGAAAAACACAAAAGAAACAATCAATTTATTCAACAATATCAATTGGACATAAAAGATTTCTATCCATCTGTCAGCGAACAGACGCTAAATAACGCACTAAACCTGAAGAAACAATGCATAAAATATGTCTAAAAAAGCTCAATACCAACAACATCAACAATGACTACAAATTTGACGTAACAATGGAACGCTTCGACAGCGCAGAAATATGCAAAATTCTAAGCATATACATCAACAACCTAACAAAAATATCAACAAAAAGATATATAGTTTTATACAGAGACGACGGACAGATATTTCTAAGAAATTGCAACGGCAGAACTAAGGAAAATATAAAAAAGCAAATTATAAAAATTTTCAATACATAAAGCAAATCTAAAAATAGTCAACTTCTTAGACATAAAACTCATCTTAAACAATAATACATACAAGCCATAGAGAACATAAACAACAACCCGATATATATCAACAAATATTTCATTTTCCCTCCTAATGTATTCAAACACATAACCATATCTCTAAACAAAAGGCTATTAACAAATTCCAGTAACAAAATTACTATAAAACAACGAAACATACAAATCAACACTAAAAAACACCGATACTCGAACAAACTAGAATAAACATGCAAAAACAAATAAAAAATAAATTCAATATGGTTCAACCCACCCTACAACAAGACTATAAAAACAAAAATAGAAAAAATACTTTTCAATATAACAGAAAAAACTTTTCCCCAAACACAAAAATCTATCAAAAATCATCACAAAAACAGAGTCAAAATCAGTTTCAGCTACAAGGAAAAAATGGAGAAAATAATAACCAAGCACAATTACTTATCAAAAACAATAATAAACAACATATACAAAAAAAAAAAAACAATACAAACAAATGCAACTGTCAAAAGAAAGACATCTGTCCACTTAATAATGAATATCTAATAACATAATATATAAAGCCATTATGACAAATAACACTAACACAAATGAAAATAAATTACATAGGAGCAACAGTAACGACCTTTAAAGAAAGATTCAAATATCACAAAAGCTCACTCAACAAAGAAAAATACAAAAACAAAACATTATCAAAATACATATAGAATTGGATAGAAAAATAACATTGCCAATAAAATTAAATGGGAAATCGTAAAAAAGCACCACCACACCGCAACAATAGAAGAAACTAAAAATGATATTTAGAGAAGAAACTAGCAATATTCGGTTTCAAACATTAAATTAAAATATTAAACAAAAGAAATAAAATAATAGGGAAATGTAGAGATGCGCACAAGTATGTGCTTTACTACAAAAATAACAACGAAATTCAATAAACACACCACAAAACAGAAGATTACCACATATAAAGAAAAATATAAAGACAAATATACAAACACTCAATCACAACAAAATGAAAACAGAAAGTAATATAACAACTACCAAACGGAAAAAATACCAGATAAAATCTACAAATACACACAAGAACACAAACACTCAATCATGATCTGAAATGAAATCTTTTAAGCGGTCATACAGGCCAACTCTGCCAAGCCAACGCAATAAAACGAGGTCGACACAATGTAAAAAGATCAACCTAAATGCCATGAACAAACCAACTGAAAAGCAATGAAGCGGACACACATTCAATATAAAGCAATTAAGCAGACATACACTCACGCGTAGATTTAAAAAAAATAAAAATAAATAAAACATTTGCACAATAAAAAAATCAACCAACCGTAAATAATACAGCATTAAAAAGAAATCCAAATACAAAAATGTTATGACATAGAAAGAGCCATAGACTTGGATATAAGGTTGAATAGTATATTCTTGGGAAACTTAGTACAAAGGTAAACGTGGAGTGGAGAGGACTTTCTCTCGCAGGCGTCCTGACTAACTCATTCACTCACTCCGTGGCTACTACTCAGCGACTCCCCACTCAGAATTGGTAACCATATTATAAAGGTGTAGACGAGTTCATTTGTTTGTAGATCCCCACAATACCCACTCCCAGCTTTTTACTCTTATTTTTTTTTCCTGAAATCTAATACCTTTTCTTTTTGAGATTGATTGTTAAAGGCTCGGTAAATTTCCTCTTTCTCACCAACCTTCGTTGTTCGTGCGTATGTTTACAGAGGCTCAAACTCAAATATGTCGTAAATGATCTCGATGGGTTTTTCCACTTCAGCTTGTGTGCTGTTAGAATCCATTTCATGCCGTTTTTTTAATTTGATTAATGTGTCTTTTGTGGGTATGTCATGGTCTCTGTATTATATATACCATCTCGTCGATCCTTCTAGCCATTGTGCCCTCCTCCCAGTACGGCGGCATATTCTTTTTGAAAATTTTAAAGAAGATTTTCTGACCTGGGAGAAATTTTTTTTTTCTTTTGTCCTTTTTCAGTCTTACGTATTTTTGACTGTTTGGGAATGAATTTGTCAAACACGGATCTAAACTTTCTGGCAAACATGGTTTCTGCCGGTGAGCCAGTTCATGGTGTATTCGGATTCGGCATTATACGATAAATTTATAAAAACTAATGTAATGCTATGTCGGTAGGTGTACCGTGAGCTTTTTAAAATGCTCTTTTAAGCGTGTCTACAAACCTCTCTGCCTGTCCATTTGATCTCAGATGGTATTGTGGCGTATTTATGTGCTTGACTTTGAAGACGTCGCAAAAATTCTTAAATTCTGCTGACGTAAACTGTGCACTATTGTCGCTGACAACGCAGTCCATTACTCCAAATCTTGCAAAGAGATCATGTAGGAAACTGATTGTTACAGCCGTTGTCGGCCTCTTGCATCTTAAGACCACCGGCAACTTGGAATAACTTTCAACAACGATTAACTAATAAGAATTGTCAATCGGCCCAGCAAAGCCAATATGTAGACATGGCCAAGGCTGGTCTGTTTTTTAGCCATGGTTTGAAAATGGTAGGTGGTGCTTTGGCCGCCAATGCGCATCCTCTGCATGTGTTAATCATTTTCATTATGTCCTTGTCCATCGCAGGCCAGTTGACATAACTCCGCATTAGACTCTTCATACGGTTTCTACCGGGGTGTTCCCCGTGGAAGTCTTTTAAATTTCGTTTTTGTAATTGTTTTGGAATTACTACTCTTTCGCTGTATAATAAGACTTTGTCACATCGTGAGTAGACGTCCGACACGCTATTATCTATTGTTGCGATTTTAGATTTTATCTCGCAAATAAAATCATCTTCTAGAGCTTCATTTTTGATTTCCAACAATGTTGCAGGTAGATCCCGGACGGTAGTCTCTATTATTGATTTTATTTCACAGTCTGAACGAAGAGCTGCTGTAACTGAGTCTTCAAGTTGTTGACTTTGATTAACGATTAGTCTGGATAGACCATCTGCATGTCCAATTTATTAGTTGGTAAGTACTCCGATTTAAAATTATAGTTGAGAAGGATGATACCCCATCTCAAAAGTCTATTTGCTGTATAAACTGGTAATCCCTTTTTTGAGCCAAATATCGTTAATAATGGGTTATGATCGGTCTGTAAATTGAAAAACTTCCATGCAGATATCTATGAAATTTTGTTACCGAAAAAATGATACTGAGGTCTTTTTTTCAATTTGAGTGTACGCTTTTTCTGCGGGTAGCAACGTTTTCTTTGCACCGCCTGGTATAAGATATAAGATACACTGCGATACCGTACGAGCTAGCATCGCAGGCCACAATGATATCTGATTGGAGGTTGAAGTGAGTCAGAAATAGTTCTGATGTTAATATAGTTTTTATTTTTTTCAAAAGCTGACTGACACTTAGTTGTCCAGTTCTATTTTTTTTTTTTCTTATTTTAACAATTCATTCAGTGGAGCGCGTAGATCGTGCATGTTTTTTGTGGATACTTGGTAATAGTTGGCAAGCTCAAGAAAACTTTGGAGCTCGTTGACATTTTTTGGAGAAGGCATATTTTTGATAGCTTCTGTCCGATGTGGGTCAGGCCGTCTTCCATTCTTGTCAATGATATGCCCGGGATACCTTATTTCATTCATATAAAAATCATATTTCGATTCTTTTATCTTAAATCCGAAATCCTGAATTCTCTCAAAAACCTTGTTGATCTGTTTGCTCGATAAATTTGCTTGCTATTACAGTGTCATCCAGGTAGGTACACGCAAAGTCAAGACCGCCCAGCCTGTTATCCATGACCTGCTGAAATATTACAGTTGCAATCTCGACCCCGAATGCCAATTCTCCGAGAAAACTTCGGTAAATTTTTCTTTTAATTCCTCTTTCAGAACTTGAGCATCCGTTGTCATATTTTCCACCTTTTGGCAAAAATTATTGATTGGTTGGTCCCACAACTTAAACCGCTGCATCCAATCAGTTCTAAATAAATTACCAGAGTTTTTATGGACGAAAACTTTTAGTTTCTTTGTGATTTAGTGTTACAGGTAGCGTTAGCTCACCTTCAAATTTGATTTTGTGTCCTGCTACTGCACGAGCTGTTTTGTTTGCCTTTTTCTTCGTTGTTTCTTATTCCCTCCAAGTGTGAAGATTAATAATCGAGAGATCCGAGCCAGAATGTAGTTGCAGCTTAACTGTTTTGTTTAGCATGTTGACTACGACGTATGTTCATAGATACTTATCTACTTTTTCATTTAATCTAGTTTGTCTGACTCTGTTTCTGTTGTTTCATTTGTTTCTACAGTGCACTCCGTTGTGGCCAATTTTGCCACAATTATTACATGTCTTGTTTCGGTAGAAGCAGTCTGCCGCCCAATGTTGTCCACTGTGGGTATTTTTTTTCTTTAAGAGTCATCTACTTTGAGATTGTGAATGTGAATACTCTTTGTTTTCTTGACCTTTTCCAGAGGAGTAATTTTTTGGCTTGTACTTAATTCTCCTAAGGGACGATACCTCCATGTTTTTGGAATCGCTTTTAACACTGATTACTCGCTGGCAATCTTCAACTAGTTTTTGCAGTTTGAGACTTGGTTCGCTTTCTAGTCTTGATAGTACTCTTCGTCTTATCTCCGAGTTTGTTTTTTTTTGCGGAGACTAAACCTTGGGCAAATATTAAGCATCTGAAATCGTCGGCTGACAATTCTGCCAATCGAAACTCGCCACAGTGCTTATTTAAAATGGATCCAAATGTAAGATAATCCTCATCACTCCGTTTGAACAAGTTAAAACACTTCTATCTTTTGTGGAATAGTGTTGTATTAGGGCTAGATAACTCAGACAAAAGTTTTATTGCTTCATCGAACCCTAATTCACTTGTTTTCTTCGGGAGAATGTATTCGACGAACTTACTATGTTCCGCTGTTCCCAACTTTCTCAAAAGTAGGCGAACATTCTTAGCGTTTGGCCAATCCTCACAGTCTACCGTAAAAAGATCTTCATATCTTCTTCAGGCAGATAATTGAATGTCTCTATAGAATTCCAAATTGTGTTGTGAGAAAATGCAGTATTGCTTTCACAAATTCCTTTTTACTTAACGTTTTTAGAAGTAATTCTTCTTGTTGCTTTTAGAATTCAAGGAAAAGCTGTTGTTGCTATCTCAGCAATTTTTTGCTGTATGAGCAACATATGTTGCTGCTGTGGTTGTCTTCTTCCATTTTCTGTTGCTGCTCTAACATACGTTCCTCAGTCTTCTGTTGATGATCAAGTTGTGCCTTTATATATCTGAACAATCATTGCTTTAAAGTCCTCTATAATGTCTTCAAATAACCGAAAATTTAACAATGTTTCTTTTTTAAGTGAGGGGAAAGAAAATGAAAAGTAATTCCTTTCCTTAAAATTTCTCATTTCTGGGTTGTGATAACTGTAAAAAAAATCTTTCTTTTTTTTTTTTTTTACTAATACAGTCTGGGTGCTTCTATTTGTTTCTCTAAATAAGAGAAAGAAACATTTTGCATAAACAACCACGTTGCAAAAGAGAAAATATATTTGTGTGGTGTGGTCGAGGGAAGCGAAGAACAATGAAATGCTTTTGATTATAGCAACAAGGGGGAAAGAAAAAATCTTACTTACAGTTTTCACTAGTAAGTATTTTCGAGTTGTTGGTTTCACAAAAAATGGATTGAGTTACTATTTTTCTATGCATTTCTCTTCTTTCTAATATAACCGATGTCCGAATCTGTGTTTTTTTGGGGTTTTTTTTTCGTATTTACGTTGTCTGTTTATTCGGTTGGTGTGTCGCAGCATCTATATGTAGAATCGCATGAAGTTAATTTTATCTGTGATGAGAGTGTGTAGTATCCACTGCCATATACGAAGATATATATGAAATAACAGTTTCGCTCTCTTATCATTGTTTCTTACAAAATAATCCACTTTCTTTGCTTAGCTCTCTGGAAGACACCTTTCACGGTTGTAATATGTTTTCGAATTTCTGCATCACATATTCACTTTGCTTTTTAAACTCTTTCTAGATAATTAAATTAACGAATGCAATTTTTTTAATTTGCAAACATTAGGTAGCCACAAACTACAAGGATTATTCTTCTTAATATGCTGTGCCCCTTCAGGACGTAGGCGATCATGGACTTCCACTTGGCTCAGTCTTGTGTCGCTCACAGTGATCTTTCTCTTGGTGTCGCTTTCAAGCCCCGCTCTGTCAACCATTTGCTCAGACCTCGCGCTGCTTTCCCTTGTTTCTTTTCCCATTTATCCGACCTGTGAGTATCAATTTCTCCAGGCCCTCTTTTCTCATTACGTGTTCCAGGAACCTTATTAGTCTCCTCATTATATTTAATATCTGTTTTCTTCTCATTACGTGTTCCAGGGACCTTATCTGTCTCCTCCTGATATTTATTTACACATACTTATATTCTACACAACGAGCTTGCTAACCACTAGGCTCCGGTAAATGTTCCAATAGAAAATTCAACTTTTCCTCACCACATAATAATAATGTTCGTGTCCAAACCAGGAACCATGTCCAGACGCATTTTTCTTTCACTCCATTAAGGCAGTCCGAGCGACAAGTGTAAAAAAAAAATTAAAATCTAAAATAAATAAACATAAAACGAGAGATAAAAACTATATCTTCAAGAAAGAGAATCAGAAGTAGCAAAAACGTGAAAACATTAACAAAAACTGTAAAACGAAACATACATTTACTCACGTAGATATATTCGAAAAAATAAAAAATAAAAATAAAAATAAAATAACCAAAATCCAATCGGCTAATGGAAGCAACTGCCGGGCCTGTCTCTCTCACCTGTACAGAATTCTCTTTATCTCTGATCGCAGCTGGACATAGAAAACGGGGTCTTTATTAATGTTTTTTTTTTTGTGTGTGTTTGTTTTTTTTTCAGTGGGGTGAGTACCGACTAGTAAAGATAGGAAAAGTTGTTAAAAATATAAAAATGAACATTGGTGGTGCGCGAAGCTGAAAGCGTGTCTCGTTCAGAAAGCAAGAGAAATATATTCAAAGAAATGAAATAGACTGCTAAATGCAAAAGACGTCAGAACGTGCAATCGAAAAGCGAATGCTTCTGTTTTGTTTTTTTTTCTACATTGGTTATAAGAGTTCACCATTCCTTTTATAGTGATATATTTCGTTAAAAACATGACGCACATTGACAGAAAGTTACATTCCAACCATCGCCTGCAAGAAGAAACCAGAGTGCTTATGTTTACATGTCCCTACTCGATGACTGAAGCTTGTCGGTAGAAGCCGAATGGTAGCTGATTTCCAAATTAACAACATCACCTTCCACATTATCTTCGTTAACCCAATCACTTGTTATGGTTTATAAAATGGCGAGTGTTCTAAAAATAGAAAAATATAGACACACTGACGCCAAGAATTCAAAATTGGGCGGCAAAAGAAGGAACCGTTGCTTTTGGTAGGAGTAGGAGTAAGAGAAGGAGTAAGAAGTAGAAATTAAGGACAGTAGTTTTGTGTAGGAGAAGACGCTAGTCAGTTGACCACTAGAGTCCAGAAGGGATAGGCTCGTTTACTACTATCATCCCACAGTGAAGGGAATTTAGCTAGTCTGCTCCTGTATCCACACAAAATTTAAAGGTTGTAAATTGATGTAAAAACCTGAAGTGTTATACCAAAAATAAACATCATTAATTCAAGTTTGTGTTATCTTCTAATTATACTAAAACGAAGCAACACAACACAAATTTCTCTTTAAAAATTCTCTTTAGAGACGAGACTTTTTTTGCCTTGCATTTGCATGTTCACATATCTGGTTGTTGCTTATGGCCATGAAACGAAGTTAAGCTATGTTAAGCCTTTTCAGTACCTAGAAGGGTAACCATCCCTAAAAACGCATTTGACCAGCACAGAATGGGTAATAGTCCATTTTTCGTCATGAATCTGAGGAAGGCCTCTGTTCAATAAAGACCCTTTACATGCTATTAAAAATGTCTCGTTGTTGTCATCGATGACCAAGTGACAATAAATAAATTATTTCTTGAGCCCTCTACCAACATTCAGTTATGGTCTTTCTGGATTATAATAATAACAATAATAATAATAATATTATAAATAATAATAATAAATTGAAGCAAATAGGTCGGACATGATTGTTAAAAACCAGAAAGAAAAAACTTGTCTGTTAATCGATATGGCTTGTCCAGTGGATAGTAATATAGCAACCAAGGAATTCGAAAAACTGTCAAAATATGAAGACCTGGAAATTGAAATAGAGTTGGGCAATATTTACATTGGACAATGTGCAAACATTATGGAAAATCTGTAAACAAACACTGGTATGAACATCACCCAGCACCGGTTACAGAAATAGAAGATGTAACCATTCTATGGGATTACACCATCTACACAGACAGAAAAATTGAAGCAAACAGGCCAGACATTATTGTTAAAAACCAGAAAGAGAAAACTTGTCTATTAATTGATATGGCTTGTCCAGCGGATTGTAACATAGCAACCAAGGAATTTGAAAAACTGTCAAAATATAAAGACCTGGAAATTGAAATAGAAAAAAATGTGAAAATTGAAAACAAGTACCGTACAAGCGATAGTAGGTGCACTTGGAATGATAAAAAATGGAACAAAACAACACATTGAAAGAATCCCTGGAAACCCCAGCTTAAGAGATATACAAAAAATTAACTTATTAAGTACAGCTCACACACTAAGGAGAACTTTGTCTATGTAATGCTAGGAATGATGGGGAAGATAGTAAAAACATGAAACGGAGCCATAACAACACACCACTACCTGCCTTAGGCTTTCTCGCAGACTTGGTAGGTAGTGCGACCATAGCAGGAATAGAAATATAATGAAAAATGAAATAATAATAATAATAATAATAATAATAATAATAATGCATATCAGTCATAGCATTAACCAGTCAGTTTAACAATACAGAATGTGGTCATAAAATGGATCAAAAGAAAATAAGCCATCTATTTTACATGGATGACTTAAAGTTGTATGCTAAGAATGATAATGACCTGGAAGGTCTTCTGCAAACTGTAAAATGCTTTAGTGAAGACACTGGAATTAAATTCAATTTCAATAAATGTGCTAAAGTTAGTTTTACGAGGATCACTATAACAAACATCCTAAATTTGCTTAGACCCTACTGTAACAATAAAATATTTAGAGCACGAAGAAGCTTATAAATACCTAGGTGTAAATGAGAGTGAAAACTTCCCAATAAAAAAATGAAAACAAAATAGTGCGTAAAGAGTACTATACAAGGCGATGACTGATTTTAAAAACTGAACTGAATTCTCCGAACAGAATTATGTCCATTTGTTAAAAACCAAAAAGAGAAAACTCGTCTATTAATAGATATGGCTTGTTCAGCGGATTGTAACATAACAACCAAGGAATTCGAAAAACTGTCAAAATATAAAGACCTGGAAATTGAAATAGAAAAATGTGGAAATTGAAAACAAGAATTGTGCCAGTGATAGTAGGTGCACTTGGAATGATAAAAAATAGAAGAAAAAACACATTGAAATAATCCCTGGAAACCACAGCTTAAGAGATATTTAAAAAATGTCTTGTAAAGTACAACCCACAGACTAAGGAGACCTTTGTCTATGTAACGCTAGGGATGATGGGGAAGATAGAAAAAAACATGAAATGGAGCCATAACAACACAGCACGACCTGCCTTAGGTCTTCCTGCAGACTTGGTAGGTTGTGTGGCCATAGCAGAAATAGATTTATAATGAAAAATGAAATAATAATAATAATAATAATAATAATAATAATAATAATAAGAGAAATACAAATAGAAATAAAAAGTCCAGTATGTCTCTTCCAGTGGATAAACAGGGAGCCCGTCCTTCAGGAGGGAACCTACCTGAGGTCGAAAAATCTGCCATAGGAACAAACTCCTACACAAAGTATGAATCTTCAGGTCCCCACAACCAGGATAATCCTAATGATGATCCTGAAAATTTTCCAGCTAGATCTACAACCGTATATTTAAAGAAAGAAAAAATAAAATGGTCTCGTGAGGAGTACAAAGTCGTTATGACTGCATTTCATGAAGCGTTACTCAAACCTCAAAAAAACATGACTCGCCAAACATATGACATTTGGCGTGAAAAAGTTGGTCAAGCAAATAGAAAGTATATTGACGAAAATAAATTAGCCAATGTACGAAGGTACATTATTCGTAATAGCCGATTGACAGAGGCTGAAATTAATGAAATTAAAAGAATTGTAACAAGAAGAGACGAATCAACAAAATATGAAAAGGAACCGGAATCAGAATCATAAATAAAAGTAATAACATCAAACAAGCCACAGGTCATAATGTAGAAACCGTGAAACACACAAATCACTGCGAAGATAATGCTGTAAGTTTAAAAGTGCTGGAAAGGTGTGATCTGAGTCAGTTAAAAGACGAAAATAAAACGAGTTCAGAACACATCGAACATTATTATTTGACGGGAAATAAGAACAGTATACAGGAAGCCAAGGAAGAAATAAAGAACCATCTAAATCAAATACAAAATATTACAATGGAGGAACGAGAACAACTCCGAAAAATTACAACCAACAATGCATAACCTCCGAACTATTAAACTCTACAATGCAGCACTCAAATTAATCTTGGATGAAGACACTCATACAAATCTCAATGAAGCAATATATGCATCAGCAATAGCAGCAACAAAAAATTGAACATTAAATTAAAAACAAGGCAGTCTCGCAGACATGAAGATCCACCTTGGAAAAGAAAAATAGAAAAAGAAATCGAACAACTTAGAAGTGAACTATCAGTCCTGGATGAACTGAGTAGATGTAAGAACTAGGAAAAGCAGAAGATTCGAAAGAAAATACATTAGAAATGAAAATGAAGTCCTATCAACTAAAGAAAAAATAAAGCAAAAAATACAACTGAAGGCTCAAAGAATAAGACGCTATGAGAAAAGAGCAAGATTTTACAGACAAAACAAGATTTTTCAAACCGATACAAAGAGATTTTACAGGGAAATAGGTAAAAAAAGAATTGAAGTGACAGTCCCCCCCGCCCACACCAGAATGGAAGAAGTTCCACAGTTCTGGGAAAAGATATGGGCTTGCCCTAAAGAACATAGCAAGGAAGTACATTGGATTGCACAAGAGATAGAACGAATGAAAAATAAACCAGAACAGACATGGGCTGGAATTACAGAAGAGGATGTTAAAATTGCACTAAAAAAGGCACACAATTGGAAATTCCCAGGTATAGATAAAATTCCTAACTTTTGGCTATATTATTTAAATACAGCACATAAAAACTAACCAAAGAACTTCAAGAAATGGTTGACGATCCCACTAAAATTCCTGCATGGATGACCAAAGGAATTACATTTCTTCTACCCAAGAATGGTGACACAAACAACCCGAAAAACTACAGACCAATTACATGTCTTCCGACAACATATAAACTATTAACATCTATTTTAACAAAACAGACATATTTATTCTTAGAAAGAAATGACATGATACCGCTTGAACAAAAAGGGTGCAAACGTGGCTGTTATGGATGTAAAGACCAATTACTAATTAACAAAATGATCCTGGAAAACTGCTACAGTAAAAGAAAAATCTTAGTACTGCCTGGATAGATTATCGAAAGGCATTCGATAGTGTGCCACATCCCTGGATTTTAAAGACTTTAAATATATCGCCCGTCATCATCAATTTAATCAAACAGTGCATGTCTATATGGAAAACAACCCTTTACCTCAATCATATAAATGGAACCTATAAGTCTGATGAAATAAACATCAAAAGAGGTATATTTCAAGATGATTCTTTGTCTCCCTTACTATTCTGCATATCATTAATAGCACTAACCAGTCAACTTAATAAGACAGAATGTGGTTCTAAAATAGGCCAAAAGAAACTAAGCCATCTATTTTAAAATCTTAAATTTTAGTAAAAACATGAAATGGAGCCATAACAACACACCACGACCTGCCTTAGGTTTTCTCGCAGACTTGGTAGGTAGTGCAACCATAGCAGGAATAGAAATATGATGAAAAATGACATAATAATAATAATAATACATACCCCGTAAGGAAGGTGGAAGAGGTCTTATTCAGCTGGAATTGTCATACAAGACAACAACTATTGGCTTACTAACATACATAGAAACAACAAAGGATTGGATGATACAATTAGTAAGGCAACATGAAGAAAGAAAGAAAAAATATTCAATAATAAAAGAAGGCAGTAAATACAAACAAGATTTACAGTTAGTAGATTCTGTAGAAAAGCAAAACAGAAGCCAAGAACCAACTATTGCAGCAAAAAATATGAAAATGAAAGCCAAAGATAAAGCTCTTGAACAGATGAAACAGCGCTGGCAAGACAAACCTCTGCATGGCCAATATCCAGAACGTGCCAATAAATCCAATGTTGACAAAGTTAATACTCATCGATGGTTACGTTCATCTGGATTAAAGTCTGAAACTGAAGGCTTTATTCTTGCAGCACAATACCAAAGTCTTTTCACTAGAAACTTTCAGGCAAATATGCATAATAATATGGATCCAAAATGCAGGTTTTGTGATAAACACCAAGAAACAATAGACCACCTAATCTCAGGCTGTTCTGTGCTTGCTCCAAATGAATATAAAAATCACCACGATAGAGTTGGGCAATATTTACATTGGGCAATGTGCAAACATTATGGAAAATCTGTAAACAAACACTGGTATGAACATCACCCAGCACCGGTTACAGAAATAGAAGATGTAACCATTCTATGGGATTACACCATCTACACAGACAGAAAAATTGAAGCAAACAGGCCAGACATTATTGTTAAAAACCAGAAGGAGAAAACTTGTCTATTAATTGATATGGCTTGTCCAGCGGATAGTAACATAGCAATCAAGGAATTTGAAAAACTGTCAAAATATAAAGACCTGGAAATTGAAATAGAAAAAAATGTGAAAATTGAAAACAAGTACCGTACAAGCGATAGTAGGTGCACTTGGAATGATAAAAAATGGAACAAAACAACACATTGAAAGAATCCCTCGAAACCCCAGCTTAAGAGATATACAAAAAATTGTCTTCTTATGTACAGCCCACACACTAAGGAAGACTTTATCTATGTAATGCTAGGGATGATAGGGAAGATAGAAAAACATGAAATGGAGTCATAACAACACGCCACGACCTGCCTTAGGTCTCCCCGCAGACGTGGTTGGTAGTGAGACCAAACCAGAAATCGAAATATGATGAAAAATGACATAATAATAATGCCTGGTCATTCGTATTCAAGGTTACCCGTCTACCAGAGTGGATAGCTAATCCCTATTGCAGATGCTTGCTCAGGCATACTTTTGTCTGTTCAACACCCACGAAGCCTACCTGTGGTTTATAGTGCAACTATTCTGCGCGGACCTTCCTGTTTCCGTCAGAGTGAGCGTTATCCGGTCTAAATAACAATCTAAAAAGCAATCTGAACTAAGCCAGGATGCTGAGACCATCAGTCTCGATAACTTGTGACTTCAATCTAGCACAAACCAATAACCGAGTGGTTAGCTAGCGTTCGAATCTCATCCTAGCCGATTTGTCAGGAAGGTGACTTCTTAATGTTATTGGTCTGGAGCAGGCGTTCCCAGCGTGCGACACGTTTGGAAAAGTGCCTGAAAAACCATACCACGGGTTGACCCAAGCCTTGTGAATGAAATTGGGTAGACGGCTCCCTTTGAGGAGTCGCCGAGGGTTGTGCTCGTTCAAAGTCACAAGTCATCGTGGTTTTAGCCTTGTTCAGACTGTTGTTCCAGCTAGATAACGCACTCTCTCCCAGAAACTGTAACTCAGGTCTGCTTATCATAGTCGGAACAAGAAACTGAGTTCGAATTCCAGTTGAATTCCTTGCATTCACTTATGCACAAATACCCTTGGGAAAGGTATTAATCCGTCTCTTCCCTCCAGTTATGGGTTAAATAACAGGACAGATTGGGTTCTATAGCCTTGACTGGCAACCAATCTACCGCAGAAAGCAATGGCAACCTACTGCGAGATAATCAACTGCCCAATCAGTCATGTCTTTTTCGAGACATGATCGCCCAAGCGTGTGTCCCGTATGGCACTTAACTGACTGATGGATAGACAAAGCGTTGCTTAAATACTCTGGTAATTTTATTTGACTATTTAAAGCTACCGTATATATGGGCGAGCGGATGAGTGATTAGAACGTTCGTTTTCTTACCATAAAGCTCGCGTTCGAATCTCATCCTAGCCGATTTGTCAGGAAGGTGACTTCTTGATGTTATCGATCTGGAGGAGGTGATCTCAGAGTGCGTTACATTTAAAAAGTGCCTGAAAACCATCCTCAAGCCTTGTGTGTGAATTTGAGCGAACAGTTTCATTTGAGGGACCGTCGACGTCTGTGCTTCTCTGAATAGCCTAAATATTTTTTCAGATTTCCATATTATTGAACATTTATGTTTGGGTCTTTAAGATAGTTCCAAGTTTTATAGAAACTACTGCCTATTTCAATTTCCACAATATTGTCACCCCCGAGAGCTAACGACCTCAATTATTTTCCCCGACTATGGAGCAATATTCAGCGGGAATTCTTCGGTAAAAGACTTCAAAACTACCGACCCATTCGATCATTAACCGTAATTTCTCGATAAAATAGATATATTTTTGAGTTGAGTCCGCATTTTTACCTTTCTTGAAATAAAATATAATAATCTAAAAATGTTGCATTTTTTTCTATCCCTAATTTTCCAATCAATAAACCAATATTCGAGAATTTCGACAACCTTAAAAAATGTACGCTTATACAATGCCTGTATATAACTTTGCTAATGGAGGTAAATAATACGTTATGTCGGGTTGACCCAGAAAATAGGGGTGTTATCGAATAAGTTTTACTTTCCGATTTATATTTTCCCCATTATGAGCATTATAATACCCATGAAACAATAACATCGTATTTCATGAACGGAACGTAATAGCTGAAAGAAAAGAAATAACAAATATGCTTTGTTGTTATAATGAATTTCTCATCTTATTTTTTTCTCTTTTCTTTCCTCTTTCTTTTCCTTTTCTTGATTTCTCGTCTTATTTTCTTCTCTTTTCATTCCTCGTTCTTTTCCTTTTCTTGATTTCTCAACTTATTTTTTCTTTTTTCTTTCCATTTTCATTTCTTTTTTTGATTTCTCATCTTATTTTCTTCACTTTTCTTTCCTCTTTCTTTTCCTTTTCTTGATTTCTCATCTTATTTTCTTCTCTTTTCATTCCTCGTTCTTTTCCTTTTCTTGATTTCTCAACTTATTTTTTTCTTTTTTTCTTTCCATTTTCATTTCTTTTTTTGATTTCTCATCTTATTTTCTTCACTTTTCTTTCCTCTTTCTTTTCCTTTTCTTGATTTCTCATCTTATTTTCTTCTCTTTTCATTCCTCGTTCTTTTCCTTTTCTTGATTTCTCATCTTATTTTTTTCTTTTTTCTTTCCATTTTCATTTCTTTTTTTGATTTCTCATCTTATTTTCTTCTCTTTTCTTTCCTCTTTCTTTTCCTTTTCTTGATTTCTCATCTTATTTTCTTCTCTTTTCATTCCTCGTTCTTTTCCTTTTCTTGATGTCTCAACTTATTTTGTTCTTTTTTTCTTTCCATTTTCATTTCTTTTTTTGATTTCTCATCTTATTTTCTTCACTTTTCTTTCCTCTTTCTTTTCCTTTTCTTGATTTCTCATCTTATTTTTTTCTCTTTTAAAAAAATTTCACACAAAATTTCACACAAAATTATATATGCATATTTACTTTTGTCCATACAGCGAAAATATAACGTATGTAGCAACAAGGAGAATAAAAATGAAATAATAAAAAAATCATACGTGTAATAATTCCCAACGGGAATAGTATCTACTGGAGATTCTTCTGGGTTTATGGAGAAGCCTTATTTGGGATTCCATACTCGAGCAGGCTGGATTAATCGGCTACCGTGTTTTTAGTTTTTTTTTACCAGTATTTAGGACACCGAGCCAGAGATAGTTTATTTCTATAACTGGTGAAAATATATTACCAAAAAAAAAAAATAAAAATAAAAGGTGTTATGCGCTTGTAAGCTGCGCCACGCAAGATCTTGTTGGTTGAAGCAGATTTAACCTTCATCCGAGCGAGGAAAGGCCTAAAAATTGCAGCTGCTTAGTTTGACTCATAAAATATGTCTGACCGTAGAGCTGACTGATTTACTTACATGCTAACTTCGTCACTAAACGATCGTCACTTGACTTCAACTCCACCAAGTAGAGATGATCACCTTTCGTATCTTTTACAATGCAATCAATATTTTTCATCTAGAATGAATTTGGTTAAAGCTAAACTTGTCACATTTCATCTCACGGTAAATAAGTTAGAATTTATATATATATTTTTTTATGTGCGGTGTCCCTTCAGGACGTGGGCAAGCATAGCATAACCAAACCTTTCTGCCTTTTGTAGCAGATATCAATGCTCCCTTTTTAGCATTATTTCCCCATTCAGTCATGACATCTATTATTTTGTTCCAATCTCATCATTTTAACATAAAAATAGCTAGATGTCAGCGTGAGTTCTATGCTAACAGTTTCCTCTCGCGCACATTTCGCTTGTAGCACGCTCTTCCAATATCTTACCCTCCAGTCAAGTTTGATCTTCAGAAATTTAAATATAATGTCAATCGTTATCTTTTGTCCAATTAAATTGTACTTTTTTTATCGCTCTGACTCTTCAATAATGTTTTATTACACTCTTTCACACTCATTTCATCTTAGTGGCATTGTTAATGAGAAATCAAGAAAAGGAAAAGAAAGAAGAAAAAAAGAGAAAAAATAAGATGAGAAATCAAGAAAAGGAAATGAAAATGGAAAGAAAAAAGAAAAAATAAGTTGAGAAATCAAGAAAAAGAAAAGAACGAGGAATGAAAAGAGAAGAAAATAAGATGAGAAATCAAGAAAAGGAAATGAAAATGGAAGGAAAAGAGAAAAAAATAAAATGAGAAATTAAGAAAAGGAAAAGAAAGAGGAAAGAAAAGAGAAAAAAATAAGATGAGAAATCAAGAAAAGGAAAAGAAAGAGGAAAGAAAAGAGAAGAAAATAAGATGAGAAATCAAGAAAAGTAAAAGAAAGAGGAAAGAAATAGAAGAAAATAAGATGAGAAATCAAAAAAAGAAATGAAAATGGAAAGAAAAGAGAAAAAAATAAGATGAGAAATCAAGAAAAGGAAAAGAAAGAGGAAAGAAATAGAAGAAAATAAGATGAGAAATCAAGAAAAGGAAAAGAAAGAGGAAAGAAAAGAGATGAAAATAAGATGAGAAAACAAGAAAAGTAAAAGAAAGAGGAAAGAAATAGAAGAAAATAAGATGAGAAATCAAGAAAAGTAAAAAAAAAAGAGGAAGGAAAAGAGAAGAAAATAAGATGAGAAATCAAAAAAAGAAATGAAAATGGAAAGAAAAGAGAAAAAAATAAGTTGAGAAATCAAGAAAAGGAAAAGAACGAGGAATGAAAAGACAAGAAAATAAGTTGAGAAATCAAGAAAAGGAAAATAAAGAGGAAAGAAAAGAGAAAAAAGTAAGATGAGAAATCATGGAAAGGAAAAGAAAGAGGAATGAAAAGAGGAAAATAAGACGAGAAATCAAGGAAAGGAAAAGAAAGAGAAAAAAGAAAGATACAGAAGAAATAGAAAGTGAAGAAAAAAATAAGTGAGAAAATGTAGTGATTGAAGAATCATTGAAAATGGCGAAAAGTGAGAAGTTTTAAATTTGGAGCAGAAATGTTTTTCAGACAGAAAATTGGTTAAAATGTTGCAGCTCAAATCTTTTAGCGTTTTTTAAATTGATGAAATCCTATGTACAAACAGAAATATTATTCATAAAACGTGAATTAAAGGATATCTAAAAAAAAATAAAGCAATCCTATGATGTAAATTCATTAGACCTAATATTATAAATTAGAATTATAATAAAATAAATAAAAATAGAATAAAATAAAATACAATAAAATACAATAAAACAAACATAAAATATTAAAAAGTATAATAATAATAGATACAAAATAATAACTAAATAATAATTTTTCCCACCTGAATCTATTCTGCACATATACAAATCTACCATCCGCCCGTGTATTGAATATTGCTGCCATATCTGGTCGGGTACCCCTGCTGCTCTCCTTGGGCTTCTTGACAAAATACAAAGGAGGATCTGTAACGTGGTTGATACTGACTTGGCAGACCGGCTGCAGCCGCTCTCACACCGGCGTGATGTGGCTTCCCTGTGCCTCTTCTACAACTACTTTCATGGCTTCTGCTCCGATGAGCTTAGATCACTGGTGCCGCCTAAGCAGGAATTTACACGAGATACTAGATTAGCAACTAGGTCCCACCCTTTTACAGTTAAACAAATAAGATGTAACCGTAAATTCTACTCCAATAGCTTCTTTTCTCGCGCTTCCCGCCTGTGGAACTCCCTTCCACAAGTCTGCTTTCCCGACAGTTACAATCTCCAGGTGTTTAAATGTAGGGTCAATAGACACCTCCTATCACACTAACTCCCAACTATTCTCACAACACTCTCATCTACCCAACCCTCATTCTCGGTATCCTTACCCGCCTATCACCCACCCTCTGTCTTTCCTATATTTAATCAGCCTTTCTCCACTCTACGTAGCCCCCTGCACAGTAGTGTCAGTGACATGCCTTGCTCGGGGTGAAACGCTTATTAACAAAAAATACAAAATAAAAAATAAAGTAAAAATAAAAATAAAATAAATACAATAAGCTAATCCATGGCTAAATATACTAACAGTAATTATTAAATGCAATAATAGTATTTAAGACCATAAATCGATCAAATTGTCATATAACATAAACATAAGCAGAAAGATTTTATAATTGAAGGAAAGTATCAAGATAGTAAGGTAAATACTATAAAATGTTTACAGTTGCTATAGTTTAATACCTTAGATTTAATAATACTAGCAGTATTGTAAGATTAATCCTTTAATATCTTTACAACTTACTGTAGTTTCATGCTTTTGATTTAGTAATATATTACTTTTCATGTACTTAATAATTTCCATGTTCTCTTGAAAGCACAGGAAACATGGTTTGTTCACCGATCTAGAGATTCTAGCTTTTTTGAGAATTTTCCATTTATATTTAGGTCTTTTCTTCTCCTCTTTTGACTTCCCAAAATATTTAGAAAGTGAGGTCAAGTTTTATTTCTCCCTTTTTGTAAACGATGAGAGATGATTATAAAAACAATTTTTAAACTGGTTCATTGTCTTTCCAATATACACATTAGTAACCGTTGAATTTTTACTGATGAGATAGAATATATATAGACAAGAGATTTAGTTAAACACTTTTTAGATAAAGCGTATTGGTAGGGATTTCTACAACTGTATAGGTTGGGACTATGGTACAAATTAAGATCAGTAGTAGACGTACTATTATTTTTGTTCTATAATTTCGATATTTTATTGTTATATAATTTAATTATTTCTTCTAAATTAGTAGTGCAACTATAACTAAGTTTTAGAGTGTTCCAACTGAAAGTTTTTACTTAAAAGATTATTTTTAGGACAAAGTTTATCAATCAATTAAGAAATTTATGTTCCAGTTTAATATTAACTAATATTAATATTAATATTAATATTAACTAATTGATTAAATGAAGGATTATACCATATGATTTTTTTCTGATTTTATTTTTTCTAGAACAACTATCAGTCAATCAGTTAAGTGCCTTACGTGATACACGCTTTGGGCGATCATGTCTGGAAAGAGACATGACTGACTGGACAGACGATTATCCCGTAGTAGGTTGCCATTGCTTTCTGCGGTAGACTGGTTGCCGACCAAGTCTATAGAACCCAATCTGTCCTGTTATTTGACTCATACCTAGAGAGGGAAGAGATAGATTATATTATTAAGTAGTATTTAGTAGGGGATCAGTTTATTACTTCATAACAATAGAAAACCGATCCCCCACTTTATGCCCAGTAGAAGCCGTAATCATGTTTCCAACTATTATATTCAGTCATTTAGTTAAATGTCATACGTGATACATGCTTTGAAGGAAAGAGACATGACTGACAGGGTAGAAGATTATCCCGCATTAGGTAACCATTGTTTTCTGAGGTAGACTTGTTGCCAGAACGTAATCTGTCCTGTTATTTAACCCATAACTGGAGGAAAGTGACGGATTAATACGTTTCCTAAGGGTATTTGTGCGTAAGTGAATACAACGAATTTAGCTGGGATTCGAACTCGGCTCCTCGATTTGTCGTTCCGAGTCGATATCTACTGCACCACAACGCACAACTATACTCTTCCACAAATCTAATCTCAGAAAATCGAAATCCGCTATCCCATTAGAATTTTATTGTAAATTTTTTTTTTTTTTTTTCGAATATTTCTTTGCTATAGGAGCGTATGTGTATGCGACGTTTAACCGATGACGGAATATGTTTGATAACAGGTGGTTGATTAGAACCAACGTTTATATAAATTGTGTTAGAATCTCTATGTGATCGATCCTGACTTGGCAGCTCAGGTACTGTCACTTTCTTACCGGCGCAATATGACTTCTCTGCGTCTCTTCTACAAATACTTTCACGGCATCTGCTCCGATGAACTTAGCTCTCTGCTGTCCTTTTTATATGAATTAACTCGAGCCACAAGATTAGCGACTATGTCCCAACCTTTTACTGTGAAATCAATAAAATTTAAACGTAAATTCTATTCCATCAGCTTCTTCTCTCGCATTTCCCGCCAGTAGAATTCCCTTTGGTTTATTTGCTTCTCCGACAACTATAATCTCCGAAATTTAAATGTAAAGTCAACAGTCATCTCCTATCTCACTGACTTACATCCTCTCTCTCATGCTCCTTTCTCCGTCCACTCCACTCTCATCAATATTCCCATTCTTTTCTTACCCACGTCTTGACACCCCTATAACCTGTCACTCTTTCTCATAACTTTCTTCCTATTTAACCCTCTGTGAAATATTGGTAGTAAAATGCCTTGCTTGGGGCGATATGATTATAAAAACAAAAAAAAATGATAGATAGATAGATAGATAGATAGATAGATAGATAGATAGATAGATAGATAGATAGATAGATATAACAACCTTTCGTTTACTTGCTTCCCCGACAGCTACATTCTCCAATACTTTAAATTTAAAGTCAATAGTCATCTCCTATCTCACTGACTTACATCCTTTCTATTACATGCTCCTGTCTCCCTCCATTCCACCCTCATCAGTATTCGCATCCCTCTGTTTACCACTTCCTGACACTCCCTATAACCTGTCAATCTTTCTCATAAATTTTCTTCTATGTAAACCCCTGCGCACCAATTATAGTAAACTGACTTGCTTGGGGCGATATGATTTTAAAAAATATTCATAGATAGAGTGTTTGTAGCATTTTGAAGAAGTACAACGAGACTCACAGTATTGGAAATAAATCACGGACTGTCAGAAAACAGCTAATCTCCGCAAAAATGGAAAGTAAAACTGTTAGAATGATCTCGAAGAATTCTCACTTAATAACGAAGATTATATTATTAAGTAGTATTTAGTGTGGGATCAGTTTATTATTTATACAATAGAAAATCGATCACCCACTTTATGCCCAGTAGAATCCTTAATCATGTTGCTTGGAGCGATATGATTTTATAAAAATATTCATAGATAGAGTGTTTGTAGCATTTTGAAGAAGTACAACGAGACTCATCGTATTGGAAATAAATCGTGGTCTGTCAGAAAACGGTAAAGATGTAAAGACATTATGGTTGAATGTATCGACGAGGAAAGTCAATACACGCTTTCCTCGAGCAAAGACAGTTGCAAAGGTAGAGAGTAATGAAAAGAAAAAATACACGTGGTGATGTGGAAAGGACTGGAGTCAAGTGGATAAGAGATGGGGATTGACATTGCGTTTAAATACCTGGAGGCTGTACCCATCAGAAAAGCAAGTATACAGAAGGAAGTTCAACAGGCGGAAAGTGCGAGAAAAGAAGCTAATGGAGTAGAATTGTCTGTTGCATTTGGTTGATTTAACTGTAAATGGGTGGGGCCTTGTTGCCAGTCTGGTCGCACGAGTAAATTCTTGTGGAGATGGCACCAGTGAAATGTTTATCACCTAAAATCTAGATTAGCTCATGCTAAAACCTATCTAGAATATGGGAGTAAATATTAGAACTTTGTTTTATGGTCAGATGAATTCAAACTCATAATGTTTTCTCCCATGAACTTCGGTTTGTATCTAGGAATGTGATTGAAGCTCACAAACCAAAAAATTCCCTTCCAGAAATTAAGCAAGGTGGTGGGAGCATTCTGCGCTGTTTTTTTTTTTTTTTTTTTTTTTTTGCTGCTTCTTCACCAGGATAACTAGAGAGAACGCAGGGCATCATGGATAAAGAGCAGTATTTGGATAAATTTCGTCCTTCCATCTATTTAATCAAGCTCACTAAGTGAGCTATTGCGATTTTTTTATCTATTCCACTTGCCTTCAGTTGGTCATGAGAGTATCAAATTTTCTAAGCACTCTTTCCTAATTATGTGCCATGGAACTTCAGCTTCTTCTTGCTGATGTTATTTATAAGTTTTCTTTTACCAGTTTCTCTAAAGTTTCGTCACTTCTTACGCATTCGGTCTAGGATATCCTTAGCATCCTTCTGTAGAACCACATTTCTGTTACTTCAAATATCTCTTCATCTTTAAGGAGATTGTTCAGCATTCACTGTCGTATAGAAAGTCTGATAACACAGTTCAGTACTCTTTTCTATGTATCTAAGGAATTTTTTCCTCTTTCTTCATACTTTGTTTAGCTTTTGAAAAGCGTCTTTCTTCCGCCATCCCTATGTGCATTTGGACGCCAGTACCATACCCTTCGTGCTTAGTTAAACAAGCCTTCCAGAGATTTTGCAGTTTGATCCCAGAATAAGATATGGATTATTCTAAGATCCTTTCCAAATCTTCTTCTTCTATGTGCCTTGTCCTTTCAGGACGTAGGCGATCATGGCCTTCCACGTGTCTCTATCCCTGGTGGCTCTTAGCACACATTTTCTCCTGTAACATCTCGCGGCCCCCGTTTTGTCATCCACCTGATCAGGCCCTTCAAATATGTTATCCGCTGCTTTCCTCTGTCTCTTTTTCCCGCTGGATGGCCTGTTAGTATCAGGTTCTCTAAGCACTTCTTCCTCATTACATGTCCCATGAACTTCAGTTGTCTCTTCCTGCTGCTCAATATTAATTTCCTTTTTGTTTCCATTCTTTCCATCACATCATCTTTGCTCGCATGCTCGGTCCACGATATCAGCGACATCCTTCTGTAGGACAACATTTCAGTTGCTTCAAGTTTTACCTTCATCTTTAATTATATTGTCCAGCATTCACTACCATATTGAAGAACTGACTTCATCTAGTTTTCCAAAAGGTTCTCAAAAATCCTAGTGCCATACCTTGTCAAATTGAAGCAAATATTAACAATATAAATATATATTGATTGATTGTTTAATTACTTAGTTTCTGGTTATAATAATATTAGACCAGTGCACATTTGTATAAAAAGTGTTCAATACAATTATATTGTAGAACTTTTGAATATTTTCCATTTGTAAACGAGTTATTACGCGACTTATGTTTCTACAATAGTGGTGTCTTCAGGTGATTTTCAATAAATTATTGAAAATCGCCTGAAGACCACTCATGGAAGAAACCTAGCTCGCGTAATAACTCGTTTACCAATGGAATATATATATATATATATATATATATATATATATATATATATATATATCTACAAAAGTGGTGTCTTCAGGTGATTTTCAATAAATTATTGAAAATCGCCTGAAGACACCACTCATGGAAGAAACCTAGGTCGCGTAATAACTCGTTTACCAAGGGAATATATATATATATATATATATATATATATATATATATATATATATATATAGTTATGAGCAGACTGAGACATATATACAAACAGATAGATTATTTCTGTTAGAATGCTTTAAAATATTCCTTACGTCTAAAAATATTCTGTTCGAAAATGTAAAAAAAAAAGAGAAAGTAATGTGTGCCCCAGTACAAATGTACGGATTTGAGTGCAGTGCCCCGAAAACTTATACGCCTAAATAATTTGCGTCTCTGTCGACGGTCGTTACCCATACGCGCCATCCCCGGCCAAAGCCATCTCATCCCCAAGCCTGTCGATTGTGTCTCACGGCCGATGTTAGACGCGAACGGACATGAACTGAAACCTTATACGCCGACCTTTTCTGCAACAACTGCTGGTATGGGATGTATGTTGTCATAATGTATGCGTCTTAGAAATTCACCAAAAACAGTCAATGATAAAAAAAAAATGTTCCAGAGCCGTTACCTTTTAGCTATTCCTTGAATACTCCAAAAATAAGAGTGTGTACGTATTTAACGTTGCCTAGATAGATTTTTCGCACTCACTCACTCACTCACTCACTCACTCACTCACTCACTCACTCACTCACTCACGCACTGACTCTTTGAGCGATCGTGTGTTTTGGTGCTCATATATTACAGGTATTTTGTTCTTTTGGAGATATATTTATTTCTACTAATATCCCTATGGGTAAGCATGAGGGTTCGTGAAAACAATTATGCTTTTTATGGTATGTAACGTATCAAAGTTTTGGTACCTGTTTAATGTTTGAAGTCATTATTGATAGGTTTATGTTTGTTAACAGCTAGATAAGGTAGAGAATGAGATAGATAGATAGATAGATAGATAGATAGATAGATAGATAGATAGATAGATTTAGATAGATAGACAGATAGATAGATAGATAGATAGATAGATAGATAGATAGATAGATAGATAGATATCGCCCTGATACCATAAGATCCCAAGTAGGTATGTACGCCGGTGACACCACTGGTGTGGGCGACAAAGCTAACCTTGCAGCCGAGCTTGAAAAGGACCTCCAATCCGTAGTGGACTGGGGTAAGAAATGACTCGTAAATTTTAATGCTTCTAAAACGAAGCTGCTATCAATTAACCATCATAGACAATCGCACCTACCTCCCATTACCATGGACCCAGAGAGTAAAACACTAAGCCTCCTTGGGTTCACACTTTCAGCGGACCTCAAGTGGAATGACTATATCGAATCCATTGCTAAATCCGCTGCTATGAAAGTCGATTCTCTGTGCAGGGCTCTGAAGTTTTTTCCGTCTGAAACTATCCTACACATATGTAAATCTACCATCCGCCCGTGCATTGAATACTGCTGCCACATCTGGTGGGGTGCCCCTGCTATTCTCCTCGGGCTTCTTGACAAAGTACAACGGTGAGTCTCTAATGTGATAGATACCGACTAGGCAGACCGGCTGCAGTCTCTCTCTCACCGGCGCGACGTGGCTTCCCTGTGTCTATTCTATAAATACTTTCACGGCTTCTGCTCCGATGAACTTAGATCACTGGTGCCCCCTAGGTACGAATTTGCACGAGATACTAGATTAGCAATTAGATCCCACCCTTTCACAGTGAAACCGATAAAATGCAACCGCAATTTCTACTCCAACAGTTTCTTTTCTCGCCCTTCCCGACTGTGGAATTCCCTTTCACATGATTGCTTCCACGACGGCTACAATCTCCAGGAGTTTAAATGTAAGGTCAATAGACACCTCCTAACACACTAACCATCTTTCAAACACTCTTCCTATCTACCCAACCCCCAGCCTCGGTATCCTTACCCATCTATCACCCTCCTTCTGACATTTACTATATCTAACCACTCTTTCTCTTTACCTTCCCCTATGTAACCCCATGCGTAATAGTGGCAGTGGAATGACTTGCTTGGGGTGAAATGATTAAAAAAAAGATAGATAATGAACAGTTTAGATAGATAGATAGATAGATAGATAGATAGATAGATAGATAGATAGATAGATAGATAGATAGATAGATGTTTCGAATTCGAATTCCAGTTGAATTGGCAATGTGAAGACAAGATACTTGGCAATGTGAAGACAGTGCTTGGGATTTGGAAAGAGTGAATGTTTCGAATTCGAAATTCAGTTGAATTCTTTGCATTCACAAACGCACAAATACCTGCGGGACATATATTAATCCGTCCCTTCTCTTCAGTTATCTGTTAAATAAGAGGACAGATTATATAGCCTTGGCTGGCAACCAGTCTACCGCAGAAAGCAATAGTAACCTACTGCTGGATAATCTTCTGCCCAGTCAGTCATGTCTCTTTCGAGAAATGATCGCATAAAGCGTGTATCACGTATGGCACTTAACTGACTGACTGGATGTTTCTAGTGGTGATTAATTAGGTACAGCAGCAAGGAAAACTAACTCTGATCGGGCTGATAAGAAAACTTCTCCCGAATTTGTTGTTCTTGTCCTCAAAATCAACGTACAGTCTTACATCAAGTCCCTTGTGGAGGTAGGACAGAGGTAGTGCTGCCCTGCATCAAGAGAGCGGCTTACTGGAAAATTATATCCGGCAGATAGATATTTAAGTGTCATACGTGATACACGCTTTGGGCGATCATGTCTGCGAAAGAAACATGACCGAATAGGCAGAAGATTATCTCGCAGTAATTTACCTTTGATTTCTGCGGTATTATTTAACCCCTAACTGGAGGGAAGAGGCGGATTAATACTTTTACCAAGGTTTTTTGTACTTAAGTGAATGCAAGGAATTCAACTGGAATTCCAACTTGACTTTTCGATTTGTCGTTCCGTGTTGATATCCATTGCACCACAACGCACCTCCAGTGATCTGGTAACAGAAACCACCCTACACAAACAGGAGAACGGAGGCAATTCAGACAATTCCTAATAACACTTTGCATCTTGTCAACAGACTCCACAGACTGCAACCTCCTTGATTAATATGCGTGGCGCGCAGTTATAAAGGCAAAGATAATGACAGCATTCAAAAGTTAAACATGGGGTCCTTCCAGAATAGATTCAGAATATTCCGAGACTAAACTATCGCCCGGTTCACACTCCACCCACGTCTATTGAACAGGTGAAGAGGCTCATCTCGTGTTCCCTGTTTTGCATGTGGTTTCCGGCTTTCTCTTTTCCAATCTTTTTACTCTTTTCTTTTTTTTTTTTTTCAATTGGAGTAGATAGACTAAACTATCGCCCGGTTCACATTCCACCCACGTTTATTGAACAGGTGAAGAGGCTCATCCCTTGTTCCCTGTTTAACATGTGGTTTCCGGGTTTCTCTTTTTCAGTCTTTTGACTCTTACGTAGCCCCCTGCGCATCAGTGCCGTTACCGCCTTGCTCGGGTTGATATGATTAAAAAAAAAACTTCTGTAGGCCATGGTGATTTTAGTGAATAAATTTACTCACTAGTATTACACGATATATATATATTTTAATTTTGGGTCAGTCAGTTAAGTGCCATACCTGATACAGGCTTGGGCCATCATGTCTTGAAAGAGACATGACTGACTGGGCAGAACATTATCCCGCAGTAGGTTGCCATTGCTTTCTGCGGTAGACTGGTTGCCGACCAAGGCTATAGAACCCAATCTGTCCTGCTATTTAACCCATAACTGGAAGGAAGAGACGGATTAATACCTTTCCCAAGGCTCGTAAGTGAATACAATGGATTAAACTGGAATTCGAACTCGGCTCCCCAGTTTCTCGTTCCGAGCCGATATCACTGTACCACAACGCACATCCTAATTTTGGGTACTGTTAAAATGAGATGTCCGTTGTATTTTCATTTTTGCGTAATTTAGACAACAGTTTAACCATTTCTGATAAATATATACAAAAATAGAAGATAATATCTCGCTCTTCTTCTCTCTCTCGTACAATCACTCTCTCTCTCTCTCATTCATTTTTCTCTCATACACACACTTTCTCTCTCTCTCTCTCTCTCTCTCTCTCTCTCTCTCTCTCTCTCGTTCTCAGAAAAAAGACCCTGCTCTCTCTGTATATATACACGAGTGCAAGTGATCTCCGAATCCGCTACAATTAATATACGACTAGTATTCTTCAGCGTATCACATTATTTTACTAAATTCGTGTTAATACTACGTGGGATGAGAATGTTTTTCAAATAAATTAATATCACCAGAATATAATCTGAGAAACCTAAAATTGAAGTAATAACAGTAATGATAATAATTGTTTACTTCTGTCTATTTGAGCAACGAAAATGAAGCTTCAAATATTGGTTTTCATTGTAACAGTATATATATGTATATGTGTGTGTGTGTGTGTGTGTGTGTGTGTGTGTGTGTGTGTGTGTGTCGATGTAGGAAAATATGTATCTATATTAACATATATATATAGTAACACTACATTAAGTACTCTTTTATTATCACCTGAATAACATTTTACATGTGTTTACCCTCTTATGTAAATTATTTAACGCAATTCTCTCTCTCTCTCTCTCTCTCTCTCTCTCTCTCTATATATATATATATATATATATATATATATATATATATATATATAATTATATGGTTATCGGTTATCTCAATTTTACATTGCAACATGGAAATTTCTGTTTCGAGATTAATTCTCATCTCATCATCAGGCAATGTTGGTGTGGTTGTGCAGATGATTTACATCTGCACAACCACACAACCATTACTTTCTGCGGTACCTTTGCACAACCTTTACTTTCTGCGGTAGACTGGTTGCCCGTCAAGTCTATAGAACCAAATCTGTCCTTCTATTTAACCCATAACTGGATGGCAAATTAATACCTTTCTGAAGGTTATTTGTGCGTAAGTGAATGCAATAGATATCTGCTCTGAATGAAAAATTGGTGGGCTGAGTTCGAATTCTGTTTGAATTCTTTGTATTTAATTACGGGCAGGCTGTAGTAGAAAGAAATGGCAATCTACTGCATGAATATCTTTTGCTTAGTGTTGTCGATTCCGGGTGAGGAACCGCCCAAAAAAATAAATAATTATTATGTACAAAGGGGCGATCCCCAACACTTAGTCTGTCATCTCTCGAAAGGATTATGATCACGTATTGCACATATGTGCGTTGTGGTGCAATGGATATCGGCTCGGAACGAGAAATCAGGGAGCAGAGTTCGAATTCCAGCTGAATTCATTGCATTCACTTACGCGCAAATACCCTTGGGAAAGGTATTAATCCGTCTCTTCCTTCCAGTTATGGGTTAAATAACATGACAGATTGGGTTCCATAGCCTTTGTTGGCGACCAGTCTACCGCAGAAAGCAATGCAATCTACTGCGGGGTAATCTTCTGCCCAGTCAGTAGTGTCTATTTCGAGACATGATCGCCCAAGCGTGTATCACGTATGGCATTTAAGTGACTGACTGAATATAGTAGTTAGAAACATGAATATGCCTTCTACTGGTCATAAAGTGGGGGATCATTTTTCTATTGTTTTGAAGTAATAAATTGATCCCCCACTAATTATTACTTAATAATATAATACATATCTTCCCCCTCTAGCTCTGATTTAAAATAACATGACAGATTGGTTTCTATAGCCTTCGTCGGCAACCAGTCTACCGCGAAAGCAATGGCAACCTACTGCGGGATAATCTTCTGCCCACTCAGTCATGTCTGTTTCGAGACATGATCGCCCAAGCGTGTATCACGTATGGCACTTAACTAACCGACTGACAGGGAAGTAACATTACATCGATGGAAAAATTACGCCACATAGAGACCAATAAAATTAGAATAATGCAAAAAGATCTAAAAAAATTGACCGCCCAGAACAACTTTCATTTCTCAATTAGATAAAAAAACTAAATCCGTTCCAAAGTAAGGTCCAGAAATACCATAACCTTCTAGTATTTCGAATCCTGAATAATGCTTTCGAGATGTCGAAATCAATAAACCGAGCTTCGATTGATTACACTGGTCAACATGATTTTTCGTGCCATCACGTTTCTTAGCTAATCTGATGGTGCTGATTCCGTAAATGATCTTGGATTTTTGTGGTTACCGTTTTTGCTGGACTGAAATTTCTCATTTTTGGCAAAAAGATCAATTTACGATCTTCGCTGATCGCAACATTTATTTAATTTTGGTCGTAAAAACACATCAATTTTCAAGAAGACCGAGCAATTTATGTCAGCCACCTAAAACAAAAAATATTTTTATACGAAAAAAGTGTTTTTGCGTCAAAAATTTTAAAATAGAAAAATCGAATTTTTCCAATTTATCGCCAAAATATCAAATTAACTGATAAAATTTTCAGTCATACGCTTTATCAGTAATACGCTAATATAAGAATTAAGGTTCATTTTTTTTTTTTTTTTTTACATAGACATCTAGATAAATTTCCGGATAATTACGCCGATGTGAATGATAAGCAAGGAGAACGATATCATCAGAATATCAAAACAATGGAAAAACGCTTCCAGGGATGGTGGAACAAAGGAATGATGGCTGATGACTGCTTGTGTATCAAAAATGTCTTAAATAACATTGAACATGACAGACAATCAAAAAAGAGAGCCTTTTTACCATAGTTCTTATGTTCATGAAAATTTTATTTTTGCTGTTAGTTTATTAAATGATTCGATGAAAATACTTCTTGGTCTTGGTATATTCAATCAGGTTATTTTTAAAGACTTAGGTTCTGATTATTTAAAAAAAACAGTATTTCTCAAAAAGCTGACCCATATTTGTTAGTTTAAACACAGATTGAGATTTTTTTACGATTTTCGTTAGCGAAATATTGTCATCGGTTAATATCATACATACAGAAATCAAATGAAAAAAAATGCTTTTTTTTTTCAAACTGTGGTATATCTGCACAGCAAAATAACCAAGAAAAGTGATGTCTTTTTCAGATTCAGCGCCCTCAGATGAGCTGAAAAAAATGTTTGGTTTGTCGATACTATTTCAATTTTTCTATTTACCAGTGTTATTTCCACAATAATCCATAATACAGTACTGTGCAAAAGTATTAGTACAAAAACTATTTTATCTTTTATGAGGCATATTGACAGAAAATAAACAATTTAATTTAAGTAATTTTATTTGATTTACTTAACAAATGCTTTAACAAGAAAAAATTATTTTACAAAATAAATTTGATATTTAGTATAATAGCCTTTCGCTTTGATCACAGCCTTCATTCTGTCAGGCATTGGCGGGGGGGGCGATTCAAATTCCGAAGCCTTCATTCCTCTTCATTTTCAGTTAAATAATTCTTACAAAGAATTTCACCCTGTATTTGAATTACAGTCAGGTTTTTAGGAAAATCACCCCCGTCCTAATACTTATATATATATATATATATATATATATATATATATATATATATAAACAGTACCTGACATAATTATTAGGCCATCAGAATGTTTTAAAAAAGTTGTGTATTTCATACTATTTTTAGTATTTATTGCCAAGTAAATAATTGTAAATAAAAATAGAATGGTTCTTTTGTTAATACTGCACAATAACATGTGCATCAATTGGATTTATAAATATTTAATAATTACCTACATTGCAGTTCCATCAGTGAAAGAATAAAGAAAATTTAGGGAGATTCGGACGAGTTCATCTTTGTTTCCTTGCCTTGTAAAAATTTGCAAGGTAATAATAATAAAAACTATTCTATTTTTATTTGGCAATAAATACTAAAAAATTAGTATGAAATACACCATTTCTTTAAAAAAAAACCTTTGTGTGTGTGTGTGTGCGTGTGTGTGTGTGTGTGTGGTCATTTGCTGATACCCCTAGAAGAATGGACTGAGGATCGAACGATTACAAAATGGTTTGGAATATATATTATTCTTTTCTTTTTTGTTTGTAACCTGAAATAATATAATTAATCTTCTGTTGATAAGAATGCACTGATACAAGTCTTTGGACAAATCTTTCAGGCGATATAGAGGAACAAAGCTTACCCCAATAGAAATAAAATAAAGACGGACTAAAAACCTATCAAGTCGGCATTTTACTTACACTGGCCGTTTAAATGCGCACTAACAGGCTTATCACCATCAAGACAGGAAATATCAGAAATCCGAGTAGTCGTAAATCTGGTCGAACCGACTGACTTATGTCGCAAACTTTAATGAAGAGCAAACGGAAATCAGCCTGTTTTTTGCGTAAAGTCTTCTGGACTTGAATGTTTAAAAGACGGGAAGATTTTTCTCCGATCGTGCACACTAAATAATTCAGTCAGTTAAGTGCAATGACTGACTGGGCAGGAGATTATCCCACAGTAGGTTGCCATTGCTTTCTGCGGTAGACTGGTTGCCAACCAAGGCTATAGAACCCAGCCTGTCCTGTTATTTAACCCATAACTAGAAGGAAGAGACGGATTAATACCTTTGCTAAGCGTATTTGCGGGTAAGTGAATGCAAGGAATTCAAGTGGAATTCGAACTGAGCTCCTCGATTTCTCGCTCCGAGCCTATATCTACTGCACCATAACGCACATATCTGAACAAACGATGACAAGTCAGTCAGTTAAGTGCCATACGTGAAACACGCTTGGGCGATCATGTCTCGAAAGAGACATGACTGACTGGGCAGAACATTATCCTTCAGTAGGTTGCCATCGCTTTCTGCGGTTTCTAATCGCTTTCTCCCCGGTTTCTCGTTCCGAGCCGATATCCACTGTACCAAAATAATTACCGATATCCACTGTGCTAAACCATTACAGAACCTAAAAAATATATTCTTAAGAGCAATTTTATGCTTATTTTGGCATTAATTGTGTCAGTCAGTTAATTTTCATACATGACACACGCTTAGGCGATCATGTCTCGAAATAGACATGACTGACTAGGCGGAGTTTTCCACAGAAGGTTGCAATTTCTTTCTGCCTTAGACTGGTTGCGAACCAAAGCTATAGAACCCAATCTGTCCTGTTATTCAACCCATAGATAGAGAAGAGATGGATTAACATCTTTCTAAGTATATTTGTGTGTAAGTGAATGTAAAGAATTCTAACTGGGCTCCCCCATTTCTCATTCCGAAACGAAATTCATTACATCACAACACATATTCTATATAATACCTACAAAAAATATACAAAGTGCGGCATAATTACTTCCCACATATTAAACTGTCGCCTTCGTATTGCTGTTTAACATAAACCACTGGCAATGGCATTTTTCTCTAACTAATATGTTATTATTTTTTTAAAAGCCATCATTTGCTATATTCATTTAATCTGTTGCACACCATGTGTATTATGCTGAAACGGTTTTTTTAAGACTAGTGGATCTTTAATTGCAACACAAAGCTTTTCTTTTCATGTTACGTCGGAATTATGCTGTTCTGATGAGAAAATTGATATCTACTGTGGGTTCAGGACCACATTTACTTCGCTTAAAAAAAAGCCACTTGGAAAATCTCGAAGCACCCAAACTTCGGAAGCACAAGACGATGGAAAACTTTAAAGATCTTCTCCAAAAGTGTTTGCCAAATAGAGGCTACTATTGGTAGGAAGTCATTTTTAAAATGTATCCTCTACAGTATTTAAATTATTCGGACTATTGTCCTCATGTTTGTTGCCATTTGTACGAAGTTTCGGCCGTCGTTCGCTCAAGTAATGTCGAACCGAACCCTCAATCACTGGAGTATATAATCCTCAGTCCTTGCGTAAAGACTCGATTGGAAGTCATCAATTATCTCCCTGTAACCCTGCAAGTTACTTGTTCGCCACTGCTGTAGCCAGGTTTTGAACTCACAACTCTAAGAGTAAATTCAAGAACTAATCAATGTCTATATCCACTGGGTCATGTGTCCTTAAGGACAAGAACAACTGAATTTTTGGGTCTTATAAACCTAATATCCTGTAACCCTTTTTTTTTAACCATTCATATTCCAGTTTTTTAATGTTAATGGTTTTCTCTAGTACTTTTAATGTTAATGGTTTTCTCTCATATTTTTTACTGGAGATCTTATTGCATTTTTTTTCTCTTCGAAATTTCTAGCACCTAAAGGAGGCCGGGGCATACAACGACCGAAACGTCGTACAAATGGCAACAAAGATGAAGACAATAGTCCGAAGAATGAAAAAGATTTTAAATACTACCTCATTTCAAATATATACACAAATACTGAAGCCTATGTTGAAACAACAGTGAATTAAATTTCTAAATAGAATTTACCCTGGTTTTTGTCCACGTATAAAAGGCGGCAGTTATTTCTGTCGCACTCTGTATTTTAATTATTTTATATTATAACATTAAAATGAGAAAAAAGACGATGGTTTCTTAAATTTAATATTCTTTAACAGTATGCCATACCTTGAAGAATTCCATGTAAAGGTAATTGTGTATTTTTTGCATCAAGTTATCGCATTTTTTTAACTCTTTCCTCTTTGAGAAGTAAGCATGCAGTCATAGCACTCTCTTAGATGGTTTTTCCGGATTTATTTGCAAGCAAACACTTACGGAAATGACGTAACCATATGTTTAAACAGCCACGTCATTTTGCTAATTAGTCATTTAAACCTGAATTATGAATGAACGATTCATGTGTTTTTGGAAAAAAAAAATTAAGACACTGATGACATTCGCTCTTCGCCAATAACACATTAACTGATGATGCCCGAAATTTAAAGGTTAAATCAAAAAACACACTCTTCGTATTCAGGTTTTCCTCGTCTGTTGATTTACTGAAGTACAAATTTAAAACATGAAACTATCATTTGACATGCGGTGAGCTCTATATATATATATATATCGACATCAATGAAATCGTGTGTTGCGGGAATTTGCAGAATCGTCTTCTGGTTTAAAAAAATCCTGGTATTTGTTGTTTTTCAGAAACCAATTTCTTACACTTTAAAATACTTATTCTGAAAATGAAAAACTGCTATTATAAAATTACTTTCTTGATAAATTAGTGCGACGTTTTTAAAATTAGAATTCAGGATTATTATTGGTTATTATTTAGTATCTTTATTTTATTATATGATGGATAATTAGTGGGCCTTGTGGGTTACCTCACTTACCCCACTTAATTTTGCCAAAAAAGCTCGTTAGGGTGCGCTCTTTAAGTCTGTGAAAAGGCAAGCATCTATCTATCTATCTATCTATCTATCTATCTATCTATCTATCTCATTCTGCTCATTATCTATCTATCTATCTATCTATCTATCTATCTGATGTAATGACTATGTAATGAATATGTAAACAACTTGGTTCACCCTCACTGGAATATGAGGACATCGATGGATCTACCGCTAGAGGTCTTCAAGTTTTCGACTAGAGATCTGTGACTACTGATCTACGACTAGTGACAAAGTCTACGTCTCAGGATACTACATACAACGAGTACCGTTTATTACGTCTACGTACCAGCTTAGGTACATTTGCCTAAACCACTTAACTACCTCGAATTATATATATATCCGTTTCCGGGACATATCACTATCTATCTATCAATCTATCTCAGTCTTGCTTCCAGGTGTAGATGTTATTAATCCGTCTCTTCCCTCCAGTTATGGGTTAAATAACAAGACAGATTGGGTTCTATAGCCTTGATTGGCAACCAGTCTACCGCAAAATGTAATGGCAACCTACTGCAACCTACTGCCCAGTCAGTCTTGTTTAATGGCAACCTAGTACCCAGTCAGTCTTGTCTCTTACGAGACATGATCGCTTAAGCGTGTATCACCTGTGGCACTTAACTGACTAACTGTCTCTTGTAAAGTAGGGGATGCGATGCGGAGTTTGAAGCCGTACAGAGATGCAGCAATTTTTCCTATATCTTTAGTCACGGTTCATTTGTACGATTTTTACTTGAGGTCAGAAAGCCCATAAATTCTCAAAAAGACCCTGTGCTTTCTCTAGGGGACAACCGTTTATTGTGACTGGCTGTAATTTGGGGACCGATTGGTGATAATTATATGTAACTTGTGCCATCAAATGACAGCCAAGGTACTTCTCTTGAGTTTTTAATGTATTGTTCTTACATGTAAGGAGATTACTTTGTGAATTTATTGAGTGCAGACATTCTTCAAATTATTTTTCGTTTCGATCGCTTTACGCAAATGGTGATTTTCTAAGCATAGCTTAGATGTGGCAGAAGGCCGGAATTATGGAGCACCTAGTGAGGATCGAACTCACTACTCAATTGTAATGATCATAGCTAGGATTAGTAAGGAAATACATTAATAGGATGTCCGTTGTGGAGCCTTTAGCAGAGCCTCGTCTGTGTTCCTCTCCACCCGATGGTAGAATATCCGACAGAGTTGTGTTCACGTGAAACACTGGATATTTTCCAGAAACCTCCCCCCCCTTTGAAACCTGGATATTGCTATTGGCGGATTATTTCATGTAGGAAATCCGAGCCCGTAAGCGCGATTTCTCGTAGACCTAGCGTATGGTAAGGTCGGCTTTTACCTAATTTTCTCCAGATAAGACTCCGACTTTCGGCATATCTGCGTCTGGGTTTCTATCTGCTAAGTCGGAGTCCGAGAGTCTGACAAGTCTTAGTTCGAGCGTCAGTTTTTATTTATATAGTGGGCTTACTTTATTTTAGAGCCCACTAGTCATCAGGTAATCTGATACCCTGAATCGACCACTACTGCAGTTTAGCAACTTTGTTGCTTAGCTGATTTTAGCATATGACATTAAAAATTCTATCCGTTCTAAAGATCAAACCATTTAAACTAGCGGATGATTTTGTTAGCAACTGATCAATGGTAAGTGATTAGAAAAAAGAATGGTATGAAGTTAGATAACAACATCTAAAAATGCTTAGAAAAGAAATAAAATTTATTGAAGAAAATGAAAGCAATCAACATAGACATTTAAAAAATAAACAAATATATATATATATCTATATCTATATCTATATATATATATATATATATATATATATATATATACACACACACACATATATATATATATATTGCTTGTTTCGTTTAATGCGTTTCTTTTCATATAAATAAAAAAATAAAGTTGTTCGGTATTCATCCACAGGGAAATCAGGTTTTCAGTCTGGCGAGAACTTTACCCGTTGATTAACCTGAAAAAAATAAGATAAAAAAATAATGTATTATTTATTTTTATTATTATTTGGTAACGTCCGAATAAATAATACAGGCATGCCGAGACACAATATCCATGTTGATTAGCAATAAGTTTTGATTAATCCAAAATGTATGGTATTTATTCATGAAGTAGGGAATCATGTTTATACACAATTCCCTCTCCTTTAAAGATCTTAGAAATCACATACTTTTTGTCCTAATATCTATTCTGCCAATTTTGTTGGGTAAGTGCATTCCTTTCTCCCTCTTGCCTTCAACGGTTTTTTTTTTTGTTGTTAACGGTTGGTAATTTCTTTTTTATATACCCTGAAATCTTTTCAAGAATCGGTTACTAGATTCCAGTATCAATTGGGTGGCATTCTTTAGAAACTGCGGTTGAATTTATTTTTATTATGGCAAGAGAAATTGGGAAATACGTCTGTCCCTAAACAACAAACATGGCTATTAAAACTGTTAAATTCCTAACCTCCTTTTACTTAAAAATATAAAACATAAATTAATCTCGAACTAAAATAATATAAATAATATTTACATCATTTACTCATGGCTAGTCTAGATATAAAATCACTTTTACACTAATGCCCCAGCTGAAAAAATGCTTAAATATCTTTAAAAAAAAAAGCATCTAAAACAATCGGATAAAGCTCTCGCTACCAATAGCTAAAACAATAAAAATCTGCCATCTTATCATCAATCAGTATATGATAAAAATATGGTTTTAAGATATACTATATTTCTATAGGTAAATATATTTACTCAGTCTCCCTACTGAGATGTGATGTAACACAAGGTTGAATTTAATGTGGAGCAACCTGACTTCATATGCCCAAGCCAGGACCAAAATTTTTCAAGTCCCCACAACCATGACATCGATCCATTACTGATACCTCCTTTCTAGTGCAATGAGGGCTGCTGTTCCCAGGGCACTGGGCACCTTTCAGCATTTTGTATTTCTCAGCTGCACCTCTGTCCATGGACAGAGACACAACTGAGCCACACTCTGTTCAAAAACAGATACAATTGAGGATCAACAACAAAAATAACGACTTTTAGTCACTGTTGTTAGTTAAACAATAAATTACTTCAATTAGCATCCCCTGAATTTTCAGTTCACCTTATACATATTTATACAGATTCTTAAATTTAAAATTCCTGAGAAACTTCTTGGAATATGTCTACACAGATCTTTATTGTTATCGTAGTGACAGGATTCCAAACATTAAATAACAACAACAACATATCTTTTAAATGAAACTTTAAAAACGTTGTTTTCTGAAGGGCAAGTAGAAACAGAATGTCAGTTGAAATAACATGTATATATTCTTTTAAGAAATATAAAATAGCAATAAAATGTCCAATTTTTCTTGCAGTGAAGTTTGTTTTGTAAGTTAATCAAATTTTTTAGTGGGGTGGAAATTGGTGGCCAGAATTACTTTATCACGGTCAGTCTAATGTGTTTGTGAGTTGGTAGACAAATGCTGAGTAGCCGGTTGCTGAATAATTCCTTCTATTCTGTGCGTGAACATGGCTTCAGTTGGCGGCTATTGGCTGTTTCTCTTTCATTGTGCGCATATGTGATATACTCACGTGTTGATCAAACTAACCACCGAAATTGTTTTGAGCCTAGAGAAGCAGTATGCTTCTGTTTTTATGCCTGTAAGGAGGCTGGATGTGCGTTGTGGTGCATTGGATATCGGCTCGGAACGAGAAATCGGGGAGCCGAGTTCGAATTCCAGTTGAATTCATTGCATTCACTTACGCGCAAATAACATTGGGAAAGGTATTAATCCGTCTATTCCTTCCAGCTATGGGTTAAATAACAGGACAGATTAGGTTCTATAGCCTTGGCCGGCAACCAGTCTACCTCAGAAAGCAATGGCAACCTGGTGTGGGATAATCTTCTGCCCAGTCAGTCATGTTTCTTTCGAGACATGATCGCCCAAGCGTGTATCACGTATGGCACTTAACTGACTGAAGGGGACTGGAAATATAATTTCACGTGGAGCAATTAAGTTATTAAATGGATACTACATTTACTCATGGAAAATTAAAAATTTTAATATAAATAATCGAGCCAAGAGACTTTTAAATATTTAATTTTTTTGTGTGTGTGTGTGTGTGTGTGTGTGTGTGTGTGTATTTGTAGTTTATTTTTAAGTATGGTATTTTCTGTGTTACATTAAATTAAAAGTTCAAATGTTTCACGGTTTTTTCCCTTACAGAAAAAATTTAGAGAATTATCTCAGTTCTGGTCAACCATAAAATATCTCCAAATCTGACTGTCATCACACATCAATCACTCACTTCAAACTTCGGATAGATCAACGCGCCGTGATGAAGAAAATTGTATTCTTAATTTCATGCTATAAACAATAATACTTGTGCAAATTAGATTAATTTATATTTAAATTTGCTAAGATCTACTTTTTATTTTCGGAAGATTTTTAAAATCGAGAATTAAATTTTGTTTCCAAATATGTCTATCGCTTAAAAATTGCGAAAAAAACTGAAAAAAAATTAAAATTTTAGATTCCAATCAATATAATTTCTGTGTGAAATACATCAGAGTATTCTGCTTACTGGAAATAGTAAATTTAATCATGAAACGTGTTTCAATTAAGGCCACTTAATGATTTAAGAAAACTTTTTATTTATCAAAATTCACTTTAAAATTCAATTAACGCGAATTATCAATAAATTGAAGGTGCATAATATGTATATATATATTGTCCAGTTGTATTTTTAGTTCACTGGTGAAAAGTTATTTTAAGTGAGCAGATTTTTTTACAAAGTGACAGATATTAAGATAAGGAAAGGGCGTTAATATAATGATTGAAATAGCACTGTTGAACGAAGTGACAAGCTTCTCCAGATTATATATATATATATATATATATATATATATATATATATATATATATATATATATATATATGTTACTTTGTAAGGTCAATTACATAGGGGATTGTAATCCGATGAGAATTCAACCAATGGATTTATAAAAGCATTCAATTTATTTTCAATATATATATATATATATATATATATATATAATTGAGCACTATGGGTGAATGATAGATTTTGAAATAGCTACTCACGCATATAGACATCGTTCATTCTGTAACGAATTTGGACACTCTCGGCTACAGGTGTGTGTTTACATTGTATATAACACGCTAAAGTCCTAGTTCCTCTGCCTAGCGCTCATAGTTCAGAGGTAGAATCGCCGACTGGAGTCAATTCGACCAGGATTCAGTCCTGGCTAGAAGCAATACAGATGTCTACACGTACTGATGATCTTTGATTCAGCGAAACAGATTTGTCTGCGGATAACTACATGCGTATGATTTTTGGTAATTAAATTTTAACTTGAATTTTGAAAAATATAAATGTTCTAATTTTAGCTTAATTGAAAGCTAAATGACTGAATTTATTGTTTTAAGTAAAAAAGCAAATATTCTGCTAGCTTTCAAACAGAAATTATTTTGATTAGAGCGTAAAATTTTAAATTTTAAATTCTTTCTGCAAATTTTCGGCCACATTTGAGCGATTCATTCATTTGTAAACAAAAGTTATTTATTTTAAAAATCTTGCAAAAATAAAATATCCATCTGTAACACTTTTCTTTTAGAAAATTAGCATATATAAAGGGATCTTAATCTGATTTGAAACAAATATTTCTTGTCTACGGCACGTAATTTGGAATAAAAGTATTTCTTAATATCTGAGGTCTGATTTCTGTCCTTTCAAGTAGGCAATGACAATCACTTACACAGCTGATGAAGTATATGGTTGACCAGAATTAACATAAATTTATTAAGCCTAGGTTAACGTTTCGTAAGAGGAACCCTTGAAAAACGTAACCTTTTAATGATATGGCATGTATGGCCTATCATAATAAGAAAACAGATATCTACACACAAAAAATATTTTAATTATTTTTAAAAAATTTGTGCATAAAGATTTGTATTACACTTTTCAATTTTCGATTAATATATATAGTCTTCACTTATTACCTTAATAATCTAATTGGAACGAAGAATGGAAAAAAAATTAAAGATTTTTAAAACTTTACAAATTATTATAATTAAAAAAATAAATATGAAAACAATTCTTGTAAAAATTCATTATTTATTGAAACTTGCTTTCCTTCAGACTTTGATATATTTCATATAGGTATATATTGTTTATAAAACAATTAAAAATACAGCTAAATAAAAAATGACATAGTTTTATTACAGTTTTATTTTACTATTCGGATTAGATTTTCTAAAAAGAAGCAACTGTTAAAAAAACAAGAACAGGGGATTTACATTCCCCCAAGGAGTCCTACATAGGTCCAGTAGTCAATTTCTAGAAATTTCAAGAAATTAATTTCAGAGGTAGGGTAACATATATATATATATATATATATATATATATATATATATATATATATATATATATATATATATATATATCCGAGTGGGTACAGAATGAAGAAAGAATTTTTTCCGTTCAAAACATTAATTTAAAACATTGCTCGATATATGATGTATAGAGCTGTGAATATTTATTATAAATTATGTTTTAGAACATGTACATTATTTTTTTAATATATGTCCTCGACAATCATATGTTTGTTTCAACGTTGGGTACGTTTCTTCGGGAGGTAAAAGCAAAAAGTTTTGTTTTTACCTCCCGAAGAAACGTACCCAACGTTGAAACAAACATATGATTGTCGAGGACATATATTAAAAAATAATGTACATGTTCTAAAACTTCATTTATAATATATATATATATATATATATATATATATATATATATATATATATAACAAAATTTTATGAAAATAATGATTTCAAAAATAATTTCACTCATTTGTGAATAAGTCCTGAAAAAATATATACGCCAAGATTTCATAAAAATAGCAATGTAAAAAAATAAGTTGCACTCATTTGTGAATATGTTCTGAACGTTTCATCAAAATCCGAATATTATTTGAGTTTTGCAAGAATTTCCTAATAAATGTGTTTTTCACCGGCAAAAAAGTGAGTTGTGTCATATACGTTTGCCGTAGGAAACTCTTGTAAAAATAAATAAAAAAAAATATTCTAAAAAATTTCGATCGTGTTAGAAAGGATAAAAAAATTAATGAAACAATTAAATAATAGTTTGATCTTTCTTTTTTAATAACATAAATATTTTGAGGAGAAAACTTTTTAAGTTTGGGGCTTTTTAACATCATGATATGCTGTTTGAAAAAACAGCGAATGAGTGAAGGTACATACATACATATATATATGCGTACCTCCACTCATTAGATAGATAGATAGATAGATAGATAGATAGATAGATAGATAGATATGAACAGACTGAGATAGATAGATAGATAGATAGATAGATAGATAGATAGATAGATAGATAGATAATGAACAGACTGAGATAGATAGATAGATAGATAGATAGATAGATAGATAGATAGATAGATAGATAGATATGAACAGACAGATGAGATAGATAGATAGATAGATAGATAGATAGATAGATAGATAGATAGATAGATAGATATGAACAGACTGAGATAGATAGATAGATAGATAGATAGATAGATAGATAATGAACAGACTGAGATAGATAGATAGATAGATAGATAGATAGATAGATAGATAGATAGATATGAACAGACTGAGATAGATAGATAGATAGATAGATAGATAGATAATGAACAGACTGAGATAGATAGATAGATAGATAGATAGATAGATAGATAGATAGATAGATAGATAGATAGATAGCTATGAACAGACTGAGATAGATAGATAGATAGATAGATAGATAGATAGATAGATAGATAGATATGAACAGACTGAGATAGATAGATAGATAGATAGATAGATAGATAGATAGATAGATAGATAATGAACAGACTGAGATAGATAGATAGATAGATAGATAGATAGATAGATAGATAGATAGATAGATAGATAGATTTGTTCTTCGAGGTCATACGTAAATGAATAGTGCTAACAACCGGAAGTAATCACTCTCCTGTAGGACCCGTGAACACTTAGAAACTGACATCTTTTCTCGACACAGCGGCCGCCAGCTGCGTTCCTCGGGCGTCTTCAACTCCAACCCGTCCCGCTCCATCCTCTACGCTACCTCCCTCTTGATGCCATGCTCTCACTTTACTCTCTCTCTCCTATCACTCCACTGATTATTTCGCTCGTTTCCAAGTTTAACTCGCGGTGTCCGTCCGTAAAAACACCTCAGTCGTCATTATTCCGATTAACATAGCCGTTTGCTTCCTTGTCTCCGACAACGCATACCGATTAGATTTGATTTAAGATAGATTAGGCAGATAGGCTCATCTATTTATGTTTTTCATGTGTGTGTGTGTGTGTGTGTGTGTGTCTGTGTGTCTGTGTGTGTCTGTGTTTATATGTATGTTTGGGCAGCAATCATTCGTTTCAATATGTTTCGTTAAAAATTACCGACAAGCAAGATTTATAGTGTGTTGCTTAACTATTATTTTCTGTTAGTAGTGGAGAGTCCGTTCTGGTGCAGGGTAGTTGTCTACTGTTGCAGATTAACGGAATTTGGCATTGTTATAGATAGCCTACTATAAAGTCATAAATTATTACAAATCAAGAAAGGCAATTTGAGTAGAAAAAATAACATTTTATATATACACATATCAATTAAGGTTTTTACAATTGAAGTAATACATGTAGTATAGGTCCAACGGAGGTTGAAATGTTCATGGCAATAAAATGCTGAAAGAGAATTAATGCTTAGGAATTTGGGAGCGTGTAAGTAAAGAATTTCTTTGATGTATTCGCTCCTTAGGTCAGTAAGTAGTTTTTGAGGCAGGGAGGAAGGAAAGAGGTAAGGGAAGCGAGCGTAGTAAGCCACTTGACTTCTTTCAAGGGAGACATTAATTACTCTCTTCTCCTCGAGTCGCTCTGCCTGTCTATACTTTCTGTATCCGCTTTTTATATCTTCCTTTTGGATCACAGCAGCTCATTTGGGATTTCACACTTGTATTTGTTTCTGGGCTTCCCATTGGCTGATAAATAAAATTCGCGTAGGCTCGCGAACTGGAAATTTAATATTTAATTAATTTTTAGTTTTCAACCGGAACATCTGCTCGGAGCCGGCTGTGCATCGACGACTTTTGATCTTTTGCTTTTTGGTCATGAAAGCGCAAACATCCGGTCCATCGCTTTTGCTCGGTATCACCACAGATTTTATTAATTTTTGATTTCATTTTTTCTATTATTCTTACATATTTAGATATGGATTGTAAAAATATTCCGTAATTTTTTACTTTCCAAACGCTTTCAGCCTCTTCACAGGCCATTTTCAAGGATGTTATTTTTCTGGTGCTTTTATATTCGTATGGCTGTAATTTTTTTTTCTTTTACGTATATTTGTTTTATGTTTCTATGAAGCTAATATGTATTTATAGATGTGGACATTATTTGTGATCTTACATTCAGTAACTTTTTGTTACCGAAAGGTTGAGACTAGATTACAGATATAACGCATTTCCATTATTGCAGAAATAGATCATTTCTAAATCAGGACGTCGGCGATCATGGCTTTCACATTACCCTATCCCTTGTTACTCTTGTTATAGATTTTCGATCGGATTGAAATCGGGAGTTGATAGTATCCATTCCATGTTTTTATATTCTGTAAACATTTTACGCTCAAACATATCACAGGTAGATTTAAATATCTGAAAAAGTAGGATGGTCGTTCGCAAATCCACATTTCCCTTTGAAACTGCGAGTTTGAGACTTGTACCATTGAAAGAAATTATATGTGTAGTTGTATCAACGTAAACAACACCAGTTCCAATTAAGTCCCAAGCGACAAAATGCATTACATGAAACCTTTTCCACTTTTTCATAAATATTTTTTCTAAAACTGTTCTTAATATATAAAAATTTATACATCATATTATATATATACATATATATATATACATATATATATATATAGATAAATATATATATATATTTATACATCATATTATATATATATATATATATATATATATATATATATATATCTGAGTGAGTACAGAACGAAGAAAGAAATTTTTTTCACCGTCCAAAACATTAATTTAAAACAGTGCTCGATATATGATGCATAGAGCAGTGAATATTTATTATAAATTATGTTTTAGAACATGTACATAATTTTTTCTATATACGTCCTCTACAATCATATGTTTGTTTCAACGTTGGGTGTCCAACGTTTCGTCAGGAGGAATAAGCAAGAACTGTTTATATTTGGTTCATTGTTGTTGTGGGGTACCCAACTAACCCCACAACAACAATGAACCAAATATAAACAACGGATGATTCCAGTTATTGCTTATTCCTCCTGACGAAACGTTGGACACCCAACGTTGAAACAAACATATGATTGTAGAGGACATATATAGAGAAAATTATGTACATGTTCTAAAACATAATTTATAATATATATATATATATATATATATATATATATATATATATATGATAATATTAATACTAATAGTGTACGTCAAAATAAACATAACACTATTAAATTATACTATTGCAACCAAATACATAGTAATTACAAACAAGATGAAACAACACTCAAAAACATAATACGTAGAAATGTTAAACCAATAAATAATAATAATCAAATTAAGCTCATCATATATTATCAAAAAATTTAAAAAATTGACCTCATAGTCTCTAAAAACCCTACAACCACACAACTAAATCCTCTACAGAAAACCAATGTAGTGTATCAGTTTACATGCCCGTTCAAAGATTGTTTCTCTGGTACTAATAATGAACCAACTACATATATTGGTTTTACTACAACGACACTTTCCCGTAGACTTACCTGTCAGCTTTCTGATCAGAGTACAATTTAACAACATTTCTCAGAAAAATATAACCATGTAGGTAATATCAGACAGATTTTAGTCAACAATACAATAATCTTCACTCATACACACAGTAAAAAGAACCTTCAGATATTGGAGGCCATCGACATTAAATCAAAACAACTCACACTTAAGAAGATCACGTTTAAATCTGGTCATAACACATTACATTGCATTTACCTATATGGTTTTGTTAACATTTCGAGCGCTCACGCGGTGGTAACGTCTTGGGCCCGCATTACAAGTTTACGAACTGCGTTTGCTATTTGGTAACTGTTATTATTGCTTAGCAAAGTTTTATGTCAACAGAAGATAAAATCATATTTAATGGTGGATGTTTTTATGTTAACGTCCTTGTAACCTCTCTGAAGATGGCTCATATGAGCCGAAAGCTTAGAACCAACATAATAAAAAAATATCCAAATGTTGGAGAAATTTTGTTTTTATTTTCATCTAAAATTAAAGCCAAAATACGATGTTTCGAACAGCTCATGATTAAACATAATAGACATTCATTGTCTCTTATATTTAACAATATATGCTTAGAATATATATATATATATATATATATATATATATATATATATATATATATATATATAAATTTTAAATTTTTATTTCTAATTTAATTTTAATTTTATTTTATTTTATTTTATTTTTCCAATTTATGATATGAAATCAAATGAATTTATATTTTCGTGTTATGTTTTTCAATATCCTTTATTTTACGTTTTATGAATATTTTTTCTGCTTGGGTATGTGATTTCATCATTTTTAGGCCAAAAGATTTAACTTGAAACAATGTAACCGATGTCTGTATCTGTCTGTAATTTACTTCTGGTCAAAAATTAAAATTTCTCTCTTTTCGTTTCCATTGTCTCTCCTCTTTCTTCCCTCTCTACATTTTCTCTTTTTTTTTCTTTTTTTTTTTTTTCCTCTTCACTTTCAACTCCTGTATTTTTCTTTTGCCACTTTCTTTTCTTTTTTCTTTATAGCAGTACAATACTTTTTTAAAAAATGCCAAAAAATTTGAGCCCAGACACCGTGTAACGGATGTCAATATCTGTCTGAAATTCACTTCCGGACAAAATTGTAAATTTCTCTCTCTTAGCCGTTTCAATTGGCTCTTTCCTCTCTATATTTTCTCACTTATTTTCCTCTGATTTTTTTTCTGTATCTTTCCGTTTCCTCTTTTTTTTTCCCTTTTTTTATTTCTTATTTTATTTTCTGCTCTTTTTTTCCTTCTTTCTTTTCCCCCTGTTTTTAGTATCTTTTTACCTCTTACAAAAAAAATTCAAAAATTAAGAGGGAAGTGGTGTTTTTTTAAAATTAGTTTTTATTTTTTCAATAAAACATTTATTACCATCATTATTAACTACTTGATGAGATATTGTTCTTTCAATGTGGAAACAAAATGTACGATTTTGTAGTACTTTGTAGTTTGCATATTTTCTGATTAATATATATATATATATATATATATATATAAGAGATAATAAACAGTAAGTAGTAATATATAAGTTCGAACAGTACAGTTACACAGTTTATTGCCTGAATTTTAGCTGCGTACGGAAATCACGCAGGTAATTATATATAGTAAGTGGAAGAGTTCATTTCTCGTAGAAGGGTACCATAACATTTACTCAATAACGGTTGAAATTAAATAAGCAATAGATAATTCTTTATATATAGAGTAGCGAGCATAAATTTCAGAACGATGTTGAGAAAAAGTCTGTGAAATAACTTTCTATTTTAAAGCTTCATATGACATATAATAAAAAAAATAAGGATATGAAGGTAAATTATATAATTCCAAAATATAAAGCTCAATAAACTTATTTTGATAAAGTTATAAGAGTAATTATATCGCAATCGAAAAAAATAGATGATCAAAAACATCAGAACGATTAAATAAATCGATAAAATTTTACAATTACTTCGCATAATTAAAATTCTTTTTGGTTAAAAATATAAAATCGGGTCAGTCAGTTAAGTGCCACACGTGGGCGATCATGTCTCGAAAGAGACATGACTGACTGGGCAGAACATTATCCCGCAGTAGGCTGTCATTGCTTTCTGCGGTTGACTGGTTGCCGACCAAGGCTATAGAACCCAATCTCTCCTGCTATTTAATCCATAACTGGAAGGAAGAGACGGGTTAATACCTTTCCTAATGGTATTTGCGCGTAAGTGAATACAATGAATTCAACTGGAATTCGAACTCGGCTCCCCGGTTTCTCGTTCCGAGCCGATATCCACTGTACCACAACGCACATCCTAAAATCCGGTATTTTACTAAATTACACCAGCTCTTTACTGCCTCTTGCATTGTAAACATTGCTAAAAAATGTGTGATGTGATAGGAACTTAGAAAACTGATAGTCAAGTTACGTGATGAAGATAAACTCTCGATTGGTGATATTTCAAAGAGTGTTGGGAAATCTAAAAGTGTTAAATATAATAATTTAAGTTAAATTCTGAGAAAGACTGATACACAACTGACAACCAGGACTCTATAATTAATAGAAATGAGTAATATATATATATATATATATATATATATATATATATATATATATATACTATCAGCCATAATTATTAGGCCACTCCAGTTTTCTTTAAAGAAATGATGTATTTCATACTATTTTTAGTATTTATTGCCAAATGAAAATAAAATGGTTCTTTTGTTATCGAAGAAAAATGTCTTTTTGTTTCGTGTCCAAGGTTGACTTTCTTCAGGTAAATAAATTTGTGACATCAAATATCGAGATCCGTTTGTCTTTACTTAATAGGTAAGTAATGTGAATAATAATAATAAATCTACACTTTAAACAAAACATTCATGGTTTCTCACACTTTTTTCATATATATATATATATATATATATATATATATATATATATATATATATACACACACACACTACTGGCCATAATTATTAGGCCACTCCAGTTTTTTAAAAGAAATTATGTATTTCATACGATTTTTAAGTGGATAATTCTAAATGAAAATAGAATGGTTCTTTTATTATTATTACTTTGCAAACTTTTACAAAGCAAGGAAGCAAAGTTGAACTCGTTCGAATCACCCTAAATTTGTTTCATTCTATCATTGATGAAACTGTTATATTGGTAATTATTACATATTTATAAATTCATTTTTAATTTACAATTATTTATTGGCAATAAATATGGATTAGTATGAAATACATCATTTTTTCAAAACACTGGGGTGACCTAATATTTATGGCCGATTAGTATATATATATATATATATATATATATATATTGTTATATATTATTTTCACGTACTCTCTTCAAACATCTTTCTTTCGGGTCAGCTTTGATTTTTCAATAATTTGAATGCAATGTCAATCGTTAACTTCTTTCTTCTTAAAACCTTATTTTATTGTATTTTCCTTTCCCGTTAATAATAATGTTTTATCATATTATCTCACACTCAGTAATCACTCGTGTCTTAGTGGCTTTATTTCCTTGCTTTGGAATTAAACATTATAACATTAAAACACTATTAAAAGTATAAATAAAAAATCGGACATTATTTTCCTAACAAGTTTATATTATGCTGTAGAATATCAATGAATGCAAAGAGCCTGTAATAATATGCTGTATAATATCAATGAATGTAAAACACTTTAATATTATACGTAAATATATTAAAGCTTTCGACCACATCACGTTGAAATACCAGTTCCCTTAGGATCATTAAAGTTAAGTAACGTCGAACCTGGTATATACCTAGATGGGTGACCGCTTCGGAATGTTACGCGCTGTGGACTTAGATGGTGCAGTGGTTGTTATGGAATTATTAGTCTGAGAGCCGAATTTCAAATCCCGTTGGATTTTTTTCATATTCACTTATACTTAAATACCTTTGGGAAAGGTATAACTTCATCACTTCCCCGCCATCTATGCGTTAATTAGTAAGAATTGTATTAAATTATCATTATTGTCTACAAAAATAACGAAAGGTAAATAACATGATTTCATTCCATCAAAAATCCTGTGTATGAAAAGGTTTTCCCCATGACATTGGTTTTATTTTAACTACTCCCAAGCAGGGATGTGCGTTGTGGTGCAGTGGAACGACAAATCGGGGTGCCGAGTTCGAATTCCAGTTGAATTCCTTGCATTAAGGTATTAATCCGTCTCTTCCCTCCAGTTAGGGGTTAAATAATAGGACAGATTGGGTTCTAAAGCATCGGTTGGCAACCAGTCTACAGCAGAAAGGCAATGGCAAACTACTGCCCAATCAGTCATGCCTCTTTCGAAACATGATCTCCCACAGCGTTTATCACGTATGGCACTTGACTGACTGACTGACTGACTGACTGACTGACTGACTCCCAAGCAGTGTAAAAAAATAAAAATAAAAATAAAAATAAAGCATTGATCAGAATTGTAATTAAAGCTAAACGAATGAAAGTGAATTTATGCATTTTCTTTGTTCTTGAAAAATGACAACAAAAAAATAAAAACTTTTTTGTGGGTACAAAATTCAATGTTTGCAAAAATTCTTACAGTCTAAAATATATTTTATAGTTTTAAATGAGCTACAAAGGTTGATAAGCCCTAAAAGAACGAATCAGTCAATAAAATAAAGTGCCTTATATGCAAAGTCGTAGTCTAACATTTACGAAGTCATTGTAGAAAGCATTAATACTGTGAAAGTGTGCCTTATAAATTGAGGTTGTGGTGCAGTGGATATCGACTCGGAACGACAAATCGGGGAGCCGAGTTCGAATTTCAGTTGAATTCTTTGCATTCACTTACGCACAAATACCTTTGGAAAGGTATTAATCTGTCTCTTCCCTCCAGTTATGTGTTAAATAGCAGGACAGATTGGGTTCTTTAGCCTTGGCTGGCAACCAGTATACTGCAGAAAGCAATGGCAATTTACTGCGGGATAATCTTCTGCCCAGTCAGTAATGTCTCTTTCGAGAAATGATCGCCTAAATCGTGTATCACGTATGACACTTAACTGACTGACGAATATAATAGTTGGAAAAATAATTAGAATTTGTACTGGACATAAAGTGGCGGATCGTTTTTCTATTGTCATGACGTAATAAACTGATCCCCACTAATTACTACTTAATAATATAATACATCTCTTCCCCCTCTAGCTATGAGTCAAAATAACAAGACAGATTGGGTTCTATAGCCTTGTTTGGCCACCGGTCTGCGCAGAAAGCAACGGCAACCTTCTGCGGGATAATCTTCTGCTCAGTCAGTCATGTCTCTTTCGAGACATGATCGCCAAAAGCGTGTATCACGTATGGCACTTAACTGGCTGACTGAATATAATAGTTGGAAAAATAACATGATTAAGGCTTCTACTGGTCTTAAAGTGGGGGATCATTTTTCTATTGTTTTGAAGTAATAAACTGATCCCCACTAATTATTACTTAATAATATAATACATATCTTCCCCCTCTAGTTATGAGTCAAAATAACAGGACAGATTGGGTTCTATAGCCTTGGTCGGCAAACAGTCTACCGCAGAAAGCAATGTCAACCTACTGCTAGATAATCTTCTACCTAGTCATTCATGTCTCTTTCGAGACATGATCGCCCAAAGCGTGATTCACCTGTAGCACTTAACTGACTGATAGAATAGAACTATTTGAATGTAACATAAGGTAATAATAGAGCAATATTAAATGCAGAGTTGTCTTTTGTGTGATAATGTAGTTTATGGATGACTAATGTTCATATAGGCGTCCTCGAATATCAATACTTGAAACTAAACTGATACTGGAAATGTGATTAGTTCATCATACGACTTTAGTTAATAACTCACTCCTTCGACTATACTCTATGTGTCCATGTGCCAGATAAAAATGTGAGTATTCCTGTCATATCTCGTCTGGGGTTGGCCTCTTTGACGTTGTGAGATTGCTAGCAAGCTAGTCTCTCCAGATCAGTTATGACTGAATAGTGAGTTCGATCCTCAGTATGTGCTTCATAATTTCGGGATCTTGTGCCACAACTGATTAACTTTTAGAAAATCACTGTATCTAGATTTGAGCTAACTATTCCTTATTTCCCTGTTTTGATAAGGTTCAAAATCGTCTACATAGTGGGTGATTTTTTTTTTTCAACGTACGACATCTTTTCCATTGACAAAACTTAGCGAGGTCCTGGGTACGATGGTAAACTGCGTCCGGCAGTAAGGCATCTGATTGGGAGGTTGTGAGAAGCATAGAATCACCTCTTGGTTGCTGTTGTCCTCAGGTCCACCTTGACACGGAGTGGTATCACATGTCAGGGCTCCAGCTATGGAAAAATAGTAAAAAAATATAGAAATAAACTTTAATAGAAATATATGAGTAAAATAGACTTTTATAGAAAAAAAAATATTTTTGAAGGAAAAAAACTATACTTAACAGACTTGAGCAGATAGATAGCGGAACAGGGTTTGGAAGGAGTAACAGAAGAAAAGGTGTTAAGAGCTACAAACGAAAGGAAGATGTGAAAGGCCATGATTACCTAATTCCTGAAGAGACACGCCATATAAAAAAACAAAAAAAAACAAAACAAAAAAAAACATTTTTATTAAAAAATATTAGGAGTTGTATAATATCTAATAAACAGGGTTGTCTTATGAAAAATAACGCTGTCAGTTTTGGGGTAATTTATACTCAAGCATTAGTACTTACACCTTCGCTAAATCTATAATAGTACTGAAATATTAACCATAAACCGAATAAAGACAATTTCTGACATTTAGGTCAACATTCACATCACATGTGGTAACAAGATGGAAGTTATATATGATGATGTGTTTTTACAGTTTGGCAGCTGGAGAAATTCGGTCTGAAGAGATGAGTCAGCATATTCTGTATCGCCTTTCTGTCAAGTGTCGAAGTCAATTACAGGTTTAATTACAAGAGGTTGATGAACGTGTCTCGAGTAAAAGTGCATCATTTCTCTGTTGAAGGCTGGAGTAGGGTTTGAAACAAAAAGACCCGTGTCTTTAAAACATCTTTTTTTCCGGCATCTTGATTAACAACAAGCGCGTATGAGTAGTCGCAAACCATAAACACATAGACACTAGTATGTTTCCTTATATATATATATATATATATATACATATATATATATATATATATATATAAATTGAAACGTATCTCAATTTAACATGTTTCACGTTTAAAGCTCAGATATCGAGAGACAAACGAAAATACAAACAGACACAGAATACTAGCATATTATGATTTTGTGTTAGTTCTTATTGGTCAGATACGTGTCACGTGTATTAAAGCAATAAATAATTTTTAAAATATTTCTTAGGTTTATGTGTAAGTGACGAACGCACGGCACAGACATATACATATTTATGAAGAATCGTTGCCGTTCAACATACACCTGGGCAGAACAGCGTCTCTTCAAAATATGCACATCTATGTCATTTTGTCAGTCTGTTAAGTGCCATACGTGATAAACGCTTGGGCGATCATGTCTCGAAAAAGACATGACTGACTGGACAGAAGATTATCCCGCAGTAGGTTGCCATTACTTTCTGCGGTAGACTGGTTGCCAGCCAAGGCTATAGAACACAATTTGTCCTGCTATTTAATCCATAACTGGAGGGAAGAGACGGATTATTGCCTTTCCTAAGGGTATTTGCGCATAGGTCAATGCAAGGAACTCAACTGGAATTCGAACTCGGCTCCCCGATTTGTCTTTCCGAGTCGATATCCACTGCACCAATACCTAGTCATTTTGTTGTGAGAGATATTTCCATTTCACTGTTATATTAAACACGTCATTTTTTTACATGAAAAGATATTGAGCAAAAAGCGATTTATATAGCACCAGGATTAATCATAGATACCATTGAACGTCTAAAAATTATAAATAGAACGGAGAGTTCATTGGCCTCTGTTTTAGTTGTAATTTTTTTATCTATATTATATTGAGTCTTATAGTTTCAAGATTTTTGTTTCATTGCATGTATTAATCAAGTTAGTAAATTGATTAGTGCTTAATACCTTAGCTTAAATAAAATATAGAAATAAAATAATTACCTACATTTCGCCAAAATCAGTTACTAATTAAAATTAACTGTTTAATTAATCTGTTCCTTTAATGCTAAATTTCTTAGATAGTAGTGTCATTTGTTCAAGCCTTTCATGTGAGGCACTCAGATACCGTTGTCTATAATTGATCATCTTACTCTTGAAATAGGCTTTGTCATCGCTGTCGTTTTATTTCACACGTTTTCTTAAACGTATTTTTATATTTTCATTTCCTTCCAGATTTGTTCTTCTGTCCGCCGGAATAATGACGTGAAGATGATAAAATTTGTAATCTAAATTGTTTGTCTATTTAAGCATTGGCGTCTTGCATGTTCATAACATATGCGAATGCAAATTAATATCCAGACAGTATATGTTGAATAATCTCTTCTTTTAGAATTTAGTATATTAGTTCGTGGATTTGCATGCTATTGCCAGATTTCTGTCTCTTACCAAACAGGAATGCGTTCTTAGCAATTTTCTTCCGAGAGATATTTCCATTTCACTGTTATGTTAAACACATCAATTTTTACGTGAAAAGATATTGAGCAGAAAGCGATTTATATAATACCAAGATTAATGCTAAACATCACCGAATGTCTAAAAAGTATAAATGGAACGAAATAACGAAGCGGTCCATTGGCCTCTGTTTTATTTGTGAATTCTTTATCCTTGCTTTATTGAAACGCAATACATTGTTTGAAAACTTTTTTCATTACATCGCAGTATTAAAGATGCATTTAGTTCGCGTGCAAATAACCATTTAAATAATCGGCTCCTCTATTTTTAATTTTCGTCGACTGCAGTCTTATTTGTTCAAGACTTTCATGTGGCGCAATCAGATACTTCTTGCTTATTAAGTAATCGTCTTGCTTTAACTTGGTCTTGAAATAGACTTTATCAACGCCGTCTTTGTGGTTCTGTCACGAATCTTTTCCTTCTGTGAGATATTTCAGTACCACAGTGGTATTAAATGAAATGATTTGGAGGATAAAGGGATTTATGTAATTATTAGGAAACACCCCTTTTTGCACATAAGAATGGATTCGCCTGATGTGTACATATAATCCTGCCTATACAGAGAAAAGGAACGTGGAGTAGTTGTAAAGGACAGTTGAATAGGTGTACAGCTTAGTTGGTCAGTAAGTTGATGCATATTAAGTTGGAGTTGTTTTGAATGTAGATTCACTAGCAGTATAGCCCGGCGTTGCTCGGGTGTAATGAAAGCTTTAAAACTAATCCATGGTCCTGAAGCTCAGACTCTTTGGACGTTGGTACGAAAGACTAAAAGCAATAGTTGTTTCCAGTTAAAGCGAAACCGTAGACTGAAAGAAAAATGAATGTATGTAAGTCAAATTTAGAAGTTTGGTGAGAATCGATAAAAATTGTGGATTTGTATAAAGGACATACAGACAGATAAACAGACACACACACAAACATCTTGCCTTTTATATATATATATATATCATCAATTTTCTGCTCTATTGTAAGAACTGCAACCTTGAAATTTCTGAATATCGTTTCTTATGTCTTAAAATCCTTAAAACCGGACCACGCCTTCTATAACCCGATTTTTTCGATTATCGATTATCGATGTTTATCTGGGGTACCTCGACACAAAACCTAGCTAAGAACACTCGCAGACGCTTATAGTACAACTGTGTAAATTTTCAAGAAAGTTGGTTCAGCCGTTTCGGAGTCCCTAGGTAACGGACACACACACACACACACACACACACACACAAAGTTTCATATATAAATAAGTTTAGATAGATGACCTGTACATGCTTCTTCACTACAAGACTGTATATCTTGATTCCTACTAAGAGTATTCCTAGTATACCAGAATTGACTAACCAGTGTTCCAGTTTGTATATTTTGATTCAATATGACTTACATGTTCTATCTCCATCTCTGCTTTTGTTATTTATTATTTGTTGTGGTTTCTGAACCAGAATCAACAACAAGTAATACAAGAAGCAAACAGTCAGTCAGTTAAGTGCCGTACGTGAAACACGCTTGGAGCGATCATGTCTCGAAAGAGACATGACTGACTGGGCAGAACATTATCCCGCAGTAGGTTGCCATTGCTTTCTGCGGTAGACTGGTTGCCGACCAAGGCTATAGAACCCAATCTGTCCTATTATTTTGACTCATAACTAGAGGGGAAAGAGATGTATTATATCATTAAGTATTAATTAGTGGGGGATCAGTTTATTAATTCATAAAAATAGAAAACTGTTCCCCCACTTTATGACCAGTAGAAGCCTAAATACTGTTTTCAACTATTTTATTCAGTCAGTTAAGTGCCGTACGTGAAACACGCTTAAGCGATCATATCTCGAAAAGAGACATGACTGAATGGGCAGAACATTATCCCGCAGTAGATTGCCATTGCTTTCTGCGGTAGACTGGTTGCCGACCAAGGCTATAGAACCCAATCTGTCCTGTTATTTAACCCATAACTGGAAGGAAGAGACGGATTAATACATTTCCCAAGGGTATTTGCGTATGTGAATGCAATATTTGGGTATGTGAATGCAATGAATTCAACTGGAATTCGAACTCGGCTCTACGATTTCTCGTTCCGAGCCGATATTTGCGTATGTGAATGCAATATTTGGGTATGTGAATGCAATGAATTCAACTGGAATTCGAACTCGGCTCTACGATTTCTCGTTCCGAGCCGATATCCATTGCACCACAACGCACAAGAAGTAAACAGTGAACCATAAATACCATCTAAATGTCTAAAAAAAATTATACTGGGAACGGATTGAGTAAAGGGTTCATTTGCCTGTTTTAGTTGTGAATTCTTCATGTTCGTTTCATTTAATTAGAAATAATTGTTTCAGGACTTTTTTCAACATATCTCACTGTTCTCGTATTTTTCTATAGTATTGTTACACTATTATTTAATAATAATATAGCTTTAAAATAAATTTTATCATCTAACTTTAAATATGATTTTAGGCACAGCCATTGTATACAGTCAGTAAGTTAGGTGCCATACGTGATAAGCGTTTTGGCGATCATGTCTCTTAAGATACATGACTGACTGGGTAGAAGAATATCCCACAGTAGGTTGCCATTGCTTTCTGCGGTAGATTGGTTACCAGCCAAGGCTATAGAACCTAATATATTTCACAAGGGTATTTGTGCGTAAGTGAATGCAAGCATTGTCTACAGTTTCCACAAAAGGTTATCTAGAAACCCTTCACTAACTTCATCGTGTCAAACATCTATTCCAAAACTACTTGATTTCATCAGTAATATAACACATGTGCAAAAAGTCTCCCGAAATGTCCAATTTCATTTTATTTTCTGATGAAATATGACACAGGCGTGCCCGAAAATTCCAATTTTAAACATCTTTTCTCATTATGTTTGGTTTAAATGCCGAGACAAATATACAATAAATATATTTGCTATTATTATTATTGTTGTTGTTATAGTTTTTTATCTCTCAAATTTCTTTTATCGACACACACACACACACACACACACACACACACACACTGATAGATAGATATATAGATAGATAGATAGCGAAAAATATCGAGATTCAATTTTGATTGATGCAATGCATACACATATGGCTGTTATCATGCAAACCCTAATGCACAGTGAGTGTTAATAATTGCTCCGTTTCAACAGGTCACGATATCACTTGATCAAAAAAACAAAATGGAGCAGTCAAGTCTGTTTATTCGCTTATGTTTAAATATATTCTGACAAAATATAGCGATTCCAGAGCAAGAGTTTTCTTTTTCTTTTTATTAGGCATTCGGTGACCCTGTGGGATATCAGGAATTTTATAGTCTTCTGCTGTCTCAGCGGTTTCAAAATACAAACAAATCAACGCCGATTCAGGAAATATGGCTCCTATTTTCATATCGAGGTCATTATTCCTTGTGGATATTAACATAATAGAATTACTGGAAGAGAGATTAGCAGAAACTGTGAGCAAATTTGTTTTTATTGGGCTATTACATTACCGACGGAAATGAACTGAACTGGTGTATGAAGTTAATTCGTGCAAACAAAACGTTACATTAAATAAAAATAAATGGTTATTTGACTATATATATATATATATATATATATATATATATATGTAAACATGTTACGGAAATTAACGAATTTTAACGAAACTTGGTTATAAGCAACTGACAATTTGTAATGAATTATTTTGAACATTATTTTTACCGATACTCGTATTTAAGTAGATCTTCTGTTTTTAATTAAACAGTATTTTTATATTTATATCTACCGGCCTGATTATTTACGATAATTTTTTTATGACGAAAATTAATTAAAAACAGAATATCTACTTAATACGAGTATCGGTAAAAATAATGTTCAAAATAATTCATTACATATATATATATATATGTAATAAAGTTTTAGGAAACATTTTATTTAAAAAATCAGTTTAAAATTTAGATATCGAAAATAAGTGGAGGTACATAAATACACTCTCAGACCCTGATTGAGCACTCTGGAAGAATGGTAGACTTTGACAAAAAAAAACATTAGCTACTCTAGCATCTACGCATCGTTCATTCAGTAACGAATTGGAACATTCTTAGCCACAGGCGTATGTTTACATGGTATATTACACGCTAAATGTCTGCCTCCTTCAACCGATCGCCCGTAACTAAGAGGTAGAATCGCCGACTGATGTCAATTCGGTCGGGTTTCAATCCTGGCTAAAATCAATCGGTTGTCTAGCTGTATTGATGTTTGCAGATAGGTACCGCCACTCATTTTAGATATCTAAATTTTAAATTAAATTTTTAAGAATAAAAATGTTTTGTTAAAACTTTTATTTTAATTTTAATTGAAAGCTAAATAATCAAATTTACTGTTTCCTGTAAGCAAAATACTCTGGTGCATTCAAAACAGTAATTATATTGATTGGAATCTAATTTTTTCAAATTTTTAAATGTTCTAATTTTTCGGCTATTTTTAAGATATCAACACATTTGTAAACAAAAGTTAATTCTCGATTTTAAAAATTTTGAAAAAATAAATGTTGAAAATGTTGAATTAATCTAATTTACACAAGTATTACTTATTTATAACAGGAAATTTAGAATAAAACTATTTCTTAATCAAATTTTTGACCTGTCCTCTGTATTTCAGATGTGTTGACAGGTTGACAGAAGCGAGATAAGACAAGTATACAGAGATCACAAGTGACATGACAAGAATTCCAGACTTTTTAATTTAAACGTATAAATTACCTTATACCGACACCTTGGAATTTTGAAAATTTTCTCTAATTTATATTGGCTCTGTATTCTTAATACATTGAGCTCTCTGCCTGCATCACTTTTTAATGTTAAAATTTTTTAATATTGATTAGGATCAGGTTCTTAGAATTTACCTTCCTACTCTTCCACTTCGGATTAAAGAAAAAAAAATATATATATATATATATAATTATAAATATATATATAGTACTGTGCAAAAGTATTAGAACAAGAATTATTTTATATTTTGTGTGGCATATTGACAGTAAATAAACAATTTAGTTAAAGTAATTTTATTTGATTTACTCAACAAATGCTTTAAAAAGAAAAAAAAATACTTGTTACAGAATAAATTTAATATTCAGTATAATAGCCTTTTGATTTGATCACAGACTTCATTCTCTCAGATATTAACATCACAAGCTTCTTCATGGTATTTAATGCTATGTCCTGCCAAGCAGCTTGTATTTGTTCCCAAAGTGTGTGTTGCGAAGTAACATTAGATTTATCAATATTTTATCCAAAATATTCCATAGATGTTCAATAGAGTAGTCTTTTTAATTACTTGTTTAATAGAAAATAGGAAAAACTAAATATAATTTCTTTTTAATACATTTCTTTTACACCTAGTTTTAAATAATCAATATTTATTAGCAATTTACTTGGCTTTTGACCTTGTATTTGAATGTCAGTGAAGTTTTTAGGAAAATTACACCTACCTTAATACTTTTGCACATTACCGGTAGTGTGCAAAAGTGTTAGGAGAGGGGTGATTTTAAACTTCATTTTGATGCCTCATAAAAGATAAAATATTTCTTGTTCTAATACTTTTGCACAGTACTATATATATATATATATATATATATATATATATATATATATATATATATAGTTTTAAAGTAAGCTATTTCTATGAGTTCAAACGTTGAATAGCAGGGATAGATCGTATGTAAATATATAAAGAGTTTTTCATGCTAGGAAGCAATCCAAAGTTCTGACTCTTCCGTTCAAGCGTGAAACAGACTGTGACATCAGGCTGTTGATTTCAATGTCTACTTTTAAACACACATATACACATAATAATAATAATAATAATAATAATAATAATATATATATATATATATATATATATATATATATATATATACATATATATATATATAATAATATATATATATATATATATAATAATAATAATAATATATATATATATATATATATAGCAAGTGGATGCGTCTAGCCACACTGATGAGCTGTGATACAGCGAAACAGGCTTGTATGTGGATGACTAATATATATATATATATATATATATATATATTTATATATATATTCTACCAGTTCGCTGGGTAGACGCCTTACATGCCATTTTCTAGTAATAATGGTGCAATAAAAAAATATTAACCCATAAAAAAATAAATTTATAATATCAAAGGTACCTCACTATAAGGGAGGCACTCTACATCAAGCACTTTGGAAAGTCACAAATTTTGGAATATTTTTACACATTTTATCTCCATAAAAAACACGAAATATGCAAGAATACTGAAAAAATTAAGTCCCAAGCTTGACATATAGATGTCGCTACTAATAATTAATCCATAATAGTTTTATGAAGTACTAACCTTCAAATGACAAATGAGAAAATTTGGGCCCAATCGGATTATTAATTTACAACTTACAGTTGTTTAGGTGAAACTATTGTTGGAAATTTTCAAAACAATTGAAAAATTTCAATTTCATGTGTTGATTAAACATTGCTTTCTGATGGAATACAATACGGTTCAAAGAAAGCTATGGCTTGATTAGTGTTATTCAGATTAGTGTTATTCAGATTAGTGTTATTCAGATTAGTGTTATTCAGATTCTGCTCTATCGGAAACAACGGTTAAGAAACAAACGTTAAGAGGTACAAATGATGCTGAACGCTCACGTCGCTTGAAAATGGGAATTGTCCTGGAAAACACAAAAGAAGATTCCACAAACTCAATTTGACCAATCGTAAGTTAAAGTTGCGTGAGCTAACAAAGAAGTTAAACATGTCAGAAGGCAGTGTATTCACCGTTTTGAATGAACATTTATCCATGTTCAAAGTAGGTGTCTCGTTTGCTCACAGTCGATCAAAAACAACAACGCGTTGACGCTTCAGCGACTGTTTCAACGCAACAAGGTGTTTTTGTGTAAATATATGACAATGGATGAAACATGGATCAACCTCTTCAATCCGGAGTCAAATCGGCAGACAAATGGGTAGACAGCAGCAGGTGAAGGGCGTCCAAAGCATCCAAAGAGGCAAACATCAGCAGGCAAGGTTTTGGTCTCAGTATTTTGGGATGTGCGTTGTGGCGCAGTGGATATCGGCTCGGAACGAGAAATCGGGGCACCGAGTTTGAATTCCAGTTGAATTCATTGCATTCACTTACGCGCAAATACCCTTGGGAAAGGTATTAATCCGTCTCTTCCCTCCAGTTATGGGTTAAATAATAGGACAGATTGGGTTCTACAGCCTTGGTCGGCAACAATATCCTTGTGAAAGTTATTGTGTTCTATAGCCTTGGCTGGTAACCAGTGTACCGCAGAAAGCAATGGCAACCTGCGGGATAATCTTCTGCCCAGTCAGTCATGTCTCTTTCGAGACATGATCGCCCAAAGCGTGTATCGCGCATGGCACTTAAGTGACTGACTGATTTTGTAATGCGCAAGCTATTTTGTTTACCGATTCCAATGAAAAGGAAGAACATTCAATAGCAAATATTAGATAGAATTATTGGTGCGTTTGAAGGAAGAAATCGCCATAAAACGGCCACAAATGAAGAAGAAAAAAGTGATCTTTCCCCAAGACAAGGCATCGCGTCACAAGTCGATGGCAACGATAACAAAACTGCATGAATTGCACTTCGAATTGCTCCCTCATCCACCCTAATCTTCAGATCTGCACCTCCACAACTACTGGCTCAAGAGAGAGAGAGAGAGAGAGAGAGAGAAAGAAAGAGAGAGAGAGAGAGAGAGAAAGAGAGAGAGAGTGAGAGTGAGAGAGAGATTTGGCTCCAATGAAGAAATGATATCAGAAACTGAAACGTATTTTGAGGCCAATTTTTCTACAAAAAAGGCATCGAAGTTTCAAACAAGCGTTGGAATCAGTCTAGAAGGACACTTTGTTGATGAATAAAGTCGAATTTTGCCTAAAATTTGTTGTTTTATTAGTTAGGCCCGAGACTTATTGAGTGATGTGTCATATATATATATATATATATATATCCGAGTGATTACAGAACGAAGAATTCTTACAAGGTCCAAAACATTAATTTAAAACATTGCTCGATATATAATATATAGAGCTGTGAATATTTATTATAAATTATATTTTAGAACATCTACATAGTTATTCTATATATAACCGCTACGAAGGTACGCTCCATTTCGGCATTGAAACTTCAATGTCTCATCAGGCAGTGTGTAAAGTACTAGAAATCCTTTTTCTTTATATTTATTTAGTTTTGTCCGAAGTGTTGGTGGGGGTGAGTGATAGGGGAATAAATCTCTGACCGTTGGAATTTTTTTAAGAAAGTGTTTTGTTAGGGGTGTTGGTGGGGGTTAGTTATAGTGGACTAAGTCTGTGACCGTTGGAATTTTTGGATAAGGTGTTTCTTAAGTGGTTGATTAATGAGATTAATTGATTTTGTTTCTATATTATAATGGACACGACTGAGTGTACATATACTTCTGCCATAGAGAGAACAGTAGACGCAGTCGGCATTTGCGTCTGCTACTATGACACTGTCAGCTCTCTGCCCAAAGGCGGAGAGCACTAACCTAGTCGTTGGGTAGAATCACGACTGGGAAAAGATAAACAGATATTTTTGGCCGGGCTATATGGCCCGGTAGACCCACATCAAAAAGAACTTGTGTCACATTTCACCTTAAGTGGAAAGGTGACTAAATACCGTTGCAGTTGGCAGTTGAAAAATATTCGTAGAGATCCGTACGCGTTATCTGAGACGACCGGAACTGATACGTAAGTTACTGAGAGATACCGAAGTTACCCTGAGACTACCGCATCAGTAGTCAGACTAACTCTGAGCTCCACTCAGCTAGAATAATATACTCGTATATACTATTTCCAACGACTTCACTTTAAGACTTGTATATATTTCTTTCTTTCTAATAGTTTTCCTGGATTTACTAACCTGCGTTCAAGTTTGTATATTCCGTTCAATATAACCTACTTTTCTATCTCCATATCTGTTTTGTTGTTCATTATTTTGTGCGGTTCTATCCACAACACTAAGTTTCTTTTTTCGAATTTTTTCTGGTAGACCGCCTTTCCACTTATTAGCCAAACGTAATCTGTAAATGGATAACATCTTTGCAGGGCCTGATCAGGTGGATGACGGAACGGGGGTTGCCAGGAGCAACAGGAGCAAACATACTCAGAACCACAAGGGATAGGGAGACGTGGAGAGCCATGATCGCCTACGTCCTGAAGGGACAGGGCACATAGAAGAAGAATAATCTGTAAATATATAAATACAATATCATTCATTATCTACTGTCCTGATTACTCTTCCTCTGTTTTCGCTCCTTAGCACTCATCCACATCCTCCATTGTGTCACAGTGGCTTTATTGCCTTGCTTCGGGTGAAATCGATTGTCGATACAACAGGATGATGACTACGATTTAATATTGATGAGCTGTTCTATCGTTTTTCGTGTCGAATTTGAAATTAGTGCTCCTATCTTTTTGCTCTATCTTGAAAAATGACAGACGGGACAACATTCTTTTATTGTTCGTTATCAAAAGTTAATCCCTACTCAAAACATGAAAACTATGGATTTTTCTCTTTGCCCATCAAAATTTAAAAAATAAGATAAAAACTAAATGCGGCATATCGATAAGGAAAAATGTGATTAAATTTTAATTAGCATTTAAAATTTACAACAAATAATTTTTTTGATATCTGTGACCTGTGAATTAAAATTATTTTTCGTGATGGAAGTGGTGGAGTCGTATCTCTTCATTTTCCCATTGAGTTTTATCGAGACGCCATCTTCTTATTAGTTGACCGCTAACACTTTGATAAATCCTTGACACTTAATTGTTTTCCTACTGAACTGCTTATCGCGGCTCATATTCAAATCGATGTAGCCGGTTTGGTCTTCGACAGCCCGACGAAAGACGAAAGATAAAATATTGGGTTTAAGTTGGTCTTCAACTTTCAAAAACAGCATTCACAGTCATTTTATCTGGAATCGAATACACTCAGTTAAATGCCATACGTGATAGAAGCTTTAGGCGATCATGTCTCTTTAGATACATGACTGACGGCAGAAGATTGTCCTGCAGTAAGTTGTCATTGCTTTCTGCGGTAGACTGGTTACCAATCAAAGGTATAGAACCAAATCTGTCATGTTATTTTGACTCATAGCTAGAGGGGGAAGAGATGTATTATATTATTAAGTAGTAATTAGTGGGGGATCAGTTTATTACTTCATAACAATAGAAAACCGACCCCCCACTTTATGTCTAGTAGAAGCTTTAATCATGTTTCTAACTATTATATTCAGTCAATAAAGTGCCATAGGTGACACATGCCTGGGCGATCATGTCTCTTTCGCGGCATAACTAACTGGGCAAAAGATTATCCCAAAGTAGGTTGCCATTGCATTCTGCGGTAGACTGGTTGCCAAGCAAGGCTATAGAACTCAAACTGTTCTATTTATTAACCCATAATTCGATGGAAGAGACGGATTAGAACCTTTCCCAAGGGTATTTGTGCGGAAGTGAATTCAAGGAATTAAACTGGAATTCGAACTGGACTCCCCGATTTGTTGTTCCGAGTCGATATGCACTGCACCACAACGCACATCTGGAATCGAATACAAACCTTTGAAAATACTGGGATGAGTTTGCAGCTATAATACTTTCTATCAACGAAGAAATTTTTTTTGTGTGTGTGTGGTGGGGTTGCCATGGTATTGAACTCACAATACTCAAATCACTGGATCCAGCCAACGCTTTTAATTTTGACTTTACCGAAACAGGTATAAGTTGTGGTGTAGTGGATATCGAATACTAAACAACTAAATTTTGAAATAATAGTTGAAACAAACAGAAAAGTAGTCAACTATTTAGATACAGAATTAGATTAACAAACTGGCAATGTCTTTCCGTACATTTTAAAGTCCACAAACACAAGATCTAACCATCCGAAAAGCATAATCAAGAACATTCATAAAAGAATAAAGCATAGGCAGTCAAAATTATATAATGTTCAATTATAATGATACTTCGTGCTAAAATTGCTGTTTTCAGTAGCGTACTGGCAGAAAGGATGTGCGCTGTGCTACAGTGGATATCGGCTCGGAACAAGAAGCCGGGGAGTCGAGTTCGAATTCCAACTGAATCCATTGTATTCACTTACGCGCAAATACCCTTGGGAAAGGTATTAATCCGTCTCTTCCTTCCAGTTATGTGTTAAATAGCAGGACAGATTGGGTTCTATAACCTTCTTCGGCAACCAGTCTACCGCAGAAATCAATGGCAACCTACTGCGGAATAATCTTCTGCCCAATCAGTCAGGTCTCTTTCGAGACATGATCGCCCACGCGTGTATCACGTATGGCACTTAACTGACTGACTGACTGGCAGAAAGGCGTTTTTGGCAAGCTGATTTTTTGTTATGAAGTGCTGATATAGTGATAGAGCTAGAGCGTTAATAAAGTTTATGTGGAGAAGTTTATCACTTAGCTGAGCAGTGTTATTTCAGTCTTGCCGACTTCGAAATTTTGTGAATGTATTCTTGTGATGTGTTCACTTAAAAAATCTAAAAATTGAAGACATAAGAATTGTGCTTTCACGAAACCGCCTTTATTTAAATAAATAAGTGACAAGCTTTTGCATATTAATTATATATATATGTATAGATGTCCAGTTCGTAAACGCTGAGGATAATCCAACAAGATTAACTTCATCCAAAATACTAAGTGTTATATCTATATAGAGAGCTCAATGGATGTTATACAGAGCAATATGATATTTATAAAGGAAAACTCAACACGTCATTTAAATTGGTTATAAATTATAATTCATTTCAATGAGTTGAATTAGCTCATTTCATCAGACCACACAATATTCCTTCCATTTGGTGCAAAAATGTTCAAACCAATCCTGAAGGGCTTGGCCTCTGAAGAAACTTCTAATTCCATCGATACGTGTGTTTGTGTGACCCCATAAACTAACCCACCCATTTATATTGATCTATATCCATACATACATATTGTGTTCAGAAAAATATGTATGTATGGATATCTATATATACATATGTGTTCAGACCAATATGTATGTATGTATGGATATCTATATATACATATTGTGTTCAGACCAATATGTATGTATGCATATCTATGTATACATATGTGTTCAGACCAATATGTATGTATGCATATCTATGTATACATATGTGTTCAGACCAATATGTATGTATGGATATCTATATATACATATTCTGTTCAGACCAATATGTATGTCTGGATATCTATATATACATATGTTTTCAGACCAATATGTATGTATGCATATCTAGATATATACATATTGTGTTCAGATCAATATGTATGTATGGATATCTATATATACATGTGTTCAGACTAATATGTTTATATGGATATAGGTCAATATAAATTGGTGGGTTAGTTTATGGGGTCACACAAACACACGTATCCACGGAATTAGAAGTTTCTTCAGAGGTCAACCCCTTCACGACTGGTCTGAACACTCCCTGCCCATCTGACACCAATGCCTAAGTCCTGACTCTCTTTTCCTTTTTCTCTTTTCCTGCTTATTTTTATTTATTTATTTATTTTTTTTTTTTTCATCCTTCTCTTCAGTTAAAGAAAATGCTTATTCTGGCAAATATTTTTTACCAAATGGAAGGAATATTGTGTGGTCTGATGAAATGGGCTAATTAGTCTCATTGAAATGAATTATAATTTATAACCAATTTAAATGGTGTGTTGTGTTTTCCTTTATATATATTATGTTTTAGAACATGTACATAATTTTTTCTATATATGTCCTCTCCTCTGCAATCATATGTTTGTTTCAACGTTGGGTGTCCAACATTTCGTCAGGAGGAATAAGCAAGAACTGGAATCATCCGCTGTTTATATTTGGTTCGTTGTTGTTGTGGGGTTGGTTGGGGTTATTGATAATGAAGAGATAGTGTCTTCCGTTTTGACTGTTAGACTTTTGAAGAACTTGGTGTTTAAGTGCTAATAATAAATATTCACAGCTCTATACATCATATATCGATCACTGTTTTAAATTAATGCTTTGGACGGTGAAAAAATTTTCTTTCTTCGTTCTGTACTCACTCGGATATACATATATATATATATATATATATATATATATATATATGGGGGCATGTGTGCATGTGAATGTGCGTGCGTGTAAGAAATACAAAATAGGTAAACGCATATTTTTCACTTTTCTCATCTTGAACATTCAAGTTGAATCCCTGTTTGATATGCGGCCATCTGACATTCTTTTGGTAGTTCAAGAGACAAGATACTCAATTTTATATTGATGAGTCGTTTATGTGCTTGTTATACGTTTTGCGCAACGAAGAGAAACATGGAAAGTAAAAGGGCTAAGGTTGGTTGAAAAGAGACCATTGCCAATATGAATGTAACATTACTACGTAAGGTGTAATGACTTTGTAGACAGGGTTATATGCGTCAAGGAATTAGGTTGGTGGTGCCTAAAACTTTATCTCAAACCGACAGTCTTTATACAGTACTGTTGGAAAGTTTTAGGACAAGAATAATTTTATCTTTTATGAGGTCTATTGACAGAAAATAAACAATTTAATTAAAGTCATTTTATTTGATTAGTTTAACAAATGTTTTAACAAGAAAAAATACTTGTTGCAAAATAAATTTAATATTTAGTATAATAGCCTTTTGCGTTGAAATAATAAAATAATTGCGACTATTTACCAATCGCATCATATACATATATATATATATATATATATATATATATATTACTGTGCAAAAGTATTAGGACAAGAACTATTTTATCTTTCATGAGGCATACTGGCAGAAAATAAACAATTTAATTAAAATAATTTTATTTGATTTAACAAATGCTTTAACAAGAAAAAATACTTGTTACAAAATAAATTTAATATTTTGTATAATAGCCCTTTGCTTTGATCACAGACTTCATTCTGTCAGGCATTTACATCACAAGCTTCTTCAATGTATCTAATGGTATCTCCTGCCAAGCAGCTTGTACTTGTTCCCACAGTGTGTTTTGCTAAGTAACATTAGATTTATCAAATTTTTTACCCATAATATTCCATAGATGCTCAATAGGATTGAGATCAGTGTTTGTGGGGCCAATTCACAATCTGAAGCCTATATCTATATATATATATATATATTATTATTATTATTATTATTATTACACTCTCGCCCGCCGATTAAGCATTATAGAGAAATGCTAGACTTTAAAAGCAGTAGCTATTCACCGCTATTTACACATCTTTCATTCAGTAAAAAATTGAACACTCTCGGCTACTGGCGTCTGCTCACATTGTGTATGCAACACGCTAAAACACGCTACCTCCCTCCATCGAGCGCCTATAACTTTCAGGCAGAATCGCCGACTGTTGTCAATTTGGTCGAATTTCACTCCTAGTTGTAAGCAATCAGATGTCTAAGCGTACTGATAATCTGTGATAGAGCGTAACAGGACTCTCTGCGGATGACTATATATATATATATATATATATATATATATATATATATATATATATATAGAAAGAAAGAAAGAAAGAAAGAAAGACAGATAGGTAAATAACAGTAAGTCTGTCATATGACAAATTCGATGTCCTCATGAGTGCATTTGATTCCGCTCAAATCGCAGATTTTTAAGAATTTACATTCTAAACACTTTTATTAAGATAGTTGACGGACTATATAAGAAAGACGGACTCATTTTTATCTTTACATGAAATGGCCCACGATTTTCTCGGATACTAAAGAAAGTCATTAAGGCTTGGAAATTACTTGGATGTAAGATAGAATAACTGAAGTCTTCAGAATTAGGGAGGAGTTTGTTAAGGGTCTTAAACACTTTTATCCGGGTTTGTATGACCCTAAAATTTTGTTCTGGTGTGATTAAATCCGAATATCACTTCAGATTTTTCTTATATTAATGTTTTTCTCCTGGAAATAATATTATTGTTGCCTTCACTTCCTGGCACAGTCTGCAGACATCACCACCATTGTAAGGTTTGCTTTTTTTTTTTATTACACTCTATGTTATATCAGGGTCTTTGCCGTTTTCTTTTAATTTCCACACGTGGTTAGCCAGTTTGGTATAATTTTTAAGGTTTTCTAGTTTGTGGATCGATGATTATACCATCTATTTTTAACTATTACTTTTGCTTATTTAATATATGTTCTTTTTTATCTGTAGCGTGTACTTCTAGTTTGTAAAGAACTCATTCTGTTTCACAAAGTCCATCATGTGGGCATTTATTTTTTCTCCAAAGGTTACATTTTTTATTATTGATTTTTTTTATTATGCTCCATGTTATTTTTAAGTTTGTGATATTTTGTTTTCTTGTCTAACTTTCTAAATTGCTTGTAAAGCTATAACTTAAGTTAAATGTATTTTTATTGAATATTTTATATAATTCCGAGTTTTTAGCGAAGTGTTTATGAATTCATTTAAAGAAATATTTGCCCTATTTTTTATTTTACTTCAAAATTAAACGGCAGTTTGAACAAAAATGTTTCGATTTCTAGAATTATCTTTCATTTTTCTGTTTAACTGAGGTTTTTATTTTAATTTACTTTATAGCCACTTTCATTTAAAGCGCTGAAGTGTAGGGAGCTGGTTAAATTTTCTTTGTTCGGCTTTGTGTCTTTCTTAATCGAACTCCCTACAGCTTACAAGTTTTATGTTGAATAATATTCATCAGAAAGGTTTTCATCAGAAGGTTGGTCGTCGGCAGGTGGGAATATGTAGAATTAGTGCAGAAGAGTGGAATAATAAAATATACACTTTGAATGTAAAATAGTCAGTCAGTTAAGTGTCATACGTGATACACACTTGGACGATCATGTCTCGAAAGAGACATGACTGACTGGGCAGAAGATTATCCCGCAGTAGGTTGCCATTGCTTTCTGTGGTAGACTGGTTGCCGACCAAGGCTATAGAACCCAGTCTGTCCTGTTATTTAACCCATAACTGGAAGGAAGAGACGGATTAATACCTTTCCAAAGGGTATTTGCGCGTAAGTGAATACAATGGATTCAATTGGAATTCGAACTCGGCTCCCCGGTTTCCACTGTACCACAACGCACATCCATGTAAAACAGAAATTTATTAAAAGAAGAAATAACAAGAGTTGTAGAAATTCATGTTCAATTATAAACCTTAGTAAGAAGTTATGAGTAGAGTTCGTATTCAATGTTTGTCGTAGTAATTGTTGGGATAGAGAAGGAGAAAGAGAGAGGAGAGAGAGAAGACAATGTTCGGGTCATTTGAAGTTGTGAATTACATCTTTGATGTGTGTCAGCAAAACGCCTTCTCTGAAATGGCCGCTGTGACCGGTTACAGACCATCCTTAAATATTGAATAGTCACGTTGTGTTGATCACAGAATGATTTTTTCTTTAGCTATGAAAAAACAGTTTCTCTGACGTATTTTGAATTTTGCTATTTGATGACCAATCAGGATCCAGAGTTCCACTACAGGTCCGTAAAAGGAATTTGATATTTATTTATTTTTGGTTTACTTCCAGAACTTCTGAGTGAAGCCCAGATGCGCAAAGACCGGTTTTGGTCATTTGCTTTCTGGATCTCTGAGGGCAAACATCCGGTCCCTCGCTTTGCTCTCTATCACCACAGCGCTTTCATAAACGTGTTCCTTTCATCCATGATTGTTTTGTGAGAAAAATGTTTACATAGTATGTGTTCTATTTCTTTAGTGATGTGTTTGATTATGCTAGTAGGGTTGCTAGGTTTAGTGTTTACACACTTCAAAAACGTATTTGTTTTCATATATGGGGGGAAAAACTGTCAGTTCGTAGAATAAATTCTACATCTAAATATTATACAAATTTATATTCATTTCGACTTCTATTTCAAGAACAAGGTTTTTGAAGAGTTTGAAAAGCATTTTTTTTTTTTTGTTCTTTTATATTCTGTGGCCTGGTGCTATTATCAATCTGTAATCTCTCTATAATCTGTGGTTGTCAGGATGGATTATTTCATTGATTTTATTTAGAATATACAATCCTATTAATTCTGATATTTCGGCTCCGTCAAGCGAACCTTGTGGTATATCATAGGTGCTTTTTATAATTTTTTAATCAATATATACTTATTGAACACGTTTTTTAATTCAACTTTATACTGGGCTAATTTAATTATGAACAAAAACTGGTTAATAATAATTAATATATATTTATATTTATGAATATTTATGAATAGATTTTTCATTTATTAATCCTTCATATTTTATTGTTTAACCCTCTAGGGCCATTCGTATCATATTAGTGGGGGGATCTGTTTATTACTTCATAACAATATAGAACTGATCCCCCACTTTATGACAAGTAGAAGCCTTAATCATATTATATTATTAACCCTCTAGGGCCATTCGTATCATATTTGACACAGTATGAAAAGCCTTGAAAGAAATATTTTCCTGAAAAATTTTTTAAGAGAAATATTTTATAAATTTCAAATGAAAGCAGTACTGACTGCTCAGTCAATGAATACCAAATGTTTCCTTATAGGGAAATACCAAATGTTTCCTTATAGGGAAATACTGTATCAAATATGATACGAATGGCCCTAGAGGGTTAAACGTTATTTTTATTGTTTACCCATATTTGAGTACGCTGTTTATTTATTCAAACCTCGTGCTTCTCTAGCGGAAACCGTCATCAGATCTGACATGCTTCAACCGCTCGTCTTAAAAAAAAATAATGGCTAAACAAAGCATGAAGAATGCTATTGAACACCGACATGTCTGATTCTCGAAATATCCATCTCTGTTCAGTTTCGTTTCCTAACATAAACAAAGACAATTTCCTTGAATTAATTTGTTTTTTATTAATCCGAAATATTTTTATTTTATTTATTAATAACTGTAAAAATACATTCCTAAAACTTGTCTTTGTTTACATTTGGAGAAAATCGCTGGTGTGACAATTCATATCATTACTACTTACCTCCCCTGCACAGACACCAACTAGAAGGGTCCGCAAATTAAATGTAAGGACCTAAGACGAATACACAAAAGCTTTTTCTTCGTGTTACCATTTTTATCATCTTGGAGGTTGACAAAGGAGGCATAAACTAGGTGGTCTCATGTAATGACAATATGTACATATGAGGCTAAACAGATGGCGTGGAAAATGAAGGAGGGGCTTGTTGGAAGAATAAGAAAAATCGAGGGTCAGGAAATTGGAGAACATAGATGGGTGGGTAAGGGATAAAAGAGAAATAAGAGAAGGATAATGAATTGAAAGAAAGGTCGAAAAAATACAAAGGTAAAGAGAGGGTAGAAGGAGTAAGCTATGAAGAAAAGAAACAAGTGAGCAAGTGTGAGGGAGAGAGAAAGGTGATCATTGACGAGAATGGGCAGTACGTGGGGAAAGAGAGAATGAGAAAAAGACGAAGAAAGTAGAACGGGAAGAAGAAAGAAAAAATAACAGGATGACGTTTTTGAAAAATGAAGATTCTGACTCTTAAAGAAGATTTGAAGAATTAGTGTGAAGAGGAAATATCGAAAGACATGAAAAAAAGGAGGCAACAATACGAATATAAAATAAGCCTGAAGAAGTACAGAAAAAGAAAGAATGGTGAAATAAATAAAATAGGAAGAAAAATACGAAGAAAAAGAGTAGAAAATAAAATAAAAAGAATAGATAAATCATAGAAAATTAAGTAGCATATCTAAAGTTATTTATAAATGGAACTTTCTCTCTCTCTCTCTCTCTCTCTCTCTCTCTCTCTCTGTGTGTGTGTGTGTGTCCGTTAGCTATAGACTCCGAAACGGCTGAAACGATTTTCTTGAAAATTTAAACAGTTGTACCAGAAGCATCTGCGAGTGTTCTTAGCTAGGTTTTGTGTCGAGGTACCCCCGATAAATATCGAAAATCGATAATCGAAAAAATTGGGTTATAGAAGGAGTTGTCCGATTTTAATCAAATTTAATACACTCATAAACAAAGACATAAGAAACGATATTATGAAGTTTGAAGGTTGCAGTTCTTACAATAGTGCAGAAAATCGAATATATATATATATATATATATATATATATATAGGCAAGATGTTTGTGTGTGTGTATGTTTATCTGCCTGTATGTCTGTATTTTTCTTCAGCCCTTTTATTTTAGTTTTTGCTTCGGGTTTGGCTCTAAGTAGGTATAATTGTAGTTCTTAGTCTCAGCCATGATACCATTTATTCAGGGGACTTATTTAGCCATCAAAATTCAGTTTACGACGAAAAAAACTTATTTGATATCGATAGCAGTAAATCAAAATTTGACTTACATCTATTCATTTTTCTTTCAGCAGTAAATCAAAATTTGACTTACATCTATTCATTTTTCTTTCAGTCTACGATTTCACTTTAACTGGAAACAACTTGCTTTTTAGTCTTTCGTGCCAATGTCCAAAGAGTCCGAGCTCCATGATCATGGATTAGTTTTAAAGCTTTCATTACACCCAAGCAACGCCAGACTATACTGCTAGTATCATATAAAATAAAATACAAGTACAAAAATTAGTTATATTCATAGAAGAACAGAATAAAAAAGAGAATATATATGGCAGAAAATAAAATATAAGAAAAGAAAAATGAAGATATTAGATAAAATATAAAAAGAAGTATAATACGTTTAAAATCATTTTTGTCATTTTTTATTTCTTATTTATTTGTTCAGAACGATATTCTGAAGAACAATTATTTAAATGTCATTAGGGCGATCATGTCTTGAAAGAGTCATGACTGACTACGCAGAATATTATCCCTCAGTAGGTTGCCATTGCTTTCTGCAGTAGACTGGTTGCCGACCAAGGCTATAGAACCCAGTCTTTTCTATAATTTAACTTATAACTGGAGGGAAGAGATAGATTAATACCTTTTCCAAGGGTATTTGTACTTAAGTAAACGCAAGAAATTCAACAGGAATTCGAACTCGGCTCCCTGATTTCTCATTATGAGCTTTAGAACCCAATCTGCTTTGTTATTTGAACCATAACTGGATGAAAGAGACGGATTAATACCTTTCCCAGGAGTATTTGTGCGAAAGTAAATGCAAGGAATTCGACTGGAATTCGAGCTCGGCTCTCCGCTTTGTTGTTCCGAGTCGATATCCACTGCATCATAACGTGCATTCACTTACCCGCGAATATCCTTAGGAAAGGTATTAATCCGTCTCTTCTCTCCATTTATGTGTTAAATAACAGGACAGACTAGGTTCTATAGCCTTGGTTGGCAATCAGTCTACCACAGAAAACAATGCAACCTACTGCGGGTAATCTTTGGCCCAATTAGTCATGTCTTTTTTGGAGACATGATCGCCCAAAGCGTGTATCACGTATGGCACTTAAATGACCGACTGAATATAATACTTGGAAAAATAATTAAAATTTGCACTGAGCATAAAGTGGGGGATTGGTTTTCTATTGTTATGAAGTAATAATTTGATCCCCCACTAATACTTGATATAACAATTTAATATAATCTGTCTCTTCCCCCTTTAGGTATGAGTCAAATAACAGGACAGGACTGATTGGGTTCTATAGCCCTGGTCGGCAACCAGTCGATCGCTGAAAGCAATGTGAACCTACTGCGAGATAATGTTCTGCCCAGTTAGTCATGTCTCTTTTGAGACATGATTGCCCAAAGCGTGTATCGCGTACGGCACTTAACTGATTCTGAAGATGTAAAAAGAAAATGATAAGAAAAGAAAGTTAGAGACGAGAAGAGGGTGACGGTGACGAATTCGAAAGTCAAAAGACAGACATCAAAAGCGAAGCTGTATATATAATTCGAGGAGATGAGTATATTTATGAAAGGCAAAAGGAAAGCAAGATGACAAGAAGAAGAGTCGAGGAAAATCGATAAGTGAAAAGAAAGAAAGAAAAACAACATTCAAAATGAATCAAAGATGGAGAAGAAGACGAAAAGCTAATAAAACGACAATCTAAAGTAACAAAACCATATAGAATGAGGGTCTCCGGGACATTTGGGGAAAAGTCTTGAAGTGAACATCTAGCCACCGGCAAATCGGTAACAATCTCATCTGGACACAAAACAATCGGGATCGACTCCACTCCCACCATTGTAAACACAGGTGCCGCCATCAACCATAAGAAGACATGGAAGATATCCTACCCACCCAGTATCACCTTTGATTATAGTTCGTATTTAATAACCGTCATGCTGCGGCTGTATGAATTGCTTTTCGTTAAGGAGTAGTCGACGATGGTCATCTGGCTGACCGGCGCGTGTCAGGCCAAGACCTGAAACATTACTACCACCCACTACAGCCATTACCACTGCAGCGTGCATAACAGACATCGCGGGTGAAATGGGTCCGGGATGGCAGTAGTAATTTCTGCTTCTTTTGGCGGAAACTCTTCTTCCTTCAGGCAAATCTGGTCTATTCCGAAATTAAGTAAACAAGACTCCAGACCGGTGTTAGTAGGATAGTGGGGTGGTCATAGCTAAGATAACGTTTCGGGAAGAAATTGGAGACATCGTCAGAAGTTGCTTGGAGCAAGAGTACACTGCTGTATAGGAAAAGTGGAAAGTCTGCTGAACAAAGAAGGGCGGTTTGCTGTATCTTCATTTTGTGACATAATTTTCAGTTTCCTTTCGAGGGTTTCTGCACCCTAGTTTTTTATATCTTTAACTCTTGTTCTATTTTGTTTTTTATACTTGCTTTCTGTCTGTGTTATTATGACAATTATACGATAGGGATTGGAACAAAATAATACTAGTATTAATAATTGTAGTTGTAGTAATAAAGATAATGAGTTTTACATTTGACTTTTACTCATAAAAAGACATATTCAAAATTCCTGATTTCTTATAATCATGGTGAATTTATATTATACTAGCACATTACACCCGGCGTTGCTCGGATGTAATGAAAGCTTTAAAAATAATCCATAGATCTGGAGCTCAGACACAATGGACGTTAGCACGAAAAACACAGGTTGTTAAGACAAAGAACTACAATTATATCTACTTAGAGCAAAACCCGAAGTAAAAACCAAAATAAAAGGGCTGAAAACCTGATTTTGATCAGACCCGTTAGGATATCGGGGTATCAATTTCCAATATCAGAGTCAAAAGATTCATCCAAAGATAAACTAACCTAAGTAAGTCCATGAATACATATCGTACCCATCGGGAGTAAAGTTGGAGAAAATGAGCCATATTGGTGGCTGAATATAGGTTTTTGATCAGATTCGATAGAATATCGGCTGTATTAATTTCTAATATCGGAGAAAATTAGTCGGCTGAGAAGATCTACTAATGTTTGAGACTAAAAACTATAATTTTACTAAGTTAGAGCAAATTCAGCAACAAGAACCACGATAAAAGGGCTGAAATCCTGATCTTGATCAGACTTGATCGGATATCGGGGCATCGATTTCCGATATCGGGGTGGGGGGAATCGGAAAAAATGTAGCCCATGACCTGACCGGAAGCCTAATGAATATTTGTGTGAAGTTTGGTGAGAATCGGATAAAAATTGTGGATTTGTATAAAAGGCATACCCCCCCCACACACATCTTGCCTTTTATATATATATATATATATATATATATATATATATATATATATCAGTTTCTCTTCTTGTTATTGTTTATCTTCTTCAATATACTATATTCTGTCATAGCTCGCCATAACTTCCTATATTTAGTAATTAAAAGTAGTTGTTTTTTTTTACTAATCGTTAAAAATTCTATTCTGACATTCATTTATACACACACACACAAACAACTGCTGTCTTGTAACCATCATGGAGAATTTTTTTTTTTGCTCTTCACTAGCATGGATGATGCTATCTCCTAGGAAAGCAAATAAATGCTCTTTTTTAGTCTCAATCTTTCTACTGACATGAAGTGGGGTGGTTATATTAAATCAATTGCTTAGTCTGCTGCTAAGAGTTAAGTTCAGCGTCGTGCAATACATTTTTCTCATCACAATCCATCTTGCACATTTACAACTTCAGCATTCGTTCCTACATTGAATATTACTGTCAGATCTGGTATTGAGCACCGGCTATATATCTTGAGATTTTCGACAAAGTTCAAAGGGGGTGGTCAGTAATGTTATCAGTCCTGACATGATATCTTTTCTTCGTTTCAATCACTTTATCATATATTGAAATGCTAAAGAATAGATTTCTTCAATATAATCCCCATTAGCTTCATCGGCGTCCTCCAGATGACTTCAGAATCTCCTGCAACTCTTCTGGACTGTCTCCTTGCTTAAGTTGGTGAATGCTCTCATAATCCTTGCTTTCAGTTCATATTTGGTTTTACACAGTTTTTTTTTTATCTTTCACTCAAGAGCTCACCCCACATAATAATCAGGTGGGCTGCATTCTGGGAAGAAAGGTGGCCAGATGTAAAATGTGATGCGGTTGCAGAAATTTTCTGACAGCCATAACCGTATTCTTTCCTGCTTGTGTGGCATCCTGCAGATCCATGTTGCCAGTGATAGAATCCTCTAACTGGCACCCTCTTGACCCAGAGCAGCACTACCTCTTTAAGGCACTAGATGTAGGCCTCTGTGTTGAGTTTGGGGACCTCATCAACAAATCGGGGAGTTCTTTTCTAATCAGAACGATCAGAGCGAGTTTTCTGAGTTGCAATACCTGAGTTATAAGCATAAGACTCATCCAACTCTTCCCCAATCCTTTGCACCATTGGCAAAATAACATTTTTGCGTGAATTGCGTCATGATACACTTTTTTCTTATAGACGGTGTCCAACTGACCCTACTTCACCGTGCAGTTGACAAAATCAAAAACAAAGTGCATGCACAAAATCAAAAATATCATACGATGACAATTTACTCATCGCACCCTGCATGTTGTATGATACTATCTTTATGAAAGACTTACAATCATTTGGTGACCCAAAAGAATATTAATTTAGGTGTATGATTAGGTCTTGAAGGTCGTCACAATGCGTTTAGTAAAATAAAGGAAGGTAAAGAAGTTGTTGGGTATTACTTATTTATTACTAGCAGTCTAGCCCGGCGTTGCTCGGGTGTAATGAAAGCTTTAAAACTAATCCATGGTCCTGGAGCTCAGACTCTTTGGACGTTGGCACGAAAAACTAATCGGTTATTATCGGTTTTCTGCACTACTGCGAGAACTGCAACCTTGAAACTGCTGAATATCGTTTCTTATGTCTTTGTCTATGAGTGTATCAAATTTGGTTAAAATCGGACCACTCCTTCTATAACCCGATTTTTTCGATTATCGATTTTCGATATTTATCGGGGGTACCTCGACACAAAACCTAGCTAAGAACACTCGCAGACGCTTATAGTATAACTGTGTAAATTTTCAAGAAAATCGGTTCAGCCGTTTCGGATTCTATAGGTAAGGGGAACACACACACAAAGACACACACACAGACAATTCCATTTATAAATAAGTTCAGATACATTAATATTTCGAGATCAGAATCTCATCTTTCAACAAATGGTCATTCCTGGCTTCTGCTGTCATTAATTGTAGCCAGTGCTTGTGTGTGTGTGTGTGTGTGTGTGTGTGTGTGTGTGTGTGTGTGTGTTTATGGTATATATATATATATATATATATATATGTGTGTGTGTGTGTGTGTGTGTGTGTGTGTGTGTGTGTGTGTGATTGATAGTTGGGAACTTTTTTGGGTCTGATGATATCAGTCTGCTATTAATGTTAATTCAAAGTAAAAACTTTGAAGTTCCTGCATGTAAAATATTTCAACTAATGAGTTATATTTAATAATTTCTGATACTTTGAAAATTGGGTATGATATACCCATGGTTAGTAGTAGTGTAACTTCAATTGATGGTTAGTGTTTCAGAGTTAATATTGTGATCCGCCAAGAACGTAAATAAATCTTTTTTTCCAAAAATAAGCAATTTCAGTACAGCAAAAACGGTAGCTAACCATCTAATGTCTAAATGCTCAGAAACAGCACCATCAAGTTAGGTAAAAAAACGTGTTTATTTATTTATTTATTGGAACCAAAAATCATGTTGACCAGTGTAATTGTTTCAGAAATGATGGCTTTACCACAATATCATGTTGAAATAGCAGTTCTTGTACGACCATCGGAGTAATGCAACATCGAACCTGGTTAGTTAGAGTGACCGCTTCGAAATTCAATGTGTTGTAAGCTTGGATGCGGAGGTTGTGTAATGGATAATGACTCGGAACTGGTAATCGAAGAGCCAAGTTCTATTTCCACTGGAGTTCGTTATATTCATTTACACGCCCTTAATATAGGGAAAGCTATGAATCTACTCCTTCTCCTACTGGTATGGGTTAATTATTATGACTTGCATTAGTAAATCATTATTATCACCAAAATATCCTACACATCAAAAATATTTTCTAGCTTTCAATAACTTGCAAAGGGTTGATAAACCGTAAAAAGTAAAAATCAATCTTTTGAATTCAATGAATATCAAAAAAAGCTCATTATCAATGACCGTTGGTCTCAGTATTATACTACTTTTATTTTTTATTGTGTACGTTTGTTTTATTTTATTTTACTTTTCTTGAAAGAACACCGCAAAACGGCACATTTTAACGTGTGTCCTTTTTGCGTAATACAGTGTAATACCGAAGGTTAAGAATAAAATTTTAACAATTTCTAATAATATTAGGGTGCCCCAAAAGTTCGTAAACACTAGCGAAGTGGGTCTATCTGGTGCAGCACAATCGAGACAAGCGATGGGTTCAGAAAGGGCAAGAGACACCGTCAGTTCCAAAACAAGATCGATTCGGCAAGAAAGTCATGTGCGTTTGGTGGAACCTTGAAGGAATCTTGCATTTTGAATTGGTTCCGAATGGTCGTGCCATCAGTGCCGAACTTTACTGTCAGCAACTTGAGCGGGTCTACGAAAAGTTGAAGCAAAAGTACCCGGCTCTGATCAACCGAAAGCGCGCTTTGATGCAACAGGACAATGCCAAGCCACACACCGCCAGGAAGACCAAAGACAAGTTTAAAGATCTGGACGGCGTTGAGGTTCTGCCACATCCAGCCTACAGTCCTGACTCTGGCTTCATCAGATTACGGCCTTTTTCGATCAATGCAACACGTTCTGGAGGGCCGCCGATTCGACTGGTTTGATGAAGTCGAGGAAGCGTGTCGAGAATTCTTTGATTCGAAGCCGGCTGAATGGTACTGTGACCAGATCCGAAAGCTTGCAGATCGATGGCAGAAAGTCTTGGAAAATGATGGTCTTTATTTTGAGTAATAATTTTTGTTGTTTTTGCGAGTAAAATTTCAATTTTTTGCAAGTGTTTACTGGTAACCTTAGATTACTTGGTGAGTAAAATTTCAGTTTTTTTGCAAGTGTTTACGAACTTTTTGAGCAACCTAATATTATAGCGATTACTTTCATAATCACCTCGATAATAGTGATGTCATTTTTGTATACGTGTGTGTTTGTGAAAAATAATAAAATAAAAACCACTTCAAAAAATTTACAAGAAAGCAATGATAAGATTAGCAATTATTTAATAAAATATATGATTTATTTGCAAACAATTTTAATTGTAATTTCTATGAATATATACTGAACTGACATCGAAATTACGGACTGCCATTAGCGATATTCAAACTTATGAATGATGGTGATGCTGAGGGTAAACCGAGATGAAAGCTTCGAATTATTTCACCATCCCCTGTACCTTTTTCTATGTTTTTTTCTGTTTTTTATTGTAAGAGTGATGATGAAAATAATTACATCTACGTGATCTGGATGTGCGGATGGCGTAAAATTCACAATAAATTTTAGAAATGTTCCTGTTTACAGTTGGAGTAAACTGTATATATAATCCCAGTTTAAATAAAATTCAAAAAGAAATAATTAAGTCCAGTTAAAACCGAATTTAAAAAAAGATAGAAGTTAGTCCAGTTCACACCGGATTAAAAAAAAAATTGACATTTCTCCGGTTTAAACTGGATTAAAAATTGAGACATTAGTCCGGTTTACACTGGATTCAGAAAGGCGATATTAGTCTGGTTTTCATTAGATTAAAAAAAAGGACCTCAGTAGTCCGGTTTACACTGGGTTAGAAAGGGACGACATTAGTCTGGTTTTCATTGGATTAAAAAAGGCAACATTAGTCCAGTTTACACTGGTCTAAAAGAAAAGTGCGACCTTTGTCTGATTTAATTTGGATTAAAAAAGGACGATATTAGTTTGGTTTAATTGGACTAAAAACAGCAACATTAGTCCAGTTGACACGGAATAAAAAAAGACGACATTAGTCTGGTTCATGCTGGATTAAAACTTTAGTTTGGCTTACATTTGATTGAAAAAAGGTGGTATTAGTCTGGTTTATATGGGATTAAAAAATGCGACATCTCTCTGTCTTACATTGGATTAAAACACTACATTAGTTCATTTTACATTAAATTTTTAAAAAAACTACATTATTCTGGTTTACATAAAATTAAAAAGGACGACATGAGTCTGTTTTACATTGAATTAAAATGGACGTCATTAGTCTGGTTTATATTGGATTAAAAGAAGTGTCATTAAGCTGGCTTGCATTGGATTAAAAAAAGAGCCATGTTAGTCTGGTTTACGTAGGATTAAAGGTGAAAAACATTAGATTGGTTTATATTGGATTAATAAAGTCGACATTAGTCTGCTGTACATGGTTTTAATAAAAACATTGTTATGGTGTACATTCGATTGAATGGATGCCATTAGTCTGGTTTATGTTGGATTAAAACAGGGCAACTTTAGTTTGGTTTACATTTGATCGAAAAAAGGGTGATATTCGTCTGGTTTAAACTGGATTAAAAAAGGGACGACATTAGTCTGGTTTACATTGGATTAAATAAGAACGACATTTGTCTGGTTTTTATTATATTAAAAAGTGTGACATTATTCTGGTTTACATTGGATTAAAAATGGATAACATTATTTTGATTGACATTCGATTAAAAAAGACGACATTATTCTGGTTTATGTTGGATTAAAACAGACGAGATTATTTTTACTTACATAAGTTTAAAAAGGATGACATTAGTTTTCATGTTTTAAAAAAAAAGCCGGCATTAGTCTGTCGTAAATTGAATTACAAAGAAGGGTATTAGTCGAACTTACATCAGTTAAAATGTACGACATGAGTCAGGTTTAATTTGATTAAGAACAGACAAGATTAGTCTGGTTTACCTAGGATTAAAAAAACGACATTGCTCTGGCTTCTATTTGATGAAAAAGGACGACATTATTCTGGTTTGAGTTGGATTAAGAAAGGAGGACATTAGTCTTGTTCACTCTAGATTAAGAAAGAACGACATTAGTTTGGTTTATATTGGATTAAACAAGGACGACATTATTCTGGTTTACATTGGATGAAGAAAGGATGAAGTTAGTCTTGTTTAAATTGGATTAAAAGCGGTCAAAAATGTTCTATTTTACATTCTGAAAAATATACAATGATCTAGTGAAATAGTGGTAGAATACTGATAGGTTTACAACGGAGTCTAAAAGTTTGAACTGGTGGAACTAAAAAGTAGAGGTCGTCTGAACATTTGTCATGGAAATAGCGATAAGGTATTAGATTTATAACGTATTCTCAATGAAAAAGGGGCTTTAGTGTGGATTGATCTGTTTGTTGTACATCTTATTATGCCTTTGTGAATTATTTCGAGACTGAAAATATTTTTAGAATGTAAGAATCTTTCGAAGATAATAAGGATATACATTTACAAATCCTTTTAACTACTTACTAGGGTGAGTGAAGAAGAGAGATTCATACATTTTCGAGAGTTATTAACGGGTAAGTGAATCGATTTACGATTCCAATCTTTCACACCATTCTAACCTCTAAGCTTACAGTACTTGATTTTCTCAAACAGTCACCCATTTCGTTCAGGCTCAACGCTGCTTAAAATTCGGTGAACAGACGAGAACTCGTGTTTCAACGTGATATGATAATAAGCCATACTATCTCCACCTCCAAGCTTACAGCACCTGGTATTCCCAAGTGATCTCTATTCTAAAGCGAACACCCATCTCGGTACTAACCAAGGGAAGATATAAGGGAAAAGAGACAGGGGAAAGCAACGGATAACCTATTTGAAGGACCTAATCAGGTGGGCGATGGAACGGGGGTTGCATGGTGTAACAGGAGAGAGAGTGCTATGAGCCACCAGTGATAGGGAAACATAGAAAGCCATGATCGCCTACGTCCTGAAAAGACAAGGCATAATGTGACATGACTATAAGCCATAACATCACCCACTTCAAGCTTGCAGATCAATCCACACTAAAGCCCCTTTTTCATACGTTTTCCCTATCCCTGGTGGCTCATAGCCCGCTCTCTCACGTTAAACCCCGCAACCCTCGTACTATCATCCACCTGATTATGTCCTTCAAATATGTTATCCGTTGCTTTCCCCTATCTCTTTTCCCCTCTATCTGGACAGTTAGTAACAGGTTCTCCAAGCCCTCCTTCCTCATTGCATGTCCCAAGAACTTTAGCTGTCTTTCCTGATGCTCAGTATTAATATAATTTTCAAGAAACATTAAGTATGAGTAGGACCGAGATGGGTGAACACTTGTGAATATCAAGTTCAGTTAGCTTAGAGGTGAGGATGGTATGGCCTATGGTCATATCACTTTAAATCACTGGTTCTCGTATGATCACTGAATTTTAAGCAGCTTGGTTAGTACCGAGATGGGTGTTCGCTTTAGAATAGAGATCACTTGGGAATACCAGGTGCTGTAAGCTTGGAGGTGAGGATAGGTATTTGTTGTGGCCTGTTAGGGTCAGTAAAAAAGACACGGAAACAAGAAAGTAGGTTGAACCAGTGTATTGGAATAACAGAACAAATATATAAAATAAGTGTGTTATTAGTCTGAAGATAGAAGCGTCCGTCCGAACATACGTTACATACGTTACATACGTTACGTTACACTGCGTCTCGACTGCATCCTTTACGAAGTCTGGCTGATTAGTATTTATGAAGGAGGAAGAATTCATTCCAATGTAGATAGGAAACCATAACAATATTCCCGACTGGTCATCCATCTCGGTACTAACCATGCTTAACGCTGCTTAGACTTCAGTGATCCTACGAGAACCGGTGTTTCAGCTTGACTATGGCCGTAAGCTGCTGTCGTGTAAAAAATAATTCTTCCCTTGAATGACCACGTAAAAATTAGTTTCTTTTTTTTTTCTTTTTCTTTTTATTTTATTAATGAAATGTATGTTGGGCATTCTGAACCAGAAAAAAGGTAGTAATACCCTATTTTGGTTATATTCTGCGTCTTGTAGTGATGAAAGATTGCAAAAGTAGTAATTTTTGCAATGTTACAAGGAATCAACGATTTTGTCAGAATTCTTTAATAAGTTTGGCATTTGCAATTCAACTTTCCTATTTATGCAGTCGCTCGCTTTATTTATAATCTAAAAATATTCTTTTTGTTTTGATTTACTATATTAACTTTTGGCAAACTTGGATATTTATATTTTTTACACTGTTCGTTCATTGCTATGTTTACGACGTTTCTGCCGTTGTACACTTCTGCATTCTTCAAAGGCTAAGAATTTTTAACCAAACCCTTTATTTCGATCACTGGGAAATATTATTCTCATTTCACGTGCGATACTACTTCTGAATGTCCTGGAGTTATCTCTCTTTAGCTCCACTCTCTAAGTTATTTGTTGACCACTGCTGTAATTACATGGCATCCGGAAGTGTCATCGCACATGGAATAAGAATTATATAAGACCGTGATCAAAATAAAGAACTCAGTTCAAACTTCCTAGCACCTGAAGAAGCCTAGAGTGTACAACGTTCGAAACGTCGTAAACATGGTAGTAAAGATGTGGAGAACACTCCGAACAGTGCAAATAACAGAAATACTACCTCATCTCTGTCGCACAGACAAATAGTGAACTTTTTTGCCTGCAATAAAAAAAATGACTGTCAAAAGTACGGTTTTTCTCGTGATAATTTTTTTAATCACATTCCATCCTCAACAATGGATATTGATGTAAAAATCAAGAATTAGGAAACATACGATAAAAATGTGCGTTGATAAGGATGTTCGTTGTGGTACAGTGGATATCGGTTCGGAACGAGAAACCGCGGAGCCGAGTTCGAATTCCAGTTGAATTCCTTGCTTTCACTTACGCGCAAATACACTTGGGAAATGTATTAATCTGTCTCTTCCTTCCAGTTATGGGTTAAATAGCAGGACAGACTGGATTCTATAGCCTTGGTCGGCAACTAGTCTACCGCAGAAAGCAATGGCAACCTACTGTGGGATAATCTTCTGCCCAGTCAGTCATGTCTCTTTCGAGACATGATCGCCCAAGCGTGTATCACGTATGGCACTTAACTGACTGACGATAAAAAGTAAATTTATACATGTTCTTTATTTCTTGAGAATTTACATCGAAACATTAAACAGTATTTATGTACTAGATCATCATTTACAGGCGTCATTTTATAGTTGAATCCACCGGTTCTCGCTCGAACACCGAAGTTTAGCAACGTTGAGCCTGGTCAGTACTTAGATGGGTGACCGCTTGGGAATACCAGGTGCTGTAAGCGTTTAGTGACGGATGTGCATTGTGGTGCAGTGGATATCGGCTCGGAAAGAGAAATAGCTGAGCCGAGTTCGAATTCCAGTTGAATACCCTGCATTCACTTAAGCACTGGTACTTTTGGGAAAGGTATTAATCCGTCCCTTCCCTTCCCTCCAGTTATGAGTTAAATAACTGGGTAGGACTTGGGGACCCTGCCTTTAAAAACAAATCCCAATGAATCTTGATACGCGAAAAGAAAAAAAGTATTACTAGACACAAAAACTTATATAAAAACAACAATAAATTGTTGAAAAGAAAAAAGGTATTATCAGCAATAAATAAAATTTATATTGCAATAAATGACCAGCCGAGGTTGATATACCATAAAAACAAAACAACCAAGTTTTAAAGTTAATGCAATTCAAAATTTATTAAAAAAAGGAAGAAATAAAAAAACAGAGTTTGATGGGTGAATTTTCGCCATTTTTTTATTTTAACTTCATTCGTTTCGTTTGTTTTAGATTTCGTCGACTGTACAGCATATTAGTGTCAGTTGGGTACTGTCTGTGAGAAAAAGAGCATCACCATGACGCAATTAACTTCACAAGAAACAACATGTTTTACTCCAATACATTTAAGAGTGTTTGGGTGTTAATCTGAGGACTGTGCAGATGATTCGTACACAGCTATATTATATATCAGGTCAATATAATAGAGTGATTACAGGCCTCAGACTCAGCACGGAAGCCTACATCGTGCCCTGAGGAGGTAGTGCTATCCTGGGTCACTAGGTTGACTCTGGATGACCCTATATCTGGCAACAGGAATCTTCACCATGCCACACAAGCGGGATAGCCCAGTCATTTTTGCGACTACATCAACCCTTACATATGGCCACCTAACTCTCCAGCCTGCAACATTCTTGATTATTATGTACGAAGCGAATTTGAGCGAGAGACCAAAACCCTCCATGTAACACCAAAGATAAACTGAGGGCTAGGATTTTGCCAGCATTCACTCATTTAAGCAAGGAAAAGTGTTGCAGAAGGTTCCGAAGTAGTCTGGAAGCTGTGATTGAAGCCAATGGTGATTTTTATTGAATTACTCTTTCGTATTTCAAGATATTTCGTGCAATTTCGGTAAATATATTGGTTAAAATGCGATATTAGTGTTAATTTCATTTTTGCGTCATTTAGCCGCCATTTTGTCTATTACACCCTTTATGAAAACATTTTTTCATAAACTTTACTGAATAATAAAGCAGTGAACCAACTATAATGAAATGCTTATTATTTAATATTTTATAAAGTTCGAATCGATTGGCAAGTATTAATTATTTCAATAAACAATCTAAAAAATAGCGTTTAATAGTTTTGTTTTCTCAAGAACAAAACCAATGTATAATTTCACTTTTATGTGTTTAGGTCTAATTAAATTTATAGTCACCGCTTTTTAAAATAATAAACGTTACAGAGGAGTGAAGGTATGGTTAATAACAGGAGCATCAAAAAACACCCTCCATTTGAAACTTTCTTTCTTTTGCAGGCACGAATGTCCAAGATTGCCTAACCTTTTCTGTCAAGTTAAAGGAATTTGATTATTTACCAAACGCACATCTGAAATCTATACTTCTCTTTCTCATTGCTTACGTCTTAAATTGAATTTACGACCTGTAAACAGTATGAACGGATCTCCGCATCGATTATATAGAAAATAGTTTCCTCTTAAATTCTCCGATATTGTCCTCAAAGAATACTCGCTGAGCGTATTTAAAATTCAATTAATTAGGACCATTTTGCTCCACAATTCGAGATTTGCAACAGAAATTTCTTTACTCGCTCCATTTATATCCCGATTGTCTCTAAATATATTTTATCATTTTCTCTGCATGCGTGAAAATACTGCGTTATTCAATGGAAATCGATTCAACGTCCGTTTATTGATTAGTCTATTGTTACGTGCATAAACGGTACACGTCTATTTGTGTTTATCGAATTGGATTCGATCACCCGGCAAAATGTTTTTCTTGTTATCAATACTGCGCTTATTCTCTTCCTCGTAGATTTACTAAGATCGATAAATATCAGTGATTGATTATTGATATAAATATTATGTTTTTATTATCATTAATTAAAATCGTATTTAAACAATCACAGAAAAATGTTAATAGACAAACACATTTTGTTACGCATTTGTTACTTATATATGCTCTTCTCAAAAAAAAAACTTATATATGCTCTTCTCAAAAAAAAAACTAGTGACAAAAAATGCTGTTTCTTTCTTGCACATTTCACAAAATATTCAAAAGACAAAAAACTGAAAAATATTTTCCATTTCCCAGACCAATATTATTGTATGCCACGTTACCCACCACGTAGATGACCGGATATGGAACCTGATATACTCCTGTGAAGTGTTTATTTGCATCAATTGTAATTACAATATCTGGATGTGCGTTGTGTTGCAGTGGATATCGACTTGGAACGACAAAGCGGGGAGCCGCGTTTGAATTACAGTTGAATTTTTTGCATTCACTTACGCACAAATACCCTTGGAAAAGGTATTAATCTGTCTCTTCCTTCCAGTTATGGGTTAAATAATAGGGCTGATTGGGTTCTTTAGGCTGTTATTTATCTCATAACTGTAGGGAAAAGAGGGATTATTACGTTTCCCAATAGTATTTGTGCGTAAGTGAATGCAAGAAATTCGACTGGAATTCTAACTCGGCTTCCCGATATGTCTTTCCAACTCGATATCCACTGCACCACAAAGTGCATTCACTTACACGCAAATATCTCTTACCTCCAGTTATGGGTTAAATAACAGGACAGATTGGGTTCTATAGCCTTGGTTGGCAACTAGTCTACCGCAGAAAGTAATGGCGATCTACTGCGGGATAATCTTCCGCCCAGTCAGTCATGTCTCTTTTGAGATATGATCGCCCAAACCGTGTATCACGTATGGCATTTAACTGACTTACAGTACACACACATATATACACACAATTACTGCTACAACCACCAGCTTAAGCTGCTACAGCTACGGTAATGCTATAGGCTCTCTCTCCTCCTACTCTCCCACTCTTTACTACCCTTCCGTTTGGCAAAGGTGAGAGAAAGGCTGAGGAGAGTATCGTTTATAGATTATAAAAAGATAGAAGGGAAGGAAAAGCTCGTATAGAGAGTAGGTGTGTCATCCTTCTTCAGTGGCGTAACGGGCGGAGGAACTAAGTAACTAAGTAATTAAGGAAGGAACAAGCAGAATTATTATATTATTATTATTATTATTATTGTGTAATTCAATTTTTACACATAGACAGGCTAGCCTCCCAGAGAGTAAAATACTACGCCTCCTTGGCCTTACACTCTCGGCGGACCTCAAATGGAATGACTATATTGAATCCATTGCCAAATCTGCTGCTATGAAAGTCGGCTCCCTGTGCAGGGCCCGGAAATTTTTCTCACCTGAAACTATTCTGCACATATACAAATCTACCATCCGCCCGTGTATTGAATATTGCTGCCATATCTGGTCGGGTGCCCCTGCTGCTCTCCTTGGGCTTCTTGACAAGATACAAAGGAGGATCTGTAACGTGGTTGATACTGACTTGGCAGACCGGCTGCAGCCGCTCTCACACCGGCGTGATGTAGCTTCCCTGTGCCTCTTCTACAAGTACTTTCATGGCTTCTGCTCAGATGAGCTTAGATCACTGGTGCCGCCTAAGCACGAATTTACACGAGATACTAGATTAGCAACTAGGTCCCACCCTTTTACAGTTAAACAAATAAGATGTAACCGTAAATTCTACTCCAACAGCTTCTTTTCTCGCGCTTCCCGCCTGTGGAACTCCCTTCCACAACTCTGCTTTCCCGACAGTTACAATCTCCAGGTGTTTAAATGTAGGGTCAATAGACACCTCCTATCACACTAACTCCCAACTATTCTCACAACACTCTCATCTACCCAACCCTCATTCTCGGTATCCTCACCCGCCTATCACCCACCCTCTGTTATTTCCTATATTTAATCAGCCTTTCTCCACTCTACGTAGCCCCCTGCACAGTAGTGGCAGTGACATGCCTTGCTCGGGGTGAAACGCTTATAAAAAAAAAAAAAAAAATCTACTATGGTAACACTAAGTAGTAAGTCTGCAGGAAGACCCTCCCGTTTGGCAAAGGTGAGAGAAAGGCTGAGGAGAGTATCGTTAAGAGTAGAGTAGAGGGGAAGGAAAGCTCGTGTAGAGAGTGTGTTATCTTTCTTCAGTGGTGTAACGGACGGGGGAACTAAGTTTACTAAGTAACTAACTTACTAACTAACTAACTAAAGAAGGGACAAGCAGAATTATTATATGATAATGAAGAATGTATTGAACTAGAAATTGCTCATAAAGACCAATAAAAACTATCAAAATTACTACGCTTCGTTTCGTTTCTTCATCTTTGATTTTTTTCTCTTAGACGAAGGTCGAATAGCGTGAGTGTAAGCAATGAGAAACCAGAATAACATACATCCTTCAATGACACTCGAACTCTTATCTCCATATTTCCCACCGTCGATTCTCGATTTCTTTCTTCTTCATTTTCCTTTCCCTTGTCAATATTCCCAAATCAAGCGAACCGTTCTTGCGTGTTTAACGTTTACGCAGTTAAGCGTGGCGTAAAAGCGAGGCGATTTTTAGCGGATTGACGTAGACCGCTTACCGAAAAACCATGAGAAGCAACATCGTCATAATTGTGTAAGTATAGTGATAGCTGTCGTGGAGGCCATGGGCCAGTAAACGGTCAATGGATAGTAATTTTTATTTCGCGCGTTCGGTAAAAGGTATTTATGTACATCCTGTATGGCGTCTCCAGGACAAGGACTGCGTTACAGAGGCGCCTAGCTCGTCGACTTTTTATTCGAAGACTGTAATAGAACGGAGTAATGACAGCCATTACAGTGTTGAAGGGTGAGAAGAAGAAAAAAAGTCCGCACGTATAATTCCTATCGTGATGCATACAACACGGTTCATGCTTTGTTTTTATTGGGCGTTTTTGCTTCTTGCGTTGCGGCTATAAAGAAATCGGATCGAATCGAAGAAGAGGCCGTGTAATAATTACTTGCTATGTTATTATCCCTGCCCACTTCTTTCTTTTATTCTTTCTTGCTGCATTATTTTCTATTTATGTTTTCTTTTCTTTTTAGTTTTCTTTTCTCTTTTCTTTCTTTTTTTTTTTTGTGGGGATTAGAAATGCTTGTGTGGTTTGATTATTTAATTAACACATACACACGTATACACACATATACACTCACACAAACACACACACACATACATATAGACATATATATACTACAGAATTAAGTAAAATAACAAAATACAAAACGTATCTCAGTCTAATATGTTTCGCTTTTTTTTTTCTCTCGATCTCTGAAGAAGTTTTGATGAAATTGAAGCATGTGAGCTTGAGATAGGTTTTCTTATTATGTTCTTTTACTGTATTCTCTTATTTTGTTGGATTCCGATTCATATATTCAACTTATATAATATAATATAATATGTATATATATATATATATATATATATATATATATAAAAGATTATTCCAAATATAAATTTTGTCACTTAGCAGATCGATGTTATGTTCAGTACGGAAATTCCTAGAGGAGCCTTTTTTGTAATCGTTCGGTCCTCAGTCCATTCTTCTGGAGGTATCAGCAAATGACCAAACACACACACACACACAGACAGAGAGAGAGAGAGACAGAGAGACAGAGAGAGAGAGAGAGAGAGAGTTTTTTTTAAAGAAGAGATGTAGTTCATACTATGTTTAGTATTTATTGCCAAATGAAAATAGAATGGTTCTTTTGTTACTATTACTTTGCAAAATTTTACAAGGCAAGGAAGCAAAGATGAACTCGTCTAAATTTTGAAATCTCCCTAAATTTTCTTCATTCTTTCATTAAAGAATCTGCAATATAGGTAATTATTAAATATTAATAAGTTCATTTGATACACATGTTATTGTGCAATATTAACAAAAGAACTATTTTATTTTCATTTACAATTATTCACTTGGCAATAAATACTAAAAAATAGTATGAAATACATATTTTTTAAAACACTAGATGGTCTAATAATTATGGCCGGTAGTGTTTATATATATATATATATATATATATATATATATATATATATATATATATATAAGTATTAGGACACGGGGGATTTCCCTAAAAACCTGACTGAAATTCTAATACAGGGTGAAATTCGTTGTAAGAATTATTTAACTAAAAACAAAGAGGAAGGAAGGTTTCGGAATTTGAATTGGCCCCTACAAAACCCCACAAGGCCCCCTATTGTACATCTATGGGATATTTTGGACAAACAAAATGATAAATCTAATGTTGCTTTGCAAGACACACTTTGGAAACAAATACAAGCTACTTGGCAAGAGATACCATTAGATACATTGAAGAAGCGTGTGATGTCAATGCCTGACAGAATGAAGGCTGTGATTAAAGCAAAAGGCTATTATGCTAAATGTTAAATTTATTTTGTCACAAGTATTTTTTTCTTGTTAAAACATTTGTTGAGTAAATCAAATAAAATTATCTTAATTAAATTATTTTCTGCCAATATGCCTCATAAAAGATAAAATAGTTCTTGTCCTAATACTTTTGCACAGTACCATATATATAGATATATATCTAAACTTATTTATAAATGGAACTTTATCTGTGTGTGTGTGTGTGTGTGTGTGTGTGTGTGTGTGTGTGTGTATCCGTTACCTATAGACTCCAAAACGGCTGAACCAATTTTCTTGAAAATTCACAGAGTTGTACTATAAGCGTCTGCAAGTGTTCTTAGCTAGGTTTTGTGTCGAGGTATCCCCGATAAATATCGAAAATCGATAATCGAAAAAATCGGGTTATAGAAGGAGTGGTCCGATTTTAATCAAATTTGATACACACATAGACAAAGACATAAGAAACGATATTCAGTAGTTTCAAGGTTGCAGTTCGTGCAATAGTGCAGAAAATCGATAATATATATATATATATATATATATATATATATATATATATATATATATATATATACATATATTTAAATCGATACCAGGAAATCAAAATTTGACTTACATCCATTCATTTTTTTTTCAGTCTACGATTTCGCTTTAACTGGAAACAACTATTGCTTTTTAGTCTTTCGTGCCAACGTCCAAAGAGTCGGAGCTCCAGGACCATGGATTAGTTTTAAAGCTTTCATTACACCCGGGCAACGCCGGGCTATACTGCTAGTGCTTCATAAAAGATAAAATGGTTCTTGTCCTAATACTTTTGCACAGTACTATATACATATATATATATATATATACTAATAAATTTACATATTATTCTACTTCTAAAACACGGTGCTTCATGCACTACACAATCATCAGGTGCATATTATGAACTGAGCGTTTTTAAATTTGAATTTTCCTGATACATCATACTCGGAACTGATTTTTAAACGTTGGATAATATGTATATGTATTAATAGCTATGTTCTATCATCCTATAGATATTCATTAGAGTAGTTTCAAAATACCTTGTTTAATATAATATAGGAAAAATGAAATATATCTTCGTTTTATTACATTTCTTTTCCATTTAGTTTTAAATGATAATATTTATTATCAATTTACTTGGCTTTTCACTCTGTATTTGAATTTCAGTGAGGCTTTTGGGAAAAATCACCCGTCTTAATACTTTTGTACACTACCGGTAGTTAGTTAGGACAGGAGTGATTTAGACTTTTATTTTGATGCCTCATAAAAGATAAAATAGTTATTGTCCTAATTTTTTTGCACAGTACTGTATATATATATATATATATATAGGCAAACATATATGACTGATGGATAAAATCTGAAAAACGTATTTGATACTGAACTAGAAGAAAAACCTTTATAAATTTAAAATGGTTGCATGTTTATTTAAGTGGAAAAATTCCAAAATTTAAGTAGAAATTGAAAAAATGTGGAGACTTTTTTTATTTCTACGTTGGTCTGTTTTCATTAGCCGTGTAGACATCGCAATTTTAAGGGATGTTTGTATGCATCTCTTCTGTTAATTCATGGAGTTTATGTGTGCGATTAATTAATAAAACCTTAGCATAATCTAAATGAGCCTTAACATTTTATAAATTGTTGCTTTTTAATCCCAAAATAATTATGACTTATAAACTCATTTTACATCATATACAAATGTTTGGATCTTACTGTAGTAGAAATGTGAGAGACATTTGGTATTATTAGGTTGTCCCAAAAAGTTCGTAAACACTTGCAAAATGGGTCTATCTGGTCCAGCACAATCGAGACAAGCGATGAGTTCAGAAAGGGCAAGAGACACCGTCGGTTCCAAAACAAGATCGATTCAGCAAGAAAGTCATGTTGTGCGTTTGGTGGGACCTTGAAGGAATCGTGCATTTTCAATTGGTTCCGAATGGTCGTGCCATCAGTGCCGAACTTTACTTTCAGCAACTTGAGCGGGTCTACGAAGAGTTGAAGCAAAAGTACCCGGCTCTGATCAACCGAAAGCGCGCTTTGATGTAGCAGGACAATGACAAGCCACACACCGCCAGGAAGACCAAAGACAATTTTGAAGAGCTGGACGGCGTTGAGATTCTGTCACATCTAGCCGTCAGTCCTGACTGTGCTTCATCAGATTACGGCATTTTCCGCTCAATACAACACTTTCTGAAGGTCCGCCGATTCGAATCATTTGATGAAGTTGAGGAAGCGTGTCAAGAATTCATTAATTCGAAGCCGGATGACTGGTACATTGACCAGATCCGAAAGCTTGCAGATCGATAGCAGAAAGTCTTGGAAAATGATGATCTTTATTTTGAGCAATAATGTTTGTTGTTTTTGCGAGTAAAATTTCAATTTTTTTTCAAGTGTTTACTGGTAACCTTAGATTACTTGGCGAGTGAAATTTCAATTTTTTGCAAGTGTTTACGAACTTTTGGGACAACCTAATAATAATATTTATTATCAATTTACTTGGCTTTTTACTCTGTATTTGAATTGCAGTGCGGCTTCTAGGAAAAATCACCCCTTCCCTAATACTTTTGTACACTACCGGTAATTAGTTAGGACAGGAATTATTTCATAAGTTTATTTTGATGCTTCATAAAAAACAAAATAATTCTTGTCCTGATTCTTTTGCACTGTACTGTATATATATATATATATATATATATATATATATATATTTAGGCAAACATATATGACTGATAAAATCTGAAAAACGTGTTTGATACTGAAATAGAAGGAAAACCTTTACAAATTTAACATGGTTGCCTGTTTAGTTAAGTGGAAAAAATTACAAAATTTAAGTTGAAAGTGAAAAAATGTGGAGACTTTTTTTATTTCTATGTTGTTCTGTTGCATTAGCCGTGTAGACATCGCAATTTTATGGGATATTTGTATGCATCTCTTCTGTTAATACATGGAGTTTATGTGTGCGATTAATTAATAAAACCTTAGCATAATCTAAATGAGCCTTAAAATTGTATAAATTGTTGCTTTTTAATTCCATATTAATTCTGACTTATAAACCCATTTTACATCATATACAAATGTTTGGATCTTACTGTAGGAGAATTGTTAGAGACAATTGGTATTAGTTTTAAAAATCAGCTTTAAAGAACTCGGAATTTATATGAGACTCAAAAGATAGGCAAGATGGGGCCTAATGCCAATTTTTGCTGTGAGGGATACCAAGCGTGTACGTTTGGACAAAAATAACCCGTAGACAATGCATACGCGGGGTCGGATTTTGTCTATTTTCCCCGGACGATACTATACCATTCGTCACAGCCACATCTGAGATCCTCTCAGCAAACGGCCAGAGAATCCGACAAAGTTTTGCTGAACCTCGTATTTACACAAAGGCAGGATATGGCACAAGGCGAGACATTATGCGGTCGTAAGCACCAGCAAAATTCCCCGTAGGCACGCATACGCAAGGAGAAGCTATTGTCTGATTTTCCCCAGACGAGACTCCGCCCTACAGCAAAGCTTCGTCAGTGATAAAAATTTGGGCGAACTCTGTACTTACCTGAGCCACCCTATAAAGGAGGAATGTGGCACAAGGTCGATTTTTACCGTTGGGATTTACCGGAGCTTGCGTCAAAAAAAAAAAAAAAAAAAGAAAGAATGAAATACCCGTAAAGCCTGCAAACGCGGGGTCTAGTTCTCGTCTAATTACGCCAGACGAGGCTATGCTCTGTGTTTTTCTCTACTCGAAGGCGGAGACTTCGAAAAAGATAGAATTTTGATAGACTCGGTGTTTACTAGATTCTTCCATTTTTATAGCATCTGGTCTGGGTAGCTTTTTTCTTTAGTGCTCCGACCGCGTGAATTTACGGGTGCTGCTAGAAGGTCGTTTAGATCCCATACTCTTACCGTTGAAAGAGTTAAATGTAAACATCTCTTCTACTCCAGCAGCTTCTTTTCTTGCACTTCTCACCTGTGGAACTCCCTACATTTTACTTGCTTCTCTGATTGCGACAACCTCTAAAAGTTTAAATGAACGTTATTTGCCGTCGACTATCGACCTGAATTTAATCCATCTTTTATCCCTTCGTCAAAACACCCCTGTAACCTTTTCTCCCTCCTCCTTCTCCCCCTCTCTCTTTTTTTTTTCTTTGTAACTCTCCTCCTTCTCCCCCCCCCTCTTTTTTTTCTTTGTAACTCTCCTCCTTCTCCCCCCCGCCCTCTCTTTTTTCTTTGTAACTCCCCCCACTCTCCCCCCGCCCCCCTCTCTTTTTTCTTTGTAACTCTTCTCCTTCTCCCCCCCTCGCCCCCTCTCTTTTTTCTTTGTAACTCCTTGCATACTACGGATGATCCCGATTGTATATATCCCATCGCCTTTTGCTTTGAAGATTCTATGCTTTTTGTTGGTGAAATCTTTGTTTTCGTGGTTGCGATTATAATTTTAATGGTTGGTTTGATTTTATGGCATATCAACCTCGGCGAGTCATTTACTGCCAACTAAATTATTTATGTATTGCTGGTAATACCTTTTTTTTCAACAATTTATTGTTATTTTATATAGGTTTTGTGTCTAGTAATACTTTTTTCTTTTCGAATATCAAGATTCATTGGGATTTGTTTTAAGGGCAGGGTCCCCAAGTCCTACCCTTGTTATTTAACCCATAACTGGAGGGAAGAGACGGATTAATACCTTTCCCAATGCAACTTGCGCGTAGGTGAATGCAAGGAATTCGGCTGGAATACAAGGGTACAAGTTCTTAAGTGAACAGAGGATATTCAAGTGGAATTCGAACTCGCCTCACCGATTTCTCTTTCCGAGCCGATATCCACTGCAGCAAAACGGACATCCGTCACTATACGCTGTAAGCACCTGGTATTCCCAAGCGGTCACCCATCTAAGTACTGACCAGGCTTAAAGTTGCTTAACTTCGGTGATCGAGCGAGAACCGGTGTATTCAACGTAATATGGCCGTAAGCCTATAATTTTAGTGTCTAGGACATAAAATAATTTTTATTTTTATTTTTTTATAATCATATCGCCCCAAGCAAGGCATTTTAGTGCCATTGTTTTACAGGGAGTTACATAGGAGGAATGTTATGTGAAAGAGTGACAGGTTATAGGTGGTGTCAGGAAGTGGGTAAGAGAAGGATGAGAATACTGATGAGAGTGGAGTGGACGGAGAAAGGAGCATGAGAGAGAGGATGCAGGTTAGTGAGATAGGACATGACTAACGCCCCAAGCAAAGCATTTTACTGCCACTGTTTTGCAGGGGGTTACATAGGAGGAAAGTTATGAGAAAGAGTGACAGGTTATATGAAGTGAGGAAGAGAAGAATGAAAATACTGATGAGAGTAGAGTGTACGGAGAAAAGAGCATGAGAGAGAGAGAGTGGGGATTCAGGTTAGTGAGATAGGAGATGACTATTGACTTTACATTTAAATTCTTAAAGATTGTACTTGTCGGGGAAGCAAGTAAACGGAAGGGAATTCCACAGACTGGTTGCCAGCCAAGGCTATAGAACCCAATCTGTCCTGTTATTTAATCCATAACTGGAAGGAAGAGACGGATTAATACCTTTCCCAATGCTATTTGCGCGTAGGTGAATGCAAGGAATTCGGCTGGAATTTGAACTCGGCTCCCCAATTTCTCGTGCCAAGCCGATATCCACTGCACCACAATTAGAAACATATCATTAATCCTATTTTAATTTTGTTGTTGTGATGTGAATAATATCTATTATAACTGAAATTAAAAAAGTAAGCTCCATACTTACAGGCATTTGTTGGTGTTTACAAGAGGTGGAATGAAAAATAAGAAACACAAAACGACTGACCGGTTTCAATCCCGTACTTCATCAGGGTATTACTGGGACTTATTTTAATTAAATATTCACGTTTGAAATCAAAAAGATGAAAATGAATTATAGCAGAAAGTAAAGAGGAGAGAAAAAATATTGGGAAGGGCACAGATAGGCACTAAATGGTGATGATATGGTGTCTAAGTATAAATTATTTTTTGTCTACTAAGAGACGGGGACCTGGTTTTTTTATGTATATTGACGCCAGTTCCTGTAGATGAAATGCAGAGTGTGAACCAGACAATACGGTGAACTGGCCCACACTGAAGCCATTCACACAACTTCTGCTGCTCATGAAGTACTCTCTATTATCTTTGTCTCTATCTCTCTCACTTTATAGTTCACTCCTCCTTCTCAAGTAACATTATTCTTTCTTCTTTTCCTTCTTTGACATTCTCGGTTTCTTTTCTTCTTTAGAATTAGTCTCTCGTTCGCTTAGCACCTTCCCTAGTATCTATCTTTCTATTTTCTATCTGTAGTCTCTCTCTCTCTCTCTCTCTCTCTCTCTCTCTTTCTCTCTCTCACTTTTTGAGATATCTTCACTTTTTCCCGTTCTTGTGTTTTTGTTTCTTCCCCAATTAATGTCTCATCCCGATTCCTCCCTCCCTCTCTCTCTCTTTCTTTCTCTCTCTCTCTCTCTCTCTATCTATCTATCTATCTATCTATCTATCATGTTTTGAAATATCCTCAGTCTTTCCCGTTCTTGTGCTTTTGTTTCTTCCCCAATTAATCTCTCTCTCTCTCTCTCTCTCTCTCTCTCTCTATCTATCTATCTATCTATCTAACTTTTTTCTTTCATTTTGTTTTCTTCATCCACTGAACCCTTCTCCCAATCTATATATCTCACTTATCTTCAACTGCTCTGGCCTTTCTCCCTCTTAAGCTCCCTCTCTTCATTTCTTTTTACTCTTTCTAAATCCTTTAATTTTTTTTTTCGTCACCCACTGAGCCTTTCTTTTATTTTATCACTAATTCTCTCCTACTTTCTTTCTCTCTCTTCCCTCTCTCTTGCTGAAGCTCACTAACATTTGCCTCCCTAAATCTTCCTCTCTCTCTCTCTCGTTTTCTTTCTCTTTCCCTTTTTTTCTCTCTGGCATTATAATGTTTCATTACATTTTCCGCCATTTTCCCCCCTCACCCTTCCTTCCTATTTGAAAGTCTATCCTTGTCTCGCCGCTAATTCGGTTTGCCGGTAAATAGCTATCCCACCCGACAACACAATTTTACTTCTCACCCCAAACCTCGTCTTCGATTCTCTATTTCACACACACACCATAATTAGGCCCCGGGTATGAGCTTTTACATCAATGTTTTGCTGATTTATTTATTTTTTTACGTATTAGTCAAGAAGTTAACTACTGGCTTTTGTTACACATGGATACGGGGCCCAATTAGAAATGTAGCCTAGAGATTGTTCTTAAATAGAACAGCCATCAATGACCAAGTAACGGATATTAAGACAAAAAAAATCACATTTGCAAAGCCAAGTATAGCAACTAAAGGGAAGCTCGTAAAAAAACGCAAATAAAATAAATGTTAAGTTTAAACTTGGCATGATTGAACACAGTGTCGACATTCCATTGTCGATCTAGAAGTTAGCTATCCAAAAGAGGCGGCTAGAAGATATATTTCTTAATCTTAGCTTTGTTCGTCGACATTTGGGTTAAAATAATGACGACTAAATCAATTCATGTTTATATAGGTAATATTGTTGTGTTGTGAAAATACGATACAAACAAATGAGTGGTTAGTCCGTGTGGTAGAGACTAAGTAACACACGATTAAATCAACAATAAGGTTTATTGTACTAAAGGTACAAATATTCAGAGTCCACACAATAGTCACAATGTACCAAAATGCAGCGTAGAGTACATCCGTCCGTTCCTGGTCGTTTTCCGGTCATCAGCTCGCTCGTAATCTACTAAGTGGTGTATTTATAATGGGTGACAGTCCATTGCTAGTGGGAGACAGGTTCTTCCGTTACAACAAATATAAATGCGTTAAGCATTGGTGATTGAATCCCTTGGAATAGTCTGCAAGTCTGTTAAGTATAGAAACTAAAGGGAGGCTCGTGAAAAAAAAACGCAGATAAAATAAATTTTAAGTTTCAAGTTTTTCTATCTAAAAAAAATTTAAGTTAAAAATTTATAATTTTTTTTTATCTATGTTGGGACGCCCGCGTCTATTCGGCTATAATGGACTATTCCATTACTATGTAAAGTAATGGTGACATCTACGGAGGTAGAGAGTGTGCCGAGCAGCCGATCGGCAAGTCAGTCGACCCGGAAGTACCCATTGCTCATACTACGTCTTACGACGGTTGAGACGATTAACCTCTATTCTTGTATTGGATACTAATAACCTTTGTAAATACTATTTTCACGGAATACAACAATTAACCTATTCCTGTTGTTGAGTTATTTATTCTTACTCATGACATAACAATCTAAAACATTTTTACTATATTTTGTATTTTCCTGAAGCATGGGTGAGTAATGGATAACGGCTAGGATTGAGGAATCGGAGAGCCGGTTTCGAATTTCAATCGGATTAATTACATTTAGGCGCTAATGCTAATACCCCTGAGAAAGGTATGAACCCATCTCCTCTCCTCCAAGCTATTTGTAAACTAGCAGGACAATAGCCTTGGGTGCCAACCGGTTTAGGAAAAAAAAACACTGTATTCAAGCCAGCCTGGAGAGGGTTGGGCTCCGTCAAGTTGTCCTGCCCAAAGAAACACCACATATGATTCTATTGAGTCAAGGGGTATCTGGGTCTGGCTATTTTCCAGTGTTTACTTTGACATTATGTTGGCTCAAAACTTGAGAAATTTTACAACGCGAGCTCCGGGAGAATGGGCTTTTATCTAAAATCGTTGTTTTGGAAATTTGGCATTTAGTGGTTGTGAGTTCAATTCCTTGTTCGGGCAGTGTGTACTTGCACTCAATGGAAACAGTCAAGAAATAACTGAATAAAACTAAATAAAAAATAAAAAAATGAGCAGTGAAACAAAATCGGTTCACATCGAAAATAAAACAAAGGGTTAATTTTAGAATTCCCTTTAAGTTACACATCTAAACTTATTTATAAATGGAAATTTGTGTGTGTGTGTGTGTGTGTGTGTGTGTGTGTGTGTGTGTGTGTGTCCGTTACCTATAGACTCCGGAAAGGCTGAACCGATTTTCTTGAAAATTTACACAGTTGTACTATAACGTCTGCGAGTGTTCTTAGGTTTTGTGTCGAGCTACCCCCGATAAATATCGAAAATCGATAATCGAAAAAATCGGGTTATAGAAGGAGTGGTCCGATTTTAAGCAAATTTGATACACTCATAGACAAAGACATAACAAACGATATTCAGAAGTTTCAAGGTTTCAGTTCTTACAATAGTGCAGAAAATCGATAATATATATATATAAGGCAAGATGTTTGTGTGTGTGTCTGTTTATCTGCCTGTAGGTCTGTATTTTTTTCAGTCCTTTTATTTTAGTTTTGCTTCGGGTTTGGCTCTAAGTAGATATAATTGTAGTTTTTAGTCTCAGCCATGATACCATTTACTCAGAGGACTTATTTAGCCTTCAAAATTCAGTTTACGACGAAGAAACTTATTTGATATCGATACCAGGAAATCAAATTTGACTTAAATCTATTCATTTTTCTTTCAATCTACAGTTTCGTTTTAACTGGAAAAAAACTATTGCTTTTTAGTTTTTTTGTGCCAACGTCCAAAGAGTCTGAGCTCCAGGACCATGGATTAGTTTTAAAGCTTTCATTAGACCCGAGCAACGTATATATATATATATATATATATACTAGGTGCGATTGGTAAATTGTCGCAATTAATTTATTATTTCAAATATTCTTTAGGCTGAGTCTGAGTTCCAGGACCATGGATTAGTTTTAAAGTTGTCATTACACCCGAGCAACGCCGGGCTATGCTTCTAGTATGGATATGCACCGGAGGAGGGAGGCCGCAGGGCACATCGACCAAAATATTGTGATAACAACATATATGAGGTCAATAGTTCAAATATAAATAGCGTAAATAACTATAACTCCTCATCCTATAAATTCAGACAAAACAATGTACATTAGTAAAATAATGTATACGAATTTCAGATATTTTTAAATCTTTTTATGATACTTTATTAAATAGATCTGTCTTTCGAAAATTAGGAGTAATATTAAAAATTGCAAGGTAGTTAAAAATATAATTTCTGCAGAGACGATAAACTTAACAGAAAAGGACATTGCGAGATTTCTTCGGAAATCTAAGACTGGATCAAAAGATATGAGCAACGACGATATTTTAGGGATAATGGAAATAAAAAAGACACACTTGTGATCAGAAAGACATTGTTGAAATTACTAGGGCATATAATGAGGAAAGAACACTTGGAGAATCAAACACTCACAGGATATACTGAAAAAAGAGAGAAAACGGAAAGCAGTGAATAACCTACTTAATGAGCTAGTGTAATTGTTAGCAGAAAAGGGACGAGGAGAGATAGCAAAAAAAAAACCTTATTAAGAACCACAAAGGACAGGAAATTGTGAAGCGCTACGATCGTCTACAGGGAAAAGGCACATTGAAGAAGATTATTAAAGCATATACCAACTATTTCACATTATAACCTCTAAAAGTGACGGGAAACCGAAAAGACAAACTGTTGGGGCGCTCTCCACCTTTCCACGGAACTGGACTACTCGAATCACTATATAAAATATTTGTGATTATCCCTCGAGTAACGAAGTCGAGTGAGCGAGTCAGTCGCGTATTTCCGGTATTGCACCGGAAGTGTTCTACTAGTCAATCTATCACGTCTCTACGACGATACTGTATACTAATTACCTTGTTCTGTATCCTACAAATCCTCACCTCTTGTAAATACTTCTCTTTCCTGTCAATACACCTACTTTTATACTATTACGTTGTTTTGTATTATTTCACATAATTCTGTTACCCGACGTAAGACAAACAAAAATAATGAAGACTTGGCACCTTCTTGTCAACTCTTGTAAAATAACCAGTGACTTATATTTAAAACTATTGTTGCATATAAACAAACAAAATTTAATCAGGGATCAGAGAATTAACAAATATTGTTATATGACTTATCTAAACGAGTCTGCTGAAAATGTCTTTTTAGAAAAATCGGCAAAATCGATGCATGTATAAAATTTAACTGCTTCTCTTTTTTTCTTTTTCTTTTTTTAACATTTAAATTTTGAAGCTCATCTATTTTACTAATACAACAACTTCTCGTTTAAGGACTCTACGGACTTACGACCAGCTTTAGAATCTTTTAAAATAAAGAATCAAACAAAATATAACTTGACTCATGTACATTATAAGAAAGAATTCTTTAAGATTGATTTCGCTTTCTTACAAATGAATCAAAATAATTCAAATGAATAAAGTGAAAAATAAATTAAAAAGTACACTGTGTAACATGATTTTTGTATTCCTGTCGTAATAGTTATTTCTTATTTGTTTTCGCCTAAAAGAATATGAAAAATGAACAAAATGAAAAATGACTAATATTTCCTTCAAACTTTGATTTTGTGACGAGGATAATAATATTTTTATAATTATATTTCTTTTTTAATCGTATCACCCGAGCAAGGCGATGACGCCACTGATGTGCAGGGGGCTACATAAGAGTAAAAAGATTAGATAAGAGGAGAGTAAAGACAAAGAAGAACCAGTTAGAAAGGAGCAAGAGAAGGATGGAAATACAGGTGTGATGACAGTTGCAAAGGTGGAGAGAAAGGAAAAGATATAGAGGATGACGTAGAAAGAAGTAGAGTCAAGTGGTTAAGAGATGAGTATTGACATTGCATTTAAATTCCTGGAGGTTATAGCTGTCAGGAAAGCAAGGATATGGAAGCGAGTTTCACAAGCGAGAAGTGCAAGAAAAGAAGCTGCAGGAGTAGAATTGTCGTCTGCATTTGGTTGATCTAACTGTGAATGGGTGAAACCCAGTTGCCAATCTGGTTGCAAGAGTAAACAACTGTTGCAGGGGCACCAGTGACTTAAGTTCGTTGGAGTAGAAGCCATGAAAGTATTTATAGAACAGATAGCGGGAAGCCACATCCCGTCGGACCATTGGCAAAATTGACGAATATGAACCTTTTTGTTCACGCAATATCGGAAGAAAATGACATATATTTCAAAAGTAGCTGTAATTCATTCTAGAATTACACAGGAGAGACCACTAGAAGTCAGTAGTTTTTTTTTTGTTTTTTGTTTTTTTTGCGATTTACTCGTATATTGTAAATTACTTTCACGAATCAACCCCAAGGATAGTTTACCATTTTGGTTTCGTTGCTCGGTCATTAGTTGTCACAATATTCTTGAAATTCTTGAATCTTTTTCAAACGTATGAAAATTTCTTGGAACTTTTAGAAAGGTCTAGAACATTCTCTTTCAACAATTCTGCACTGAATTTGTCTGGAATTAAATGGAACAAAACGTTAATTGCAAAAAATCGATGTCCAAATTATAAAAGCAATTTTTGAAGAGAATATTGGTAAATTCCTTTGTTTTCCAGACAGAAGTAATTAGGAAATAATACGTTCTGATGAAAGACAAAAAGGAATCGAAATTTTGTTACACGATGTTATTTATATTATATTCGCAGTAGGCAAATCGAAATAAACTATAGATAATACTAATGATTTGAAAATGTGTTTATATCGTTTACTGCTCATTTGAACAATTAGAAATACATTTTTTTCTTTTAATCCCATAGATGTTCAATATGATTGAGATCAGGGCTTTGTGGGTTCCAATTCAAATCTTAATACTTTTGCACACTATCGGTAGTGTGCAAACGTGTGAGAACTAGGGTGATTTTAAACTTTATTTTGATGCCTCATAAAAGTTAAAATAGTTATCGTCCTAATACTTTTGCACAGTACTATATATAAATAAATGAAATAAATATATCACCTGGAACAAAACTAAATAAATATAGCGAAAGAGGATTTCCATTACTTTACACACCGCCTGATGAGACATTGAAGTGTCAATGTCGAAACAATCGTATTTTTGTAGCGGATATATATAGAATGATTATGTACACATATTCGAAAATATAATTCATAATAAATATTCACTGCTCTATATATTATATATCGAGCACTGTTTAAAATTAATGTTTTGGACGTTGTAAGAATTCTTTCTTCGTTCTGTATTCACTCGGATATATATATATATATATATATATATATATATATATATATATACAAATGAGTAACGAACAAAGAAAATAATTGCAACGATCAAAACATTAATTTAAAACAGTGCTCAATATAAAAATAGAGCAATGAATATTATTAATTATTACTTTAGAACATGTACAAACTACCGACTACTACAAAAATATAGATTTTGTTTCGACATTAAAAAAACAATGTCTCATCAGGTAGTTAATAAAGAACGTTGCCTTGAGAAAATATTGGTCCTCAAACTCAGACCCTAACTCAAGTGAGACGCTTATATACGATCCATTACTAAAGATGCAGGTAAGATGTTCTGGGGATTACTGTAGTTGTTGAACCAGGGAAATGTTATCCGCTGCAAAAACTATGGTTATTGATGTCCCTTCTTTGTTGTGGAGAAACGACCACTCTCTGCACACTTTCCTTCCAAGCACTGTTATAAACCAGGGAAGTAGGCAAGAATATTACAATTTAGCTTGTGTGCTCGACCGAGTCCAAGATTAATATTCGCCAAGTGGCTTTACCCAGCATAATTTTAGCTCCTTTACCATAGAAAAAATCCCGATATATAAATTTTGATTATACTGCGTATATAATACATGTCTACATAATATGCATTCTTTTTTTCTTCTTCCCCATTTAAACATTAATTTAAAACAGTGCTCAATATAAAAATAGAGCAATGAATATTATTAATTATTACTTTAGAACATGTACAAACTACCGACTACTACAAAAATATAGATTTTGTTTCGACATTAAAAAACAATGTCTCATCAGAAAACTATGGTTATTGATGTCCCTTCTTTGTTGTGGAGAAACGACCACTCTCTGCACACTTTCCTTCCAAGCACTGTTATAAACCAGGGAAGTAGGCAAGAATATGATAATTTAGCTTGTGTGCTCGACCGAGTCCAAGATTAATATTCGCCAAGTGGCTTTACCCAGCATAATTTTAGCTCCTTTACCATAGAAAAAAATCCCGATATATATATTTTGATTATACTGCGTATATAATACATGTCTACATAATATGCATTCTTTTTTTCTTCTTCCCCATTTCTGACAACATTATTTTTCATTAAAGCTACCTTAAGTGGCACTTGGGCCTTGTACAGGATGACCTATCAGTAAAAATAAAATTGCAGGATTTCTTAAAGTAGATCAAGCAATATTTAATTTATGTTTCAAATAAAAACTTAAATTCTTCCAAAAACAAAAATACTTCTAAAATCTTCTAGATGGTAAAAATTAGCATCTACCTCGTTCTATTTAAAGGATGGCATGTTGATGCGTATAAAGACCCCCGCCGTCCAAGGCAAATGCGACAAATCTTACACACATGTATAATAAATCGGCTCAGCCGATATTCTGTTACAAAAACCAATTCTTTTAACGCACAGCGGTAATGGAAAGATGCTAACATTCCGACAATGCTGTCTGCTCCATTAAAAACAAAAAACAGAACCAAGGAAAACGAAAATAAACAATACTCTATTCTAAAAAGGAATTTTCTTATGTCTCTGTAAGTATTGCCTAAATATAACGTTGCTTCAAATTGAGGCCAACTGAAAATAATAAGACTCCTCTAAACTCAACGACCGTCTGTTGTTCCAGAGAGTCACACAATTCTTTAACGGCTGGGTACGGAGATTGTTTTTTCACAAACTAAATAAAAATAAACATGCATATATTGTTATCAGTAAGCAGCAAGCTTTGTACACACACACACACACACACACACACACACACACACACACATATATATATATATATATATATATATATATATATATATGATTATGTGTATACGAACATTTCTATCGGGTTAATAAACGAATATGTACCAAATACAAACCCAAGAATTCAGAAGGTAGATAATTTATAACTTTTTATACATCCTGTTATGAAATTCACACATATTAATACTAACAACCTAATGCTCTGAGGCCAACACTATTATATATATATATATATATATATATATATATATATATATATATACCCTGTAACCCTGCGACTACCAGCTCTGTCCTTTTCTACTTTGTGACCCTTGTTAACCTAAAACCCCTCCACACTCTACGCCGACTGACGCCATTTCGGTCGGGTTTCAATCCTGGGTAAAAAAGCAATCGGAGTCTAACCGTACTGAAGAGCTGTGATACGGCGAAACAGATCTGTCTGCGGATGACAATATATATATATATATATGTGTGTGTGTGTGTGTGTGTGTGTGTGTGTGTGTGTGTGTGTGTGTGATTGATATATTATGCTCTCCTTACGATTGAGCTCTCTAGAGAAGAAAATTTTAAAAAGCAGTGTCCAATTCTGCGATATATGCGTGACTCTACAGAAATGAATTGAGTTCTTTCGGTGACTGGCGTGTGTATACACTGCTTATATACAACACTTTAAAATTTCCCTTCCCTGATTACATGCGTCTATGGCTTGCGAGTCGCGACTCCGACTGACACCAAATCGGTCGAGTTTCGATCCCTGCCAGAAACAAGTGTGTGTGTCTAGCGACACTGATGAGCTGTGATACAGCTAAACAGGCTTGTATGTGAATGACTAATATATATACATATATGTATATATATATACACACACATATATACATATTGTTAAATATAACAGGCATTGAATGTCTGTTATGTTTAATCATGCGCCGTTTTAAACATCATATTTTGGCTTTAATTTCAGGTGAAAATGAGAACATTTGGATATTTTTTATTAAGTTGGTTCTAAGATTTATTAAGCTGGTTCTAAGCTTTCGGCGCACATGAGCCATCTTTAGAGAGATTACAATGACGTTACCATAAAAACACCCACCATCAAAGATGATATTATCTTGTGTTGATATGCAATATTGCTATGCGACAACAATCACCGAATAGCAGACGCAGGTCGTAAATTTGTATTGCTGTTCTAGACGTCACACCGCGTGAGACTGAAATTATATTATATATATATATATATATATATATTATAATCGTATCGCCCAGAGAAAGTCATTATACTGCCACTGTTATGCAGGAGGTTACATAGGAGGAAATTTATGAGAAAGAGTGACAGGATATAGGGGGTGTCAGGAAGTGGGTAAGAGAAGGATGAGAATACTGAAGAAATGAGATGAGAGCATCAGAGAGAGAATGAAATTTAGTGAGATAAAAGATGACAATTGAATTTACATTTAAATTCTTGGAGATTGTAGATGTCGGCAACGTAAGTAAACGGAAAGGAATTCCACAGGCGGGAAATGAGAGAAAAGAAGCTGTTGGAGTAGAATCTACATTTACATCTTATTGGTTACACGAAAAAAGTTAGTACCTCATAGCTAATCTTGTTGCTTGAGTAAATTCGTATATAGGGGGCACCAGTGAGCTAAGTTCTTCGGAGCAGAAGCCGTGAAAGTACTTGTAGAAGAGTCACAGACAATTCAAACTACGCCCGTGAGAAAGTGACTGTATCCGAGCTACCTAGTCAGGATCGATCACATTGCAGATTCTCCGTTGAATTTTGTCAAAGACCCCTCGGTGGATAACAAGAGCACCAGAACAGATATAGCATCAGGATTCAATGCACAGGCGGATGGTAGAGTTGTATATGTGCAGGAATGTTTCATACAGGAAAAACTATATCCGAGAGTTTAAATGCAACGCCATTTCCCATCTCTTATTCCCTTGACTCCCATACGTCTCTTATTTTTCCCCAACACCCATTGAATCTTCCTTTTCTCCCATTTTCAATCCACTCTCAAGAAATGCTCTTCACATCAGCATTCTCATCCTTGCCTTGCCCGTTCTCTGACACGCTCCTGTAATCTGTTCCTTTTTGGTTCCTCTTTCTCTTCACTCTGCTCCTATGTAACCTTCACTCTCCTATTTTGTAGCCCCCCTGCGCGCTAGTGGTAGTACTGCCTTGATTGGGATAAAACCATTCAAAAAATATTTATATAATAATTTATATTTAGGCAGCAATCTGTCTTCTTTTAAACATATTTCGTTAAAAACGACCGACAAGGAAGACTTTATTGTATATTTTAAAATTGTTCCAGTATTCTTACATGTTTCATTTTTGCTCGAGATAAGACATGTAAAAATGTTTCATAATTTTTGATTTTCTAAGCGCTTTCAGACATTTCACTGGCCATCTTAAGGAATGTTATAATGATTTTACATCATTGTAATGTACTAATATATCAGTACATTAGAATTATGTAACACATTTTAATGTACATGTCTCTATATATATATAATGTACTTATATATATTTAATGTATATATATATATATATATATATATATATATATATATATATATATAAACATAATATATATATAAAGTGCATACATAGATATAATAATCAACATATATATATATATATATATATATATATATATATATATATATATATATAAACTTATTTATAAATAAAACTTTGTCTCTGTGTGTGTCTCTGTGTGTCTGTGTCCGCAACCTATAGACTCCGAAACAGCTGAAAACGATTTTCTTTAAAATTTACACAATTGTACTATAAGAGTCTGCGAGTGTTCTTAGCTAGGTTTTGTGTCGAAGTACCCCCGATAAATACCGAAAATCGATAATCTAAAAAATCGGGTTATAGAAGGAGTGGTCCGATTTTAAACAAATTTCATACACTCATAGTCAAAGACATAACAAACGATATTCAGTAGTTTCAAGATTGCAGTTCTTACAATAGTTCAGAAAATCCATAATATATATATATATTTAAAAGGCAAGATGTTTACGTGTGTGTGTCTGTTTATCTGCCTGTATGTCTGTATTTTTCAGCCCTTTTATTTTAGTTTTTGCTTCTGGTTTGGCTCTAAGTAGGTATAATTGTAGTTCTTAGTCTCAGCCATGATACCATTTACTTATTTAGCCTTCAAAATTCAGATTACGACGAAAAAAAATTACTTGATATCGATACCAGGAAATCAAAATTTAACTTACATGCATTCCTTTTTCTTTCAGTCTACGGTTTCGCTTTAACTGAAAACAACTAATGCTTTTTAGTCTTTCTTACATATTTACCATTTTCTCTTATTTTATCTCTAACCTTTATGCTGACCCTGACTCAAACGTCAATGTTAACAATCTACAAAATGACAAATTTGTACGCACAGTTTGCAAGAGTCAATCATTTTTTTTATTTCTTTAGCAATTTCGAATGAAATGTGCATAACAAAATAATAGTTCCAGATTATCATAGAGGTGCTCTCCCGCCTATTTTACATGCAGTTCGATTTGGTTCAACTGACAAAAAATAGAAAATATATCGATTAAATAGATCTGCTAAAATTACAATAAAGATTGGAGAATCTTTCTAAATCCAGCCGTAACCTTTAAGAAAGAAATCCGATGACTAATAAGAAACAATAAAAAAAAGGATTCACAGTTCAATATTCGGCACTTTTGAATGGTTTTTCAAATGCGCATCGATTTTTTGAACGACAAATATTATCGATTTTTCTCCTCATTCTGAAGATTCTAAAAAGGTTTACGCGAAGCATTTCCTTTTAATATTACCTTTTTACTTATATTTCCCATTCTTTAATCCAGGCATAACAGATTAGCTTAATCCAAGAGTTGCGTTTTAGAATCTATAAAAACTTCCTCGGCCTAGATTTTGGTAAGCCCTACCTTCCAGCCATCCCCTACGCTCCTTTGAATAAGGCACGGATATGATGGCCAAGACCAAATCTGAATGCAAACACACTGGTAAATACAAAGATCAGAGTTCATCCGTCTATGAACGGTCATATAAATATATTTTTGAAACACAGTCTACCAGTTACTATATTGGAAGTTTCCCTATTAAATGCACGTGTCCGTGTTGCGATTCAAGTCTTCAGATACCATTTCAGGCGGTAACTTTCGTAAAATCTGTTACATGTGTAGGCATACGTGCACACTCACACATAGGGAATTTTGTTCTCAGTTTTTGCATAATGAAAAAATCGCAAAGAAGATTCATCTATGATTTCTAATTAACTTTAAATCTGCATGACATGTCCTTAATTAGCCATGTGCTTATGCGACGTGCAGTACATCATATAACCAATTATATATATACAAGGCAAAGGTCAGTCAGTTAGTTAAGTGCCATACGTGATACACGCTTGGGCGATCATGTCTCGAAAGAGACATGACTGACTGGGCATATGATTAACCCGCAGTAGGTTGCCATTGCTTTCTGCGGTAGACTGGTTGCCGACCAAGGCTATAGAACCCAATCTGTCCTGCTATTTAACCCATAACTGGAAGGAAGAGACGGATTAATACCTTTCCCAAGTGTATTTGCGCGTAAGTGAATACAATGGCTTCAACTGGAATTCGAACTCGGCTCCCCGGTTTCCCGTTCCGAGCCGATATCCACTGTACCACAACGCACATCCAGAAAGCAAAGGTACATGTCTTAAATGGCCAAAATAAAATATATTTGGGATCAACCAAAGACACATTTAAGACCAGGTGGTTCAATCACAAGTCTACATTCAAAATAGGAAACTAAAAAAAACTGTACAAAATTGGCTAGGCACGTGTGGAAATTAAAATCAAGTGCCAGAAAGAAAAGTTAGATATTATGCTATTCCCAAACAAAAACGAACTAATGAATGAAAGAAAGAACGAAAATTATGACAAAATGTAACCATGCTAAAAAATACCTATTAGGTTCATACAACTATGGTTGAAAAGTTTATAATTTCTTGTAATTTAAAAAATGCGCGTTAAAAATTCCCTGCCACGTGGCCGTTAAAAGAAACACCTTTATGTGAGCGTTCTTAAAAAAAAAAAAGAAGGTTAACGGTAAAATCACTTATTGAAAATTGCCTGAAGACACCATTCATGGTAGAAACCTAGATCGCTTAATAACTCGTTTACAAATGGAATATATATATATATATATATATATATATATATATATATATATATATATATATCATTAGTTTTTGGTCATAATTAAATTAGACCAGTACAAAGTGTTCAATAAAGTTATATGTAGAAGTTTTGAATATTTTTTTTATTTTGAAATGTGTTATTTTCGCGACCTAGGTTTCTACCATTCGGTGTCTACAGGCGATTTACAATAATTGATTTACCGTTTCTCAAATGCACAAGCAGGGATCTTTTACGATTGGAATTTTCAAACAACCAAAAGTTTTCAAAACTAAAAGAAGTTACTTAGGGTTTTACAACACTTTTTACAACACTTTCACTGTATCATCCTAGTAGATATTTATTGGTATAGTTACACTTGCACATAATTTCTGTTCTTTTATTTAGTAATTTATTTCTATCTGAGAACAACATTATAGCCAATTTTTATCCTGGCATAATCTACATACCTTACCACCGTAGTAAGTTTTGGCTAGTTTTACTATACCCCAAGTTATATAGGTATCCTTTTTATATTTCAATTTGAATTTCCACTTTAAAACTGTCTTTAGTGGATCCTTTCTAAATCTATCTATCTATCTATCTATCTATATATATATATATATATATATATATATATATATATATATATATATATATATACTCTTAAAAAATGTTTGGATATTCTAAAAATACATGGGTAATAAATATTTCGGAGCTAAGCCGCTTCTCTATAGTCCCAAATCATACAACAATTCATGTTTAAAATCAACCAGTAAATAACCCTTTTCTATTTTAGACTATTTTCTAGATTATTATAAACATTAACTGTTATATGGTTTAGGTCTAAAAAGCGGCGGCTTGGCTGCGAAATATTTATTGCCCATGGATTTGTAGAATATCCATTTTTTAAGAATATATTACTTTGTTAAATTTAATAAAAAAAAAATTACGTTGAGTTCTACTTGAGTTTATCTCTGTTGGAATTTACCTTACCAAAATACCAAATATTCTCCGTTATATATATATATATATTGTTTTATACTTAGTTTTTGGTCATAATAAGGTTATACCAGTACACATTTGTATTAAAAAGTGTTCGATACAATTATATTGTAGAACTTTTGAATATTTTCCATTTTTAAACGAGTTATTTCGCTAAGCAAGTTTCTACCATGAGTGGTGTCTTCAGGCGATTTTAATAACTAGTTATTAAAAATCGACTGAAGACCATTGTAACAACCATTACTATATATGTATATATATATATATATATATATATATATATATATATATATATAACAAACTATTAACTATACTAGTGTCGAAAAAAACTCCGCGGATTTACGTGGAAGGAAAAATGGTTATAAACAAAAAAAGAGCTAAGCACATGAGCACCAGTCAAAAGTGTTTGGACCGAGTCAGTACGTAACCCAAAGAAAAAACCCCGAGACGAGTAATCAACTTTCCCTGACAATCCGCTTAGGTGAAACCTTGGTATGTTTGTTGGCTCACTAGGTATACTTTATATATATATAGTACGGAAATTTCCGGAGAATTACGAAATTGATCAACAAACGACCGAAATTTTTTATTTATTTGTTTATTTATCTATCAAAAATAATCTTCAGAAAAATAAGTTAATAAGTAGATTAATAAGTGGATAATTCTAAACAAAAATAGAATGGTTCTTTTGTTATTATTCAGTCTGTTAAGTGTTATACGTGATACACGCTTTGGGCGATCATGTCTCGAGAGAGTCATGACTGAGTGAGAAGAATATTATTCCTCAATAGGTTGCCATTGCTTTCTGCGGTAGACTGGTTGACACCTAAGGCTATAGAACCCAATGTTTCCTATTATTTAACCCATATTTGGAGGGAGACGGATTAACACCTTTCCCAAGGGTATTTGTACGTAAGTGAATGCCATGAATTCAATTAGAATTCGAACTCGGCTCCTCGATTTGTTGTTCCGAGTCGATATCCACTGCACCACAACGCACATTACTTTGCAAACTTTTACAAGACAGTCAGGAAGACTTTGCTTCGGCCAGGCAAATAAGAAGAAGAGACTAACATGGGGAAGAGATCACAAAAACTGGACACCAGAAAGCAATGGCAACCTACTGAGGAATAATTTTTTTCCCAGTCAGTCATGTCCTTTTCGAGACATGATCGCCCATGCGTGTATTACGTATGGCAATTGACTGACTGATTTGTTCGTGCATATAATACTGCTGCCATATCTTGTTTTGTGCTCTTGTTATTCTTCTCGAAGTTCTGGACAAAATCTGAAGAAGGGTCCGCAATATAATCAGTCCTGACCTGGCATCTCGACTTTAGACATTTTTTCACCGCCGTGGCGTGAATTAGCAGTGGATAGGAAATTAAGAATTAAAATCAACCTTCTTCTTCACTCTTACAAAAATCCACAATGACGTGTGAAATCCTGGTTTTTCCCGAATAGAAAAAATATTGACCATGTGCTTTAAAGAAAGAGTCGAAACCGGACTTTGTAAGTAGGTGTTGAATTGATTTTCTGACCAATAGAAGTAATCTGTAAGATTGTAAGGACTTCGCAGTCCAGGTGCGAAAATCTGAATTGCTATAAAAGCCTCCAGTCAGCGTCGGTCAGACAGTCAAGGGACGAAAGCAGCAGAGACCTTAAGCTAAAATGTAACGGGAGAAGCTTCAAGTTGACGTGGACGTTCGTCCTTTTTCCATTTCCTTCTCGTGTGCCGATTCCTTCGACATTTCTAACAAACGCTAATACATCATACGTACGTAGGCATAAACTATTTCCAACAAATTACTACTACGAACATTTTCTACAACTCTTGATACATTTAATTCATTATTTGTTCGAACATTAACTGCTACTTATACTTGTTATGCTAACAAATTTCTATTTTAAAATGAAAAATGTGTATCTTATTATTCCACACAATTCCACATATTTCAACCTTCTGCTGCCAACATGATGAAAACCTTCTGATAATTCTGATGATAATTCTAGATAAAACTTGTAAGCTATAAGGAGTTCGGTTATGTATGACACAAAGCCGATTTTTTTTATAATCACATCGCCCCAAGGGGGTTACATAGGAGGAAAGTTATGAGAAACAGTGACAGGTTACAGTGCGTGTCAGGAAGTGGGTAAGAGAAGGATTAAGATACTGAGAGTGGAGTGGACGGAGAAAGGAGCATGAGAGAGAAAGGATGCAAGTTAGCAAAGTAGGAGATAACTGTTGACTTAACCTTTAAACTTCTGGAGATTGTAGTTGTTGGGGAAGCAAGTAAATTGAAGGGAATTTCACAAGCGGGAAGTGCGAGAAAAGGAGCTACTGGAGTAGAATTTGCGTTTACATTTTCTTGGTGTCACAGTAAAAGGATGGGACCTAGTTGCGAATCTTGTGGCTCGAGCAAATTCATGCATAGGGGGGAACCAGTTAGCTAAGTTCATCGGAGTAAAAGCCGTGAAAGTGCTTGTAGAAGAAACACAGGGAAGCCACATTGCGCCGGTGAGAAAGTGATTGTATCTGAGCTGCCAAGTCGGGATCGATCACATTACAGATTCTCAGTTGGATTTTGTCAAGGATCCCTAGGTGGATAGCAGGGGCACCCGACCAAATATGGCAGCAGTATTCAATAAAAATTAACCATCTCTCTCTACGGCTTCAAATTCTCTCTGTCTTTTCTATAAATAATTTTTAAAGGCACTGCTTTGACTAGATTTTTCTTTGGTGCCCAGTCTACATAAAATTAGATATGTTAACACACTGGCGTTCAGGGTTTTACCCTTAAAATATTTAAATTTAACCACCACTTCAACTTCAACAGTTTCCTTCTGTGCACTTCCCTCCTGTGGAGCTCCCTTCCGTTTACTTGTTTCCCTGACAGATATAAGCTCCCAAAATTTAAATGCAACGTCAATTGGTATCTTCTATCTTCTTGAATCACCTTCATGTTTTTTTCTTTCTCTAATAGCCACTGTACACATACTTTTCTCTCGCTGTAACACCTCTGGGTACTAGTGGTGGTCTCTTCTTACTTGGGTGTAATAATTATATATATATATATATATATATATATATATATATATACTCTAAAAAATGCTTTAGATATTCTACAATTTCGTAATACATTTCGCTGCAAAACTTACCGCTCCTAAGTTTTTGGTCTGAGGAGCGGCAGGTTTTACTCCGAAATATGTATTATGCATGAATTTGTAGCATATCTAAATTTTTTTTCTATATTTCATTACTCTGTTAAATAAAATAAAATATTTAATATTGAATTCTTTTTAGTTTGTCTCTATTGGAATTTACTTGACTTAAATACCAAATACTCTACGTTATATATATATATATATATATATATAAACATAGAGTATTTAATATTTTATTTTAATATATATATATCCAGTTAAAGGGAATCAACAATATTACAATTTCGAGTTCTCCAGCATTTACTTTTTTCTAAAATGTGCTCAATACAATAAATATTGTAGAGCATAATATATTCATACAGTTAAATTCGTTTTTTAATTAAAAATACATTGCGACACGAGATTTCTGTTGCGAGATTTATATTGCCTGATGACGAGATAGAAACCTCGAAACAGAAATTTCCGTGTGGCAATGTATTTTTAATTAAAAAATAAATTTAATTCTGTATATATATATATATATATATATATATATATATATATATATATATATAGTGTTTTTCAATATTTTATTTAACATTTCGTGCTTACATAAATAAAAGTACCTTCCGTGTCCAATTATTACAAATAATATAAAAATATATGTGCTCGACCGCTATTAAATAAATTTCTCTTTGATTTAAAAAAAATAACAATCTAAAACAGGGTTATGTGATTTTAAAACTCGGCATTGACCGTTATAACTGTTCACATCACGGACCGTTGACCGTTGACTGGCTAAATATATCAATGTTTGGAGAGTACATTTGTGTATATTCAGTACATATCGTGAGAGAGGCAAAGTTAGAAAAATAGAATAAATTAAATTTAAAAGAGAGGAAGAGTTAAAACGATGGAGAAAGAAAAACCTAACTTTGAAATATCCCTCGTCTTTCTGTCTCCAATATGAGCGATAATCAGCTCAGAAAAAAAAGAAAAGATGGCGACTGCCTGGTCTCAATCTTCCATCTTCGAAAATCGCTCACAATTGTTTCTTATAAACAATTTTGTTTTGGCTAATCTTCTTAAACAAACAAAGCAAAAATAGACTCGTTTATCCTTTTTCTTTTCTTTTTTTTCTTTTTATTCTTGTTCCTTTGATTTAGCGTGAAAACATTACAAACAGTTTTGCCCCCCAAAATATATCGTATGTTTTATGAATATATCGATAAATATAAAATTTAAATTATGTTTATTTTTCTAAAGTGAATTATATCTATTGTAATGTTACAAGTTGCATTTTGAGAAAAGATCATGAATGACAAACGCAAAAAGAAACTAAACACACTGAGCAAAGGTCGTCCAAGAAAATGGTTACAGAAATGGGCGAAAGTTCTTGGGACCATAGATACTACTATTTTTTACACTCCCTTACTCTCACAAAACGGAAAAAATTATGACTACTAGAACAACCATATATCTATATCTATATCTAGATGCACACACACACACACACACACATATATATATATATATATATATATATATATTAATTCAGATACTTTGATCCAAGCGGAAAAAGCAGGAAGATAAATTCCAAAAACCCGATCCTAATTAATATTAAAAATTTTATTTTAATATTAAAAAATGATACAGGAAGAGAGCTCCATGTAATAAAATATTACAGAGCAAATATAAATTAAAAAAGGATTAATTCAAAGATGTTGAATGACCATTTCGATATGAAAATCCCCACTGGGGATAACACATCACCTCAGCAACAGAAAAATCCTTTGAAACTCTGAAAGGATTTGTCTTTATATTTTTTAATTTTTTTTCTTTATATTTTTTAATTTATATATATATATATATATATATATATATATATATAATTTACGATAAAATTCTTAAAGACAGTGGATATCAGTCATCCAATATTCATTTTGTGGAAGAATTCAAGAGCTCAAAAAGAAAAAATAGAAACAGGAAAATCATATGGTATAACCCTCCTTTTAATCAGTTAGTTAACTTTAAACTGGGACATACATTTCTTAAACTAATAGAGAAGCATTTTCCCAAAAATAACCCTCGAAGCAAAAAATTCAATAGAAATACAATAAAACTAAGCTATAGCTGCTCCAACAATCTAGAAAAATAATTAAATTACATAACAGTAAAATATTAAAAGCACACCACAAAAATAACTCCAACACTAATACCAGTCTGCTCTATAATAACAAACTTTGTAACTGTAGAAACCCAAACCAATGCCCCATTCCTAATAAATGCTTAACGAAATCCCTAATATATATGTATTCGATTTCATCCATGGAGAACCCCAAAGATGAAAAAAATGTATATCGGAAACACCATGAACGTATTTAAAAGGCGCTTTTGCAATCACCTGTCATCCTTCAATAACAAAGGAAAACAAAACATGATGTCTCTTTCCAAACACTTTTGTGAGTTAAAAAACGAAAATAAAACTCCTAAATTTAAATTGAAAATCCTCAAACAAGCAAGAACAGCCAAATCAATAAAGGAAACATGTTTCCTTTGTCTTCAAGAAAAAATGAAATCATTAAATACATGAATAGCGACAAACTTTTAAACCAGAGGCATGAAAACCACAGTAAACTGCAAACACATTAAGGAATTAACCTTATAATGATACTAAAAATACTGCAAAAGCCAAAACTAGGACCGCCCTAAGAGACGATAAATCTTTATAGTACTAACAACACTCTTACATCAAATTTTACCTATTACACACAACAAACTATAATCTAATTTATAGTTTTATAGAAAAAGCGATTTACTAAATTCAAAATTACGGTTCAATATACAAAATTAGATTAAGTATAAAACTGTGCTTAAATACAAAAATATTCCATAGTTCTACAAATAAACATTAAGGATAGGTTCAATCCCATCCCTTTCCACCTTTTACACCTACTTAATCCCCCCTCTAATAAACCCAAGGAATAAATGCTAGCTAGGCGGCCATAAAACCTATACACCATTTTCTAATGTTAAATCTGTCTACAAAATTCCCGAAACTTTCATTAATCAATTATATTCTCTATCCCCTCCACTTTCTTCAAAATTCAAACAGACAATTTACAATACTTATTCCCTTATCACTAACCCCCACCAACATCCCACACACAACTTTCCAAATATAAGAAAAGAGGCCTTCCATTTCTTTCCACACCACCGGATGAGACATTGTAAGTCCAATGTCGAAACAAAATGTACAGTTTGTAGTGGATATCTATAAAAAAAAATATGTGTACATGTTCTGAAATATATATATATATATATATATATATATATATATATATATAGTCATCCGCAGAGAGATACGTTTCGCTGTATCAGAGCTCATCAGTACGGTTAGGCACCGACTGCTTTTAACCCAGGATTGAAACTCGACCGAATTGGCGTCAGTCGACGATTCTACCTCTGAGCTATGGGCGCTCGGTAGAAGGGATAGATAAATACAGTGAGAGAGAGATTGTTAAATTTTAATTGCTGTTTCGTTCAGTATTATACTGGTGGAAAAATCTTTTAGGAAAGCACACACTAATATATATATATATATATATATATATATATATATATATATATATATATATATATATACTAATATATATATATATTAGTATGTCTAGCCACACTGATGAGCTGTGATACAGCGAAACGGGCTTGTATGTGGATGACTAATATATACTAATATATATATATATATATATATATATATATATATATATATATACTCTAGAACATTTTTTAGATATTGTACAATTTCATGGGTAATACATATTTCGCAGGCAAACCTGCTCGTCAGACCCAAATGATACACCAGTTAATATTCAAAATAATCCAGAAAAGCATTTTATACAGAAACTCACGGGCCCATACCGAGAATAGATATTTGCAACGGTTATCTACGAAAACATTTCCTCGTTAATTCAAAAACACTAAAGAAAGAAAGAAAAAGAAAAATATAGAGAATTAATAAACGGAAAGAAGAGAAAGAAAAAGAAAAAGAAAAGGAAAGAAAACGAACAGTATAAAGAGAAAGGAGGTTAAAGTTAACGTCTCCAATCGACACCAGCGTCAATTGCATTTCTTCTGCTTTCTTAGAAAAACATGACATGGAAATTTAACATTAAAATTTACTTTTAAAGATAATAGGATGTATCTGCGGTATAAGAATAAATGGTAAATCATACTTTTTAATACAAATTAAAATATACCCACTAGTAGTATTATATTATAAATATAGTTAAAATTATTAAAAATAAATTAAAAATTATATAAGAAACTGATAAATAAAATATATAAAAACAATCTTAAAACAACTTAAACAATAGTAATAAATAATATTAATAATAATATTATTAATAATAAATCTATATACATACATTTTTGACAATAATAATAATAATAATATTAAAAAGAAAAAAAGAAAAAACCTTAAATAATAACAATAAAATAATGTTATTAAAAGTAATAATAATATTAATGTATATATAATAATAATAATAATAATATGAAAAATAATATCGAATATATACATACAAAAGTTTTGACACTAATATTAATAATTATAATAATAATATTAATTTTATTATTAAAAAGAAAAAGGATCTTAAATAATAGTAATAAAATAATATAAATAAAAATAATAATGATTATATATATGAAACATTTTTTAACACTAATAATAATAATAATAACAATAACGTTATTATTAAAAAGAAAAAAGATTTTAAATAATAGTAATAAAATAATATTAATAAAAGTAATAATAATGATAATAATAATATATATATATATAAATTTAACAGTAATAATAATAATAATAATATTATTATTATTATTTAAAAACGTTTAAATATATACATATATACATACACACATACATTCATATACACACATCATACATCCAAAAACAAATATGTACATACATATACCATATATATTTTTCATTAATATATATACATATATACACACACGCACGCATACATACACATACACACACATATATACATACACATGCATATACATATATATATATATATATATATATATATATACATACATACATACATACATATACATACATATACATACATACACACATACACACATATATACACGTACATACCCGCATATTCATACATATATATATATATATATATATATATATATATATATATATACCCATACACACACATATATACGTACATACCCGCATATTCATACACATATATACATACAATATTACAGTCTAAAATATTATAAAAACATTACAATATTATAATATAGCTATAAACATAATAACTATAAAAAATATTTAGGAGTAAAACGTTTCCAACGGTAAATTCTAGATTTTTCTCCAAAAGAAATCACCTTTTTAAGTTAAATTAATTTAAATTATAATTTAAATTATAATTTTGATCTAGCCAAATTATTTTATACTTATTCTTATGCCTGCATTTAAATATCAATTCGTTTCGTTGATTAAGGAGTTCCTTTGGATAATTGTATTTGATAATAATCAATTTCTCCTCCAGGCATAAATTACCCCTGTTCCTGAATGAGCGAGGAAATGTTTTTGTAGATTACCGTTACAAATGTCTGTCCTCGGTATGGGCACGTGAGTGTCCGTATAAAATTCTTTTCTGGATTATTTTGAATATTAACTCTTGTACCATTTGTTCAGACGAGAAGGTGTGCCTGTGAAATACATATTACCCATGAAATTGTAGAATACCTAAAAAAAATTCTAGATTATATTACTCTATTAAATTAAATAAATAAATTTAATATTGAGTTCATCTCTATCGGAATTTACCTGACTTAATTAACAAATATTCTACGTTATATATATATAAAATAAAATGAATTTCGAAGTTCAAAACTGTTGTATGATCATTTCTACATGAAATCCCTAAGAGAGATTTCACATTTCATCGGTAACTTTTATACTCAAAATAAAATAAGATGTTACCGGCGGAAGTTCAAAAATTTACGTCACAGAAAAAACTAGATGGGTGGGATTAATAAGTAGATAGCAATCAATGTCTCTCTCTCTCTCTCTCTATATATATATATATATATATATATAACAGCTTGTTTTAACGGATAAAACTTTAATTGTCCCCGTATAATTTTACACATCAAAGTACATAAGAATCAGCATTAAACTGGAAATGCCCAAAATCAGACATTATCAAGTTATCTAATATTGCTATTAATATAGAATATGAATATTATCACATATTATTTATATATTATTATTTATATATATTCATATCACATATTATTACTATAATATAGAATATGAATATTATCAGGGAAACAAGTAAACGAGAGTAAGTACCGCATACGAAAACTATGAAAAAAGAAACTTGGGGCAGAAGCGGCAGTTATATTTAATTATTTAAACGGTAAAATGTTGGGACCTAGATTCCAATCTAGTAGCACGTTTAAATTTATGTAGTCAGGGCATCAGTAGATGCAGCTAGAGATTCGATGTATTCGTTCCACTTCAAGTAAATTGGCGTCAGTCGGCGGTTCTACCTTTGAGCTATGGGCGCTCGGTAGAAGGAGGCAGACTTTTTAGCGTGTGTATTATCATTATACACGCCCAATACCTGAGAGTGTTCTAATTCATTGCTGAATGAACGATGAGTAGATGCTAGGCTAGCTACATTTTTAAGTCTACCATTCCTCCAGAGTGCTCAATCAGGTGTATATATATATATATATATATATATATATATATATATATTGATATATCTATCGCCCGGTTCACGCTCCACCCACGTCTATTGAACAGGTTAAGAGGCTCATCCCTTGTTCCCTGTTTAGGATGTGGTTTCCGGCTTTCTCTTTTCCAATCTTTTCACTATTACGTAGCCCCCAGCACATCAGTGGCGTTACTGCCTTGCTCGGGGTGATACGATTAAAAATATATATATATATATATTCGTCCTCACACAGTGGCCTCAGGAAATCAACGAATCAAAATGAACCTTTGTATTTATTATCGCTTACGATAAAAAAACCTGCTTGTCAAAGTACATTTTATCAGTAAAACCCCGGAAAACTGACAATTTTGACGCTAAACTATATTTGTAAAACTGAGGCCAAGGAGGAATAGTGTGGTTGCGCCCAAGGACTACAGAATCTGCATGGCTGATGGTAGACAGTAGATTTTTTTCTGTGGTGTTTAAACAAGAGTCAGTTTTGTTTTGAAGGCGTAAAATTTCCTGCCCCCAGTTAACCACTGATTGGCGGTCCATTTCAAGAAGAGCAGCCAGGTTTATTTTGTCGCAAAATTCTTGGGAAATTTATGAATACATTTCTTCTCCTCCCCCAGGTATGGATTAATTATGAGGAAATTTATCAGTAAATTATTATTATCTCATTACAATCTAAAACCATTTTCTTGCTTTGAAATAAACTGCAAAGGTTTGATAATCCGTAAAATAAACAGTGAGTCAATTAATAATATATTTTTGGTGTATACATCGGGTTACTAAGCGCGCTTACAAAATTTAAACACTAATTTATTATAGGGTGAGGATAAAAGTTCTGACAGACTTTTGCTATTTAATTTGTTTAGTATTTTTTTAACAGTTTTCCATATTATTTTTAAGTTTCTAAAAATAAACGAATATCTAAAAACCGCACGTGCGTTTTTTCTTACCTGATATTTGAAACTTTTTATTTTTACCGTATGCATATTTAATTATGGGCGGGAAACAAATGTTTTCGTAATTAGATTTTTTTTAATCCCCTCAAGTGGCTGACATTAATGTGGGTAAGTTTTAGCTTGTTAGGCTATTTCCGGACTTAGGTAGGCTGGGAAATAATGCAGACAGACCAAACTATATTTATTTGTAATGGTTCAGATGTACTTCGTATAATGAGGTCGAAAACGAATGCGTTTACCTAATGTAGTTGAACGTATTTAAATGTAGGTTAATATGTAAATAAAGCTTTTGTAGATTTAATAGCAGAAATAATTGGATTTTGATACCTAAAAGATGGTTCCCATTGTCATGTGAACTGGAAAACTTGCAAAATAAATCAAATGAAAGATGTAAATACGGTCTTTGTTGAAAGAATTGGAGGATGTCACGAGTTTGACAATCTTACTTCTTTCTGAAAAATATGAATTTTGAAAAGTTATAATTTTCCAATATGCGTTTTCCCCAAACTTTATAAAATAAGGTATATGTCAGGCAATTACCAAACCAGATTTAAAAATTATTTTTTTCAAAGAACGAAGTGGGTAGAGCACCTAAAACTATAATGATATCATCTAATTTACATAACGAATAAATGAATTTTTCAAAAAGATAGATATGAAAAAACTTACAATTAATGTTTTTCGTGGAAAAAATGTGTATTTTTTAGTAATTACATTGTATATGGATTGTGCATATTACTGAAAGTAGAAACCAAAGCTAAATGCAATATTTTATAATTTAAATTTTTATTTATTTATTTTTAATTTTAAGTGATTTGCTGATATTTTTAAGTAGTTTACTACACAATTTATACATTAACATATAGATCAAAGGTGAAGTAGATCATTGCAAGCAGTCGACTATATTAAGAGTAATTGCTTATGTGTTCACCTGATGACTGTCACTAATTTCTCCTGTATTCATTTAATATAACAATTACTTTTCAATTGATAACGAATTTTTTAACGCTTGGGCGATCATGTCTCGAAAAAAAACATGACGGAAGATTATCCTGCAGTAAGTGGCTATTACTTTCTGCGGTAGACTGGTTAACAACCAAGACTATAGAAACCAGTCTGTCCTATTATTTAACCCATAACTGGAGGGAAGAGACGGGTTAATACCTTTCCCAAGGGCATTTCTGCGTAAATGAATTCAAGGAATTCACTTACAGACAAATAGTTTACTTCACAATTTATACATTAACAAAAGCTCAATAGAGCTTTTTGCATGCAGTCCACCATATTGAGTGAAATCGTTTGTGTTCACGAGATGATTGTGTGAATCTGTATATAATTGCTGGAGCATCTAACACTTCCTTTTCAATGGTTAGCAACAATGATTCCAATTTCTCAAATCATGCCTGACTGTCACTCGCATATGGGCCTGTACAGTCAAAAGAGCCGCTGCACCGGCACTGGCTGCTGATGTATAGCATTTTGGCGCACAGATCCATGGTCTCTCGTGACCAATGGACGTCACATATAAATATGTAAACATTTAATTATCTCAACTTATTTATAAATGGAACTTTGTGTGTGTGTATGTATGTGTGCGTGTGTCTGTGTGTGTGTCCTTTACCTATAGACTCCGAAGCGGCAGAACCGATTTTCCTGAAAATTTATACAGTTGTACTTTAAGCGTCTGCAAGTGTTCTTAGCTAGGTTTTGTGTCGAGATACCCCCGATAAATATTGAAAATCGATAATCGAAAAAATCGGGTTATAGAAGGAGTGGTCCGATTTTAATCAAATTTGATACACTCATAGACAAAGACATAAGAAACGATATTCAGAAGTTTCAAGGGGGCAGTTCTTACAATAGTGCAGAAAATCGATAATATATATATATATATATATATATATATATATATATATATATATATATATAAGGCAAGATGTTTATGTGTGTGTCTGTTTATCTGCCTGTATGTCTCTATTTTTTTCAGCCCTTTTATTTTAGTTTTTGCTTCGTGTTTGGCTCTAAGTAGGTATAATTGTAGTTCTTAGTCTCAGCCATGATACCATTTACTCAGAGGACATATTTAGCATTCAAAATTCAGTTTACGATGAAAAAAAACTTATTTGATATCGATAGCAGAAAATCAAAATTTGACTTACATCCATTCATTTTTCTTTCAGTCTACGATTTCGCTTTAACTGGAAACAACTATTGCTATAGTCTTTCGTGCCAACGTCAAAAGAGTCTGAGCTCCAGGACCATGGTTTAGTTTTAAAGCTTTCATTACACCCGAGCAACGCCGGGCTATACTTCTAATATATACATAAGAGGAGATACATGTGTTGTTCTAAACCATGCTAGGCGGGAAGTGAAGTGTAACTTATATACTATTATTATGCCAAGGGGTTAGAGATATAGTGTGTAGAAAAATAGTTCCATGATATTACCAGATAGAAAAACAACATTGTTCACTTGTTAGTAGTACATTTTTTGTTTTTATTTCCTTTTGGCCTATGTATTACAATTTGAAGATTTTTTTTTCTTTTTCGTTGTTAAAAAAGTTATCTATTGTAGTTTTCCATTTTTTAATCCCATGCGGCCACCATGTAAAGATGTTGATGCGATGAGTCGTGGTAAATTATAACAGAGATATCGTTACATTATTAGTGATTTATTTCATATATATACATAAGAGGAAATACATGTGTTGCTCTAAACCATACTAGGCGTGAAGTGAAGTGTTACTTATATACTCCGACGCCAAGGGGTTACAGATATTGTGCGTAGGAAAATAGTTCCATGATATTACTACAGTCCCCTTTCTCCTGCTTGGTCTTGGGAAATAGCCAGTCTAGGAGAAAGACAATTCTGATTTCAAAATTGTGAAGACAGCGGAAAACTTGCAACTATGTGGAGATGATGAATTCTTATTTAATTCGGCCTTGTGTCATACAGAACCGAGTTCCTTACAGCTTATTTATGCAGAATTATTACCAGAAGGTTTTCACCAGAAGGTTGTTTGTCGGCAGGTTGGAATATGTGGAATTGTGTGGAATAGTGTAAGAATAAAATATACATTTTTCATTTTAAAATAGAAATTTATTAAAAGGAATGAATAACACAAGTTGTAGAAGTTAATGTTTTTTTTTTTGTTTTGTTTTTTAATCATATCACCCCGAGCAAGGCTTTAACGCCACTGATATGCAGGCGGCTACGTAAGAGTGAAAAGATTGGCAAAGAGAAAAGAAAAAGTCGGAAACCACATCCTAAACAGGGAACAAGGGATGAGCCCCTTCACCTCTTCAATAGACGTGGGTGGTGTGTGAACCGGGCGATAGGTTAGTCTATCTACTCCAATTGAAAAAAAAGGAAAAGGAGTGAGAAGATTGGAAAAGAGAAAGCCGGAAACCACATCCTAAACAGGAAACAAGGGATGAGCCTTTTTACCTGTTCAATAGGCGTGGGTGGAGTGTGAACCGGGCGATAGTTTAGTCCATCTACTCCAATTGAAAAAAAAATGAGAAGACTAGAAAAGAGAAAACCGGAAACCGCATCCTAAACAGGAAACAAGGGATGAGCCTCTTCACCTGTTCAATAAACGGGGGTGGGGTGTGAATCGGGCGATAGTTTAGTCTATCTACTCCAATAATGTGCATTTAAAAACATTATTAAGAAGTTAAGAGTAGAGTTCGTCTTCAATGATAAAGTTGAGTTAAGCGTAGCATGATTTGAAGAAAATGTTCGTAGTAGTAATTGTTAAAAGAGTATATGCGTACGTAACGTACGTATGTACGTATGTATGGATGTACGTATGTATGTATGTATGTATGTACGTATGCATGTATGTATGTAAGTATGTATGTATGTATGTATATATGTATGTATGTATGTATGTATGTATGTATGTATGTATTCAATAGGAATGTCTTTGGGTAGAGAAGTAAAAGTAAAAGGAACCAGTAGAAGGAAAGTGAAAGAGAACAAATGTCCGGGTCAGCTTGAAGCTTCTCTCGTTACATTTTAGCTTGTCGTCTTTGCAGCTTCCATCCCCTGACTGACTCACTGACGCTGATCGGGGCCCTTTTATTGTCATTAGATTTTCGCACTGACTCGCGAAGTTCTCAAGTCTTGCAAGTCGATCTCATGGGTCAAAAATCAATTTCACACCTACTTGCGAAATTTGGTTTCGACGTTTTCTTTAAGCACATGGTCAACCCTTTTATCTATTTGCGAAAAACCAAGATTTCACACGTCGTTGTAAATTTTTGTGAACGTTAAGAAGAGAGTTGATTTTAATTCTTAATTTCTTATCCACTACAAAATATTAAATTATATTCCACAAGGCACCATGGCAATTTCCCCATATTAACTAGTGTATTAGTCTTGTGTTAATCATTGTAAATACTTAGCTATGTGCCGTAACAAATTTGTTACACAGAGAAAAAAAGCACCTGTAGTCAGCTCGATCATCACAATTTATTCCGGGTGCTTTAACATTTTTTGTAGACCATTACAGGTCAAATTGCAGGAAATACTGGACACTTTATTCTTTGCTGGCTTTCAGTCTAGGAAAATAACAACCCTGAATTGTAAACACTAGAAAAGGCAACACGATCTACTCCACCATTTCCATCTACTTCATATCAATTCAGGGATAATTAAAAAGAACTCTGTAGAGAATAATGGTCACTCCCGTTCTGAAAGGATACGGCATTTTTTAAGCAAATCTTTACTGTTATATAACGACCTCGGCATTTACCAAATAGCCACTTTTTGTGACCTTGTGTCAAGTTAAATCATTACAAACGTAGCCATTCTTAAATACAGTGCAGTTTAGCAAGCTTATTTAAGAATGGGTAAGTCAATCGGCCCTTACTATGCTTGTGGCATTATACCAGACAATGATCCTCAATATATACCTTTAAGAACGAGCAGAGACAAATACCCCAACTATTTGATTGAACCATCGCTAAATAGATGGTCTGCGTGATAAATGTGTTGATATTAGCGAGGGCGATGTTAATGGTAGTTACAGTCAACTGATAATGCTATCTTTGAATATGAAAGCAGTTAAGGTATTGAAGAATGAAGCTTTCTGTGTGTAAGGTGCGGGCATGTATCTGATTGTCATTTAGTTAGTGATATTTGGGATATATTAGACTAGACAGACGATGATAGAAGCATTGAACCAACAGTGTCTTGCTAATCAACGTTCAATTAGGCCTAATGACGTACTTTTGTCGTCCATTGTTGAGATCACGAGGGGAAAAACTCGAGACGTAAGGAACATAAGACAATAACAAAATCAATAATTCACATACCATATCGAAATTATTATCGTTATTGTAAAAAGCGTACAGATGTACTCAGCAACATTATCCCGGGGCAACGAGGGAAATTTTGAACGAAAATCTGGACGGAAATATATTGTAGCACACAGGAATATACAAAGAGAACAAACAGACTAAAAACATTTAATAATTCACGAGTTTTTATTGAAAACTCTCTCGAGTTCTACGAGTCGAACTGCTAAAAACCATAGTAAAGCAAATTGGACTCAACGTATGCTCAATGTTGGGTCAGTGTGTCAGGCCAGGATGTTTTTTTCGCCTGAACCCATCCTGCACATATACAAATCAACCATCCGTCCGTGCATGTAATACTACTGTCATACATGGTCATGCGCCCCCGCTGTTCAGCTCAATGTTCTTGAGAGGCTCCCAAGGAGAATCAGTAATGTGATAGGTACCAATTTACCGGCTCGACTCCAGCCGCTTTCTCACAGACGGGATGTGGCTTCCCTCTGTCTGTTCTATAGATATTTTCATGACTTCTGCTCCGACGAACTTAAGTCACTGGTACCCCTGCCACATGAGTTTACTTGTGCAACCAGACTGGCAACTGGGTCCCACCCATTCACAGTTAGATCAACCAAAGGCAGCCACCAATTCTATTCCAGCAGCTTCTTTTCTTGCACTTCCCGCCTGTGGAACACTCTTCCATATTCTTGCTTTCATGGCAGCTACAACCTCCAGGAATTTAAATGCAATGTCAATACCCATCTGTTATCCACTTGACTCCAGTTCTTTCTACATCACCCTGTATATCTTTTCTTTTTTCTTTACCATTGCAACTGTCATCACACCGGTATTCCCACCCTTCTCTTGCTCCTTTCTCTGACACCCCTGGTAACTGGTTCGTCTTTCTCTTTACTCTACTCCTATCTAATCTTTTACTCTTATGTAGCCCCCTGCGCATCAGTGAGGTTAACGCCTTGCTTAGGGTGAAACGATTAAAAATAAAGACTTATAGAAAAAGCAATACAAGTACGTATTTACACAAAGGTGTTTGATAAAGTACGTTCGAACTGCTCAACAATCTTAACTTATTGGGAAAGATATAAGGATATTCAATAATCTATACTGGCAACAAACCGCCCGCTTACGGACAAGAAATGTGCCTTGTCCATTCAGGACGTAGGCGATCATGGCTTTCCACATCTTCCTATCCCTGGTGACTCTTAGCACGCTTTCACCTATTAAACCACGTTCACGCTAACATAAAATTGACTTTTCTATCGAACAAAAGATACGAAGAATTGTACAAATTGTTTATATTGTATATATATTGTCAAATACAAAATTTTCATATTTTTATAAAACATTTCTTATTGCGTTGTCTTTTCTCGAAATTTGTATTGTATTTTGTGGACAGGAATTCTCGCATTAAAATCTTCTCTTTTTAATCCGGGTGTTCTGGAACACTACAATTGAAAAAAAAAAAAAACAGCAAGAAAAACATTGCAGTTCATTATTCCAATCAGAGCTTCTTGTCGAAACATAACAAAAGCTGACTCGTTGATCTTGCATATTTGTATAAAAGACGTGAGCTTATTTGACTCGACACTCGATAACACTAACCCGGTCAATATATATTAAAATACCCAACCTGACACTTTGACGTCCACATCAGAGACGGCGCCACTGTATCTAAAATAAGCTTGTCATTTTATAAAAAAAACCTACCTACTTGTGCGATATCCCAGTTTGTGAAAAGATACAAGATACATTCTACAGAATATTACTCAAAGAATTTTATCTACTTACTGCCTAATCGAGCGATATCACAGTTGAAAAAAACATGCAAGTTACATCCTGTAGAATATTACTCAAAGAATTTTATCTGCACACTACTTACTCGCAATATATCGCACTTTGAGAAAAGATACTAGATACATTCTGCAGAATATTACTGAAGAAGGTTTATCTACGGACTACTTACTCAAACGATACCACAGTTTGAGAAAAGATACAAGATACAAGATACATTCTACAGAATATTACTCAAAGAATTTTATCTGCACACTACTTACTCGCAATATATCGCACTTTGAGAAAAGATACTAGATACATTCTGCAGAATATTACTGAAAAAAGTTTATCTACGGACTACTTACTCAAACGATACCACAGTTTGAGAAAAAATACAAGATACAAGATACATTCTACAGAATATTACTCAAAGAATTTTATCTACTTAATACTTACTCGAGCGATATCATAGTTTTTAGAAAACATCCAAGATACATTCTGCAGAATATTACTCAAACAACGTTATCAAATTACTCGAGCATAATGTAATGGATATAGGTTGATTCTTCACTTTCTTTAGAAGCTTAACATTGCACTTAATGTGAAAGAGGGGGTGTGATGTATTAATTACAGATCCCAATAATGAGATTATTATCCAAATTTTGAGCGTTTACTTTCATAGATCATCGAAAAAAGCTTACAAAATGACAAAAATTTTACTTTTACAAGAATAAATTCAAATAATGTTGATATCTTGATTTCAATTCATTAGATATTTTAAATGAAAAATATATTGAAACTGGAATACTAAACATCAATCAACACAAGCAAACTATTTTTTTAATTTATTCAATAAGCAAACAAATGTAAAAAGATTGTAAAATATTCCAAAAGCTACTGAATTAATAAAATATATGTTTCTCAGCCTTTTTCCCATGCCAGAAAGGTTTTTGTACTTGCTTATTTTTTTGCTCATTCGAAATCCAGTATTTAAATTAAAATCTAATATAAACTCATTACTAATATCCTTTCTGACGGTAGCGTACTGGATATACACTACCTGCCATAATTATTAGGCGTCTCCAGTGTTAAAAAAAATTATGTATTTCATAGTATTTTTAGTATTTATTGCCAAGTGGATAAATATAAATGAAAATAGAATCGTTCTTTTGTTAATACTTCACAATAACATGCGCATCAAATTAATTTATAAATATTTAATAATTGATAATATTACAGTTTCATCAATGAAAGAATTAAGAAAATTTAGAGTGATTCGACAAGTTCATCGTTTGAAAAGTGATGTGAATGAGAATTCCCGAGGGGAGAGAGTCAAACAGAGACAGTAGAAATTGGTAGTGTAATGTGTAAAACGATGAATCAGTCTACGTAACTTAGTGTTGCTTCTCCTTTCTCATTGCTGAGAGATGTGAAAAGTTTTATGGCCGTTGCAGGTGTTTCCTCTCTTTCTGTTCCTAACGGTTGAGTGGTCTCTTTGTTGTTGGCGCCTATCGGATTGTGTGTATCTGACTCTGCGCCTCTCAGGATTGACTGACGTGGCCGATTGTCTTGCTGATTGGCCCTGCTGTGACCGGTCAGGGGTCATCCTTAAATATAAAATTCTGGTCACGTAGGACGATTCCAGGACGATTTTTATTTAGCTGTGAAAAAAAACGTTTTGCTGACGTATTTTTGAATTTCTCGATTTGTCAATCAATCCGGATCCAGAGTATCGCTTTTCACACTGACTTGTGAGAAAAAAGCTTTTAGCCGTTTGGAATCACTTTTGTGGGTGTGCAATTTATTTTGTGTGTTCTAGTTGTTTGAGGGATTATATAGGATTTGTATCCTATAACCCCCCCCTAGACGATTGATAAATATTCATAATATTTATTTTTTTAAACGTATCACACCGAGCAAGGCGTTAAAGCCACTGATGTGCAGGGGGCTACGTAAGAGTGAAAAGATTGAGAAAGAGATACCTGGAAACTACATCTAAACCAAAGTGAGAAGATTGCAAAAGAGAAAAGACGGAAACCACATCCTAAACAGGGAACAAGGGATGAGCCTCTTAGCCTGTTCAATAGACGTGGGTGGAGTGTAAACCGGTCGATAGATAGATCTATCTACTCCAATTAAAAAAAAAAAAGAAACCAAAGTGAGTAGATTGGAAAAGAGAAAAGCCGGAAACCACACCCTAAACAGGGAACAGGGTGTGAGCCTCTTAACCTGATCAATAGACGTGGGTGGAGTGTGAACCGGGCGATAGATAGATCTATCTACTCCAATTGAAGAAAAAAAGAAACCAAAGTGATAAGATTGGAAAAGAGAAAAGCCGGAAGCCACACCCTAAACACGGAACAAGGGATGAGCCTCTTAACCTGTTCAATAGACGTGGGCGGAGTGTGAACCGGACGATAGATAGATCTATCTACTCCAATTGAAAAAAAAAGAATCCAAAATGAGTAGATTGGAAAAGAGAAAAGCCGGAAACCACACCCTAAACAGGGAACAGGAGGTGAGCCTCTTAACCTGTTCAATAGACGTGGGTGGAGTGTGAACCGGGCGATAGATAGATCTATCTACTCCAATTGAAAAAAAAACAAAAAAAAAGAAACCAAAGTGATAAGATTGGAAAAGAGAAAGCCAGAAACCACATCCTAAACAGGGAACAAGGGATGAGCCTCTTAACCTGTTCAATAGACTTTATCAATATGTAATTTATGTTCTTATGTATGTTTGTACGTATTCATGTTATTATGGTCGTTTAAAGCATGAAATAAAGGAGAAGTCTGTTCTCGTTGCTGAAACCGATACATCGCACTGAAATACGTAGAAACCAAATCCAATATATCTCAGCTTTTGTCAACGAATTATTGGTATATCGAATTTGATGAATTGTCATTCTGAACAGTTTTTTATTGGCTCAGAATTTTCTATATTTCTGGAGTTGGTGACTATGATTTTATAGTACTGTTCATTTTTGTAGTTATAGACTTAAAAAATAAACCTCGCTTTGCTTTTGAAAAAGACCTCTAATCTGTGGTTGATTGGTGTAAAAAATGGCTCGTGAATTTTCTTCCAAAACGAAGGTGATCTCCTTTAACCACCATAAACAAACTCTCCTACATTCTATCACTATGGATAACGCTAGCTTCCCAGAAAGCAATACACTGCGCCTTCTCGACGTCACCCTGTCAACCGAACTCAAATGGAACGATTTCATTGAATCAATAGTTACATCTACTGCTAAAAATTCGGGTCACTCTGTCTGCACTGGAAATTTTTCTCGTCATAATCCATCTTGCGCACATACAAATCTACCATTCGTCAGTGCATTTAATACTGCTTCCATACCTGGTCAGGTGCTTCTGCTATTAATCTCGGGGTTCACGACGAAATTCAAAGGAGAATCTGTAATTTCCTGATTTAGTAGCTCGACTTCAGTGACCTTCTCACCGACAGGATGTGGCGTTCCTCTGACTTTTTTTTTTAGAAATATTTTCACGTCTTCTGCTCTGACGAGTTTATATCTCTGGTGCTCCTCTCCACAAATTTACTCGAGCTACTAGATTGGCAACTAGGTCCCACTATTTTACAGTCTAAATAGTCAAATGTAGCCTTCATTTATACTCTACCAGCTTCTTTTCTCGCACTTCCCGCCTATGGAAATCCCTTCCGTATGCTTGCTTCCCTGATAGCTACAATCTCTAAGATTTTAAGTGCAAAGGCATTTGCCATTTTATGTCTCCTTGATTGATATCTTTCTCTTTTCCTTTCTCCGACACCCCCTGTTTTCCAGTATCCCCATATTTCTCTTACCCTTACCCTTTCTCCAAAACCCCTGTATCTTGTTCCTTTTTCTTTACGCTCTCTGACATACTCTGTATCTATTTCCTCTTTCTCTTTCTTTACGCTCTCCTCTGAAATAACCCCTGCGTACCAGTATTCTCATCTTTCTCTTATCCTTACCCTTCTTCGACACCCCCTGTATCTTGTTCCTCTTTCTATACGCTCTCCTCTGAAGCAACCCCCTGCATCGTAACACTAAGCCGGTGTAAAAAAAATTTTAAAAATTAGTCCGAATGTAAATAATACTAACTCTGATAGCTGTCTATATTTCTCAGATGAGGTATTTTAATTATTTACATTATTTACATTTCATTTCAGACAGTTGCCCTCAATATTATTGTCATGTTCGAAATTCCAAAGTATATCAACGGAAGAAGACCGGGGCGTAAAACAACCGAAACGTTCTGAATATGACAATAAAGAAGAGGGCAACAGTTTGAACGATGTAAATAATGTGAAAAATGATAACTCTTTATTCTAGTAATTCAAACTGAAATTAAAAAACTACAAAAAACAATTTTAGCAGGTTTAACCTAAAATTCTATTTCTGCTACAATATCATAGAAATCTAATTCTTTAAAATGTTGGAATATATCACCGGGAGAAAAAACTATGGATATTTTAAGGAAAGGATATATTAACGAAAATTTTGTCAAAATTATACAACGACAAATCAATATACTAAAAACAAATAGTAAAAAAAATATATATTAAATATCGGAGTAGAACACAATTTCCGGTCATTGTTCAAGAGATATCATAACTGACATTTAATGACATATACACATATTATGAAAGGTAGCATTACGTATTATTTATTGCGAGGGTCATAAGGTTAATTTTTAGGTATAAGGACTTCTACGGGATTCATTCAATAACTAAGCTGAATTTTTCGGTATTAGGACTTCTACGAGGGTCATTCAATAAATAAGTTGAATTGTTCAGTATAAGGACTTCTACGAGGTCATTCAATAAATAAGGTGAATTTTTCGGTATAAGGACTTCTACGAGGTTCATTCAATAAATAAGGTGAATTTTTCAGTATAAGGACTTCTACGAGGGTCATTCAATAAATAAGGTGAATTTTTAGTTATAAGGACTTCTACGAGGTTCATTCAATGAGTAAGGTGAATTTTTCCGTTTAAGGACTTCTACGAGGGTCATTCAATAAATAAGGTGAATTTTTCGGTATAAGGACTTCTACCAGGTTCATTCAATAAATAAGTTGAATTTTTCGGTATAAGAACTTCTACGAGGGTCATTCAATAAATAAGGTGAATGTTTCGATATACGAACATCTACGAGGTTCATGAACCAGCTGGGTTGGGAACTGTTCCCTCATCTCCATTACAGCCCAGACCTTGACCTTTCAGACTTTCTCCTGTTTGGTCCCTTGAAAGCGTTCACGATAGGTACAATGTTTGAAAGTGACAATGAAGTTAAAAGTGCTGTGAGCGATTGGCCAAAGATTTTTATGCTGAGGAAATACGGAAGCTTGTGTGTGTGACACTGCTGGGAGACTACGTTGAAAAATTTTAAAAACAAGTAAGCTTCTATCTGTATTAGAAGTTCTTATACCGAAAAATTCACCTTATTTATTGAATGACCCTCGTATGAACACTTTAACAAACGCAGACACTCAGAAACGCAAACAGCAGGTTAATCACAAGGGTATCGTCTTCCACCAAGACAAGTCCAGACCCCATGTCTCTTTTTCGTAGAAACTGATGCAAGTTAGGTGGAATGTCCTACAACACGCACCGTAGTCACCTGAACTTGCGTCTTCGGATTACCAATATTTCAATCCCTACAAAATTCTCTTAATGAGAAAGATGCAAAACTCTTAGAGGATGGAATCATGAACTTGAATATAGTGAAATATAGTGGAGTAAAATTATACATAGGTGTGGAGAAAAATACGCACGTCCGTCAGGATTCGAAACTGCGTTCCCCTGGTTAGAGGAAGCAGGTTCGAATACTGTCCAAGACCGCGTATGTGTCTTTAATTAGAGTTCTTGAATACTCACGCCGGTAGACGAAACTAAATAAATATACATTTAATAAATAAACGGAACGTCTACTCAAATATGGGTATCCATTAAAATAAAAAAAAATATTAATAAATAACACTCTATAAAATATTTTGAAATAGTTGCTTGGATAAACCTAGTCATAAATATCAACATATGATTCCGAAATTCACTGCGAAACTTTGATGCGAACAATAGAGTATGACAATTAATTAATCCTAGCTTAGATGTTGAACAAAGACGAAACAAAGAATACCCAATGAGGATCGAAATCACTATTCAATCATAATTGATTCAGCGAGTCAATCTTGCTAACCATTACCTCAGGTCGAAATAAGCTGGCAAACATTAGAAGATGGCGATTTTCTAGATGTGACAGTCATTTAAGTGCCATACATGATACACTCTTGGGTGATCATGTCTCGAAAGAGACAAGACTGACTGGGCAGGAGATTATCCCGCAGTAGTTTGCCATTACTTTTTGCGGTAGACTAGTTATTATAGAACCCAATCTGTCCTGTTATTTAGCCCATAACTGGAGGAAAGAGACGGATTAATACCTTTCCCAAAGGTATTTGTGCAGAAGTGAATATCAAGGAATTTATGGAATTCGAACTCGGTTACCCGATTTCTCATTCCGAGCCGATAACCAGATTTTTCAGAAATTCACTGCTAAGCTTTGCTGCGAATAATAGAGTATGATAAATAACAAAGCATAGCATAGATGTTGAACACCCAGTGAGGATCGACGTCACAATTGATTTAGCGTGTCAAGCTTGCTAACCATTACCTCACGTCGAAGTAAGCTGGCGAACAATAAAATATGGCGATTTTGTTAATGTGATACAAAACCGAAAATATGTGGCACCCAGTGAGGATTGAATTCACCACTCAGTTATAGTTGTTCTGACAAAACAAGCTTAATAGCCACAACAACATTTTGAAATGCCTCGCTAACAACAGAACACGTTGATTTTCTAAGCGTAGCTGAGATGTGACACAAATCGAAAATTAAGGATCGAACTCGCTATTTAGTCGTCGTTGACTTGTTAACCATTACACCACTTCGAAGAACCCTGGGGAGCATATAGTCATTTATAGCTTAGATGTGACACAAGGTCGAATGTATGAGGCACTATTCAGTCGACAAACTTGCTAGCCATCACACCATTTCGAAGTACCCTGGCGAGCTATAGAATATGATTCATGATTATTTCATCAGTTTATTTTAGTTTATTTTATTTATTTGTTTTTGTTTTAATATTTTTGCTTTGTGCTTTTTGGTTGTTTTTTTTTTTATATTTCTGCTTATTTCTTTGCCCCGTTCCCTCGCCATACACATGAAATAATTACCTAGCGATAACGGATATATTTGTATGCGTCTCCACCTCGACTTTTACTTTTCATTTTTACTCCTCTACCCGTCGCTCTTACAGTTTTGCTAACGAACACAGGGCGGGGGATATGCGTCTACGAATGTTGACATGGGTAGAGAGAATGCCGTCACAAAGCGGGAATGGTAAATACAGAATTTGGGGTTGACGAGCTTCCCTCCCTGACCTTCATTCACGAATTTTTGGCTTGTCAAAAAGTCAACCGCTAAAAGATTGAGTGAACGATGGAAAATGCTGATGTCGATGATGGAGTGTCAGAGAGATTCTTCACTCTTCACAAGCCTTTTGTAAAATTTCGTTTATATGAACACGAAATTACCTCTTTCTGGTATTGTTTGGTGTCATTATTTTCTTCTTCCTCTTCTTCTTTTCTTTTTCTTCTTCTTCTCCTTCTCTTCCTTCTTTTTCATCTTCTCATTCTCCTTCTTTGTCTTCCCCTCCTCCTTCTTCCTTGTCTTACCCGCCTTCTTCTTTCGCTTTATTTTTGTCTTCTCGACCTCCTCCTCCTTCTTCTTCTTCTTCTTCTTCTTCTTCTTCTTCTTCTTCTTCTTCTCTACCTCCACCTTCTTCTTCTTCTCCTTCTTCTTCTTCTTTGTCTTCTCCTCCTCGTTCTTCTTCTTCTTTATCTTCTTTTCCTTTTTCTTCTTTATTTTCGTCTTCTCCTTCTCCTTCATCGTTTCCTTCTTTTTCATCTTCGTCTCCTTCTCCTCTACCGTTTCTTCTAATATTACTACTACTACTTCTTCTTTTCTTCCCCCTACAAATCCTTCTTCTTCTTCTTCTTCTTCTTCTTCTTCTTCTTCTGCTCCTCATTCTTCTTTTTCTTCTTCTTCTTCTTTATTTTCGCTTTCTCTTCTTCCTTCGTATTCTTCTTCTTTGTCTTTTCCTCCTCCACCTTCTTCTTTTTTATCTTTGTTTTCTATTCCTCCACTTTCTTCTCATTCTTCTTCTTTGTCTTTTCCTTCTCCTTCTTCATTATTTTCGTCTTCTCCTCCTCATTCTTCTTCTTCTTCTTCTTCTTCTTCTTCTTCCTCCTTTACAACTACTACACCTTTTCCTTCCCCTACAATTTCTCCTCCTACTTCTTCTTTTTCGTCTTTTCCTCCTTCTTCTTCTTTGTCTTCTCCTCTTTTTTCTTTTTCTTCTTCTTTTTCTTCTTCTTTATTTTCGTGTTCTCCTCCTCCTCGTATTCTTCTTCTTCATGTTCGGTTTTTCCTTCTCCTCTTTCTTTTCTCTTCTTCATCATCATCATCATCTTCTTCTTCTTCTTCTTCTTCTTCTACTACTACTACTACTACTTCTTTTTCTTTTTTTTTATCATTTCACCCCAAGCAAAGCATTCTACTGCCACTGTTGTGCAGGGGGTTACATAGGGGAAAGTGATGAGTAAGAGGGGTTAGTTATAGGAAATGTCGGGAGGAGAGTAATAGACGGATGAGGATACTGAGAAATGGGAAGAGAGTTTGAGAGAATAGATGCAACTTAGTGTGATAGAGAGATATCTATTGACCTTACATTTACCAGTCATTTATTCATTGTTAGGCAAAATACATTCCTTAGTTCTACCACTCAATTTTTCACTGTTAGGCGAGCTACATTCTTTAGTTCTACCAATCAATTTCTTTACTGTTAGGCGAGCTACATTTCTTTTTACATTTTCATTATTCACTGTTAAGCGAGATGTATTTTTTAGTTATACAAGTCAGTTATTCACTGTTAGGTGAGATACATTCCTTGATTTTGTTTGGCTGCATACCAACCTCTACGGTTTATTTAATACCGAAATCTGAAAAGTAATTTTATGCTTTCAACTACATGTATTTCTTACATATATTCATACATTCTTACTAAATGTGTTTTTTCATATACATATTGGATAATCTGAAAAGTTCATGCCGATTTTTAAGGGAAATTAAAACAAAAATTATACCATTAAAATTATACCATTAAATATTCATTCAAATAAATATGAACCATTCTGTTGTACAAACTTTCTTCAAAAGTTATATAACATTGAGAATCATTTGCAAGGTTCTGAATAAATGAAAATAGAAAAGCGCAATGTCTGATGAATATGATGGGTGAGGTAACCCATCCCAGCCAAGCTGCAACAATATTTGCTGGGTCACCAAAGAAATGTGTCACCAATGAAATGTGGGGTTTAGCATTATCTTGATGGAAAACAACACCCTTCCCGTTCGTCAATTCTTGAAATTCTTCTTCTATTGCTGCCTTTGAATCATCCAGTTTCAAGCAGTAAATTTCCTAATCGATTAACTGGTTACTTGGCAGTACAGGATTTCTTTTCAGCTTTCTGTTACCTGCAGCTGCACAGCATGACTGTTTTAGGAAGAACACCTGTTTTGGGATAACTAGATCGGCTTGGAACGAGAAATCGGGGAGCCGAGTTCGAATTCCATTTGGATTCCTTGCATTTACTTACGCAAAAATACCATTGTGAAAGATATTTTTCCATCTCTTCCATCTAGTTTTGGGTTAAATAACAGGACAGATTAGGTTCTATATCCTTGGCTGGCAACCAGTATACCCCAGAAAGCAATGGCAAGTTACTGCGGGAAAATCTTCGCTCAAGCGTGTATCACTTATTACTTCAGAATCTTTTTCTCTAAACATTGTTATAAACGATACATTTTTCATCTTCCGTCACAATTTACTACAAAGGAGGGCATTTCCATGCGTTTATACAGCAAATCACATGTAGAAATGCGATCCAAAAGTTTCTTTTCACTCAGATCATGTGGTGCTCAAACATCATAGCGATTTGAATATCCAAGTTTCACCAAGTGCTCATGGACGATGGATTATGATAAATTTAATTTTCCTGCCAATTCCCACATTGAGTAGTGCGGGTTATTTTCAATTGATGCCTTGATTTGTTCGACATCTCTAATGAGATGTCTAACAAATCAAAGCATCAATAAGTCTAAAATCACCAAGTCTAGTTTGAGTTTGAGTTTTGTTTAACAGCATATCAATCTCTGTGGGCTATTTAATGCCAAAAAGGTGGGGTTTTAAGTTTTTTTTTTAATGTTCGATTATAATGAGAAGTTTGATTTAGTCAGATTTTAATGATTTTTTTTGTATTTATTTTTATTTTAGAAAACTAAAAATGTCTTCTAGTTTTATATTCAAAAATGTTTTGCTGAAAATATTTTTTTCCTTCGAAAATGTGTTATGGTAATAATTTCTTCTTCAAAAATGTATTGTTGGCAATACATTTCCTTCAATAATATATATTTTTCTACAAAAGTCTATTCTTATGTATATATTTCTATAAAAGTGTACTTTCATACTTTTATAGTGTTTTGACCCCAGCTTGTGGGTTAACTATTTGCCCATAGCTGGGACCCTAACAGGTGCTACAACTCTGGGTCAGAGTGGACATGGGAACAACAACAATTAAGACGTGATTCCATGCTACTCACAACCTCCTAATCAGAGGCCTTGCTGCCGGATGCAGTTTACCGTCATGCCCAGGACTATCACCAAGTCTAAGCGTAGCGAATCAATGCCGTACATTTCTATCAGCTAAAGCATCTTCACCGTACTCAGCACAAATCTTTTTTTATTATTTGCAAGGTATCTTTGTTGTTATGGTAATCAGATAAAAACATCAAGCGTCCAAAATAAAACTTATAAGCTTCCATTTTCATAGCGAGTTAAAACTGACAAGAATTAAGTAATTTAAAAATAGGCATGAACTCTCCTGTCAACCCAATATCTTTTAAATCCTAAAATGTATTGTTGACAATTTTACTATAAAAATCTATTTTTATACACTACCGGCCATAATTATTAGACCACCCCATTTAAAAAAAAAAAAACGATGTATTTCATACTATTTTTAGTATTTATTGCCAAATAAATAATTCTAAATGAAAATAGAATTGTTCTTTACTTTGCAAAATTTTACAAGCCAGCCAGGAAGCTTTTGCTTCGGCCAACCAATAATAAGAAGAGACTAGCATGGGGAAGAGAGCACAAAAACTGGACACTAGAACAGTTCATTTGATGCACATGTTATTGTGCAGTATTAACAAAAAAAAAAAACATTCTATTTTCATTTAGAATTATCCACTTGGCAATAAATACAAAAAATAATGTGAAATACATCATGTTTTTTAAAATGGGATTGCCTAATAATTATAGCCTATAGTATATATTTGTAGTTTTGCTTTGATTGTGATTATAAAAACTACTATACTATATTTAGGCCACTAACAGTGTTACAATCCCGGGTCAGACTGGACCTGGGAACAACAGCTATTAAAAATTGGTTCCATCCACCTCCAGTCTTTCAAGTCCTTGATCAGAGATCTTGCTGCCGGATGTAGTTTATTTTCATACCCAGGAAAATTTTAACGAAAGATTTTTGATTAAAAAGAAATAAGTAAAAACAGAAGAATGAAATGACAAGAATAAAATATGAAAGAAAAACGAAAGAAAAAATATTTTTATATTAAAGAAAAAAATGGCCTTGAGTTATTTCTCTGTATTCCTCCCACAGTGATAACTGACTAGTTTCATCAATTTTTGCCAATTATTTAAAAAGCTTCAATGAACAGCAAGATGGGATTTTCAGAAAAATATTTGAGAAAAATAGAAAAACTAAATTGTAGAAACAAAAGAAAGAAGTAAATGGTGAATATGAAAGTTGAGAACAAGAAGAAATTGTTGAAAAAAAATTGAGGAAAAGATTTCAAAAATAATTTTACAGAAAATAAGCAAGAGAGTTATATTGTGCAAATTGAATGAAAAAACCTTGATATTCTTCTGAAATTGACGGACTTACAACTTGTTGCTATTTATACGTCCCATGGCCATTGCTGATGTAAATCAGCCTCCACCTATTGATGCACATAGATGAAATCAATTCCACAAAACATGCAGATGCACCACGTTGATTTGACGAATACACATGGATCAATACTTTAATGATTGACCTAGGCCGGCGTTGACGACTGGTGTGTATGGGACTTGTGGATGCATATGTGATGGCTTTCAAATTGCTGCAGGAGCACGGTCAACAAGCAGGCAGAGGAAGATTTGAGTCCCATTCCACCGCCCCTGCTCACTGATACAAACTTTGCAAAGAGAGGAACACACTAACCAACAATGTAGAACGATATTCATATAAAAGATACGAAACCAACTTCCAGCTATGCTACCTACAACTACATCACAACACAAAATAATTTTTTAATCAATTATACAAGCAACTATAAACACACACACACACACACACACACACACACACACACACACACACACACACACACACACACACACACCTATATATATGTATATAAAGAGAGAGAGAATAAGTTAGAGAGAGAGAAAAAGACAAGACGAGAAAGGGTGGTACGCAAGGTCAGTATGCCATATATATATATATATATATATATATATATATATATATATCATATCACCCCGAGCAAGGCGATAACGCCACTGATGTGAAGGGGGCTACATAAGATTGAAGAGATTGGAAAAGAGAGAAAACCGGAAACCGCATCCTAAACAGGAAACAAGGGATGAGCCTCTTCACCTGTTCAATAGACGTGGGTGGAGTGTGAACCGGGCGATAGTATAGTCTATCTACTCCAATTGAAAAAAAAGAGTGAGAAGATTGGAAAAGAGAAAACCGGAAACCGCATCCTAAACAGGAAACAAGGGATGAGCCTCTTCACCTGTTCAGTAGACGTGGGTGGAGTGTGAACCGGGCGATAGTTTAGTCTATCTACTCCAATGATATATATATATATATATTGTGTGTATTTTGGCAGCATTTTTTCATTAATGCAGGTTTCATTGAATAATATAGACAAGTTTTGTCTATTAATTTTGTGTAGGATCCGTTCATACCGTCTGATATACTTGATGGTGATGTCGTTAAAAGACAACAAAAAATCACAGTATTTGTTGAATTTTTTATCAGGTCTAAGCTTTCGGCTCACATAAGCCATTATCAAAGAGTAAATAATAACACACAGTAAACATAGAACATTTAAGCTATTAACAATAAAGATAATTGAATTGAAAATATAAGTCCATCCCTACCGTGGCGGATGGCCGAAGACAGTGACAAAATAGTGGTGTTGTGGTCCCTGGTCTGATTACAGACATTTGAGTACGTTGTCACTGTCTTCGGCCATCCGCCACGGTAGGGATGGACTTATATTTTCAATTCAATTATCTTTATTGTTAATAGCTTAAATGTTCTATGTTTACTGTGTGTTATTATTTACTCTTTGATAATGGCTTATGTGAGCCGAAAGCTTAGACCTGATAAAAAATTCAACAAATACTGTGATTTTTTGTTGTCTTTTAACGACATCACCATCAAGTATATCAGACGGTATGAACGGATCCTACACAAAATTAATAGACAAAACTTGTCTATATTATTCAATATATATATATATATATATATAGTTATGAATTATTTGTACATTGCGACACAGAATTTTTATGTTTCGAGATAGATTCTCATCATCAGGCAATGTTTGATGCTGGTTGCGCAGATGATTTACATTTAAATAACAAAAACCTTTGGTTTGCTGTGTATGTATGTGGAACCCAAAGAATACATACTAATCAACTTTTTCTCTTTTTTCTTTTTTCTTTTTTCTTTTTTCTTTTTTCCTCCCTCATCCTATCCTTTTCCCTTCTTTTCTCTCCTTAACGGTCAAGATGTTAACCTGCCTTTAACCATATCTTATCATTTTCCCTTTTTTCCTCTCTTCTTCCTTTAATTTTATTGCCTTTGACGTGATATTCTCATTTAGTACCAAAGCTGTATATTTCACTTACTCATCATTTTAGTCTATCTATTTATTTGTCGTAAAGCTTTTTTAATATAAATAAAGATTTTTTCTTTTTTAAATATATAGTTATATTAAGCTCTATGATAATTATAATATTGAGCACTGTTATTAATAAAATAAATGCCGGGGCACTCAAAATAATAAAACCTTGACTCCTCTTCACTTGGAATTATATATATATATATATATATATATATATATATATATATATATATATATATATATGGATTATTTTAGAACATATGCAAACTAGAAACTACTACAAAATTGTACATTCTGTCTCAACATTGAAAGATCAATGTCTCATCAGGTAGTTCGTGTTCGTTTAAAATAGGAATATTCCAAACAAACAGATACTCATATATATATATATAAGAAACAATTACGGAAGACACGTTATTTCATGGTAAATCGGAAGTTTCGGATTATTTCAAGTGAAACATCATCAGCTTCCGTCTTTAGTGTACAGAAGATTTTACAACATCGTAATTTTTTCCTTATATTTGCTCTATATTTATTTATATACATATAAATTTAGAGCTCTCTTAGAGAGTTATCCTGCCACTGTATGTACAGGATACTCCTTTGGATTCTTCTATATCTACACCGCATGCTTACACACACACACACACACACACACACACACACACACACACACACACACACACACACACACACAACATATATATATATATATATATATATATATATATAAAATAAATTCCGATGTTCAAATCTGTTGTATGGCCATTTCTACATGAAATCTCTAAGAGAAATGTCACGTATTATCAGCAACTTCTTTATTCCAAAATAAACCGAGATATTTTATCGCCGGAAGTTAAAAAAATATACATCACGTAAAAATTAAAGGGGTGGGATTAATAAGAAAGCAGACAGAAATCTATGTATTTTTATTTTTAGATTTTTGAAAACCCTTGCTTTTAAACTGAGTTGAAAGTGGAAATTTAGCCTTGTCTGGTTCTAAGAAATGTAAAGGGGAACGGATAAAGGAAAGAAAGAAGTAAAAGGGGGAAAGTTAAAAATGGGAAAGGGTGGTTGGCAGGGAAGTAAGCAAAGAAAAGAAAAGAAAAGAAAGGAGAGAAAAAAGAAAAAATTCATCTCCATAGAAACGTTAACAAACGTGTTGACAAATAAATCATAGCGATTTTTGGTTTAAATAAATGGGATGAAGTTTATAGAAAAACATATTTGGGGAAAACCATTGACATATAATTTAAATTTAAATATAAAACTAGATTTAAATTAAAAAAATAAAAATTAAAAATTAATAGAAAATTAATAAAAATTAAGAAAACATACAATAAAATAAATTATATATATATATATATATATATATATATATATATATATATAACATAGTGATGATCCACGTATACTGTCTTAATATGTATAGGAAAAACTACTAAAAAGTTGTAAGTTTAAAAATGTATTTTTTGACAGTATTTATTTATTTCTATTATTATATTTTATATTTCAGACCGTCCTCGGCCTTTCATCAGGAACAAATTATTTTAAAATTTAAATTAGAAACGTTTTCGCGAAAGCGACAGATTTTGTTTAATATCTGTAAACGTAAACCTATCTTTAATAATACTCATAAATGTTGTTTTAAAGAAAAAAATTTTAAGTGTATCTTTCTGCGTTACTTGATGTAAACAGTCTCTCGGACGAACACTCATCGCGAAAACGTTTCTAATTAAATTTTAAAATCATTTGTTTCTGATAAAAGACCGAGGACGGTTTGAAATATCAAATATAATAACAGAAATAAATAAATACTGTCGAAAACATACATTTTTAAACTTACAACTTTTTAGTAGTTTTTCCTATATATATATATATATGTATGTATGTATATATAGGAGAATCTACTTCATGAAGCAGAAATAAATATGACGTTTTATATGTCAAGTCTAAGATAAGAATCCATATATTTCAGGTCATCAGAAAAATTGTACCACTCTAGTAAAGTCCGTCTTTGTTGATGAGTCGTGATTTTATATATAAGCTCATATATAAATATATAGTGATTTCCACTTCTTGGCAGTATGCCATTTCTTCCATTATGGACTGAGTGTCAACAAAAACAAGTGTCTTAAAAGAAACTCATCATTTATAAAGGCTTTCTTGTGTCCATGATGCGATGGATGAATTGTCGTCAATAACAATAATGACAATAACATTAAAACCACATTTTAACGGATATATTTTCATAATATTTTACAGAGATATATCTTGAAATACTAACATGTAAAATCGTCATTGGCTTCAATCACGGCCACCAGATGGCTTTGGAATCTCCTGCGTCTTTTTTCCTTCAGTTCATCTTTGGTGTAAAGTAAGTTTGTTGGTCTCTCACTCTGCTGTTCCCCACACGTAATAATTAAGGTGGTTGCAGTCTGAGGAGTTAGATCTCAGATTTACGGGTTGATGCCGTTGCAGAAATTGTTCTGAGAGCCATGGTTATATTCTCCTGCTTTTTAGCTTGGTTGCATAGCTCTGTTGCCAAACAGAGAAACTTCGAGGAGACTTGCAGTCTACCCTCCTATCCAACCATTAAATGGGAATAGATGAGATAAAGTATGAAAGGTATTTGCATGTAAGTAAATATAACGCACCCCTACTGCAATTCGAACTCGGCTTTGCGATTTTTCCTTCTGAAACGACAGCCATTATAGCACGGATATTGACAACATTGTGGTTAACATTTGCAATCTTTTAAGCTCGCCAAATTGCACTCTTCATTTTAAAGCCGTGAATAATAAACAAACGCCATAGATTATATAGCACTTATTTCGATTTACTGCGCTACTTAGAACGATTACTTCGCCACTTACCTAAATGTTAATACCGTCTTAGTTGGCAATAACGTCAGACATAGCTTTTCAAAGGCACTGTTAATTATTTACGTTTAAATTGATATAATAACGCACTGACTACGTGGCAATATTTGTAAAGAAAATGATGCACTAAAATAAGTCGCTAAGAAATATTTTTACGCTTTTTAAATATCTCTGCTATAATCAAATAGCAATTATAATATGTATATATATATATATATATATATATATATATATATATATATATTAAAAAAGGATTAATTCAAAGATGTTGAATGGCCATTTCGATATGAAGATCCCCACGGGGGACGACACATCACCTCAGCAACAGAAAAAACCTTTCAGAAACTTTTTTTTCTGTTGCTGAGGTGATGTGTTGTCCCCCGTGGGGATCTTCATATCGAAATGGCCATTCAACATCTTTGAATTAATCCTTTTTTAATATATATTTGCTCTGTAATATTTTATTACATGGAGCTCTCTTCCTGTATCATTTTTTAATATTAAAATAAATTTTTAATATTAATTAGGATCGGGTTTTTTGGAATTTACCTTCCTGCTTTTTTCCCTTGGATTGAAGTATCTGAATTAATATATATATATATATATATATATATATATATATATATATATATATATATATGTGTGTGTGTGTGTGTGTGTGTGTGTGTGTGTGTATGTATATTCTAAACGTATACTGTTAAATACAAGAGACAATGAATGTCTATTATGTTTATTCATGAGCCGTTCTAAACGTCGTATTTTGGCTTTAATTTCAGCTGAATATAAAGACAAAAACGATCCAACATTTGGATAATTTTTATTAAGTTAGACCTAAGCTTTCGGCTCACATGAGCCATCTTCGGAGAGGTTATTAAGACGGTAACACAATAACGTCATTCATCAGCGACGATTTTATTTTGTGTTGACATAAAACTCCGCTAGGCAACGGCAATAGTTCCCAAAAATAAACTCAGTTCGCAAATTTGCAATGTGGTTCTATGACGTCACACCGCGTGATAGCACGAAATGACAACAGACCCATGTATTCAAATGTAATGTGTTATGACCAAATTTATACGTGATTTTATTAAGTGTGGGTTGTTTAGATTTAATGTAGTTAATGAATTTGAACACACTCAGCCACTGGCGTGTGTACATGGTACAAAACACGCTAAAATGTCTGACTTCTTCTACCGAGCGCCCATAGCTCAGAGATAGAATCGCCGACTGACTTCAGCTCGGTAGGGTTTTAATCCTGGCTAAAAAAACAATCGGATGTCTCTGTCTGTCTGTCTGTCTGTCTGTCTCTCTCTCTCTCTCTCTCTCTCTATATATATATATATATATATATATAGGTATTTTAATAAACTAAAATATAAATAAATATTCAATATGATATTATAAGAAAAATACTACATAAATACGTATAACCATCTTCTGTAGATTCATGCTAACCTTATATAAGGCCTAAGAGCTACTCAACGTGTTGGTTACTAAATGAAATGTATGTAAAAGAAGGAAGTAGAGCGGGGAAACAAAGCTAGGTAAAGTTTGGCCTTTGACTTGAAGAGGTTAATTTTGTAATCTGCGAATAAAAGTCTATGCTCTAGACTGCCTCACAACATGTTGGGACTTGGGAAAAAGCTTTCTGTATAGAAGACAGATGTGGCGAAATATGTCTTTTCAAAGAGAAGGAAAGGTATTAAGGGAAGGGATACTTTCATTAGAAACAGCAAATAGAGCGCCTAAATGCTGTGAAAATATCTCGTTTCTTGTATGGCAGGGAATGCTGAAAAATCTCTTTACACCTGAAGAATACTGAAGAATGCTGAACAATTTCATTACACCTGGAAGCCACAGAAAGGTAGTTCTACTGACGAATACTAACAACAGCATTAATTTGTGTGCTAGGCAAGAAGGAATATTTCAAGTACGCTTTTCTCCATTATAAGCATTAAGCATTAAGTATTGCCGGACCTGAAGAATACTACCACCACCTTTTGGAGGACCTGAAAGAGACTACCACCACCTTTTGGAGGACCTGAAGAAGACTACCACCACCTTTTGGAGGACCTGAAAGAGACTACCACCACCTTTTGGAGGACCTGAAGAATACTACCACCACCTTTTTGGAGGACCTGAAAGAGACTACCACCACCTTTGGAGGACCTGAAGAAGACTACCACTACCTTTTGGAGGACAAAGAGACTACCACCACTTTTTGGAGGACCTGAAAGAGACTACCACAACCTTTTGGAGGACCTGAAAGAGACTACCACCACCTTTTGGAGGACCTGAAAGAGACTACCAGCACATTTAATTTTTTTTTTTTTTTACTTTTTTTCAGCGCAGTCTTATCAGTTATTACATAAAGTTTCCGATTATCAAAAAAAAAAACTTAAAAGAATTTCAATATTTAAACAATTTTAAGTGGTGGGGGTTCAGTTTCTCATTCAACGTTATAGTAAATCGATCCTCCATTTTGGAACCACTCGCGTTGGGGTAACTTTGTTTTTTTTTGTTTTTTTTTTTTTAGTGGGGGGAGTTGTTGGTCTTGTTTTTGTCTTTTTCAAGTTTTCTTCAGTTCTTACGATGGCATATTCTTCGGAAACTGCAAGAATGGCTTTATTCAAAAATTTCGCAAAGGATTCAGTTGTTGAATATGCGCAAGCAAAAAAGTTAGTTGTACAGGATCGATTTACTATAAGGTTGTCTGAAAAACTGAGCCCCTCCCCACCAAATTGTTTAAATGTCGAAATTTTTACAAATTTTTTTGTCAATCGGAAAGTTTAGGGTTTAATCGATAAGATTGCACTGAAAAAAGTATTTTAAAAAATGATAATCAACCAATTTACAGGTGGTGGTAATGTCGTACCGGCGAGTGGTTCCAAAATGGAGAATCCACTTATTATAACGTTGTATGAAAAACTGAGCTGCCCCCACCATCAAATTGTTAAAATATTGAAATTTTTCCAAATTATTTTTGTCGATCGGAAGGTATAGGGTTTAATCAATAATATTGCACTGAAAAAAGTATTTAAAAAAATGAAAAACAACAAATTTGAAGGTAGTAGTCGTCTCCTTCAGGTCGTATACATGATACACCTTAAAAAGCTTACGGAACAGAACAGCTGAAGAAAAGAAAGAATAAAGATGCTTTGTTATCAAAGAAATTTTTATACGAATCAGTCATACACAAAAATATATATAAATATTTACACAGAGAAAATATAAAAGATGTATACAGAGTGGAGAAATCTTGTAATAATTCAATAAGTGAATTCGAGTTGCCGGAGGATTCTTCTGTTTCTGGAGAAGCCATATTTTTCTTAAGCGGGAAAATAGCAAGGCCATGTATTGTGGCCATAGTTATATTTCCAAACGGAAATTCAAGCGGGCTGAATTTAACATCAATGTCCATGCTGAGGACATATTTTCTAACGGAAAATCGTTGCCATGGACTTTTGTGCTGTCCCCATGACAGCTTCGTCGGTGCTAAAAATTCTATTAATAGTCTTCTCTCTATAAACTGATGTCACTCACCATCCACCGCATGACCCACGTGACTTTATCTCAACCAAAGGGAGATAATCGACTTTTGCATCCCTAGACCATGAAAAAAAGAAAGATAAGCGATGGCGAAGTTTAAAGAAATGTAGTAAAAAGGCAAGGTATATTTACAATCAGAATGAGACATGACATCCAAAGGCACATAGGTATGACGAGAGGTGCCTTCTAGAAAATAAACAAAGTACTAAGAATTACGCTACTAATGTAATATGTAATCCATTAGTCTAATGGATTAAAATGTTGATTCGTTAATTTGGTTACATATTAACTGTAAGTTCAATCTCAACACATGGCAGTGAGTACTTTGCTTCAGTCGAAACAGTGTGAGCAATAACTTAAATGTAATAAAAAATAATAGCTACACGAGGTTTTCCTAGAAGTGCTCAGTGGAACCAGAATGAAATTAAATAAAGAGTTTAGCTCGGAATTCCTTGTGTGTTATCATCATCGATATATACCCGATGGAAGCCGGAGAGCAGAACGGTCGTAACGTTGTGATAATAACGACAACAAAGATGAGGACAATAGTTGAATGTAAATAGTATAAATAAAGTATAAAGAGATGGAAAGTTTTTTTCGAAAGAAGTGTGGCGAAGAATGATGAATAATATCGTCATCGAAACAAGAAGAAACCAAAATAAATGATTAATGAGAAAACTTCAAGGATACTTATAGTTACAATCAGAACGAAACCGTTGATATTTCTTGGTTAAATGATTCAGAAATATAATATGGAGAATATAACACGCCTAAAGAATTCAAGCCTAAGTGAAAGTCAGTACACGCTGGACACGGGCGAAAAGGTGGTGTTTTTCAGAGGTGTGGGAAGAAATATTAAACTCACAGCCCACAAATGGAAACGGATAGTATGGTAAAAATAATTTTGCAAATTTCTGAGATTTAACTTTTGGGTAGAAATCATAATCGGACAGTCAGGGCTAGAGACTACAAACTGACCTATAACCCGTGAGGGCAAGAAAGAAAGAAAGAAAGAAAGAAAGAAAGAAAGAAAGAAAGAAAGTCCAACTTCCGCAGAATTTTCTAACAATTTAAAGAAAAAAAAACATGGGATAGCAAATGTTCAGTTAAGCATAACAGATAAATATATACATAAGGAAAAGCAAAGATGCCTGGAAAATGACTTACATTTAAAGAATTCAAAACTAAGTGAAAGCCAGTGCACCCTGGACACGGGCGAAATATTAAGCTCACAACCCACAAATGGAAAAGGGTAGTTAGCTAAAGATACTTTTGCAACTATTGATTAAAGCAGCCGCTCTTAACGCTACGCAAGATTTAGGGCTCCTAACTACCAGTCGGATGCAGGAATCAGAAAACTGCCAATCCGGTACCCTCACAATGAAGAAACCTTGCCACCGACCACACATATCGCAGGAAAATCACGGTAGCACCAATACTGAGGTCTAAGGAAAGAAAAAAGAAGACCGGAAACCACTTCGTAAACGGGAAATAAGGGATAATACTCTACGCCTGATGCGGTTGCAGAAAATGTTCTGACAGTCATGGTTATGTTCTCCTGCTTTTTAGCTTCGTTACATAGCTTTGTTGCCAGACATAAAATATTCCAGCAGACTTGCAGTCTACCCTCCTATCCAACCATTAAATGGGAATAGATGAGATGAAGTATGAAAGGTATTTGCATGTAAGTAAATATAACGCACCTCTACTGCAATTCGAACTCAGCTTTGCGATTTTTCCTTCTCAACCGACAGCCATTATAGCACGGATATTGACGACAACGTGGTAAACATTTGCAATCTTTTAAGCTCGCCAAATTGCACTCTTCATTTTAAAGCGGTGAATAATATACAAACGCCATAGATTATGTAGCACTTATTTCGATTTACTGCACTACTCAGAACGATTACTTCGCCACTTACCTAAACCGTCTTAGTTGGCAATAAGTCAGACATAGCTTTTCAAAGGCACTGTTAATTATTTACGTTTAAATTGATATAATAACGCACTGACTACGTGGCAATATTTGTAAGGAAAATGATGCACTAAAATAAGTCGTTAAGAAATCGTTTTACGTTTTTTAAATATCTCTGCTATAATCAAATAGCAACCATAATATATATATATATATATATATATATATATATATATATATATGTGCATTATTTTTAGACTGTGTCTGTCTGTAAAGGAACAAAATGAATAAAACTAAAAGAAGAAAAGTTATTCCTAGCCGATGCGTACAAATATCAAAATACCCGACTATTTATGCTCTCATACCCTGATTGAGCACTCTGGAAGAATAGTAGGCTTTGAAAAAAAAACAGTAGCTACTCTAGCATTTACGCATTGTTCATTCCGTAATGAATTAGAACACACTCAGCCACTGGCGTGTGTACATGGTACAAAACACGCTAAAAAGTCTGACTTCTTCTACCGAGCGCCCATAGCTCATAGAGGTGGAAGGAATGTGATACGTAGCGATAATAGGGTCTATCTACTCCAATTTAAAAAATTAAATTAAATAAAAGGAACAGGATAAATAATAACTTAGTTAAATTCCAACAGCCACAGAAATTTCTAACAAGTTAAAGAAAAGAAAAACCATGCGAAGGTTCAATTAAGCATGACGGAGACATGAATGTAAGGAAAATATATATATATATATATGAGGAAGTGCAAAGATGTGTGGAAATTTAATTATATTTAAAGAATTACGCAAAGATACATGAAAAATTACTTACATTTAAAGAATTCAAGCCTGAGTGAAAGCCAGTACATGCTGGACACGGGCAAAAAGGTAGCACTTTTCAGAGAGAGAAAGAAATATTAAACTCACATCCCACAAATAGAAAAGGCTAGTAAGCTAAAAACGGCTATAACCTCCCGGAATTTAAATACAATGTCAATTCCCATCTCTTATTCACTTGATTCCAGTCCTTTCCACATCACCCCGTGTGTCTTGTTCTTTTCCTTTCTAACTCGACTTTCGCAACTGTCTTCACTCCTGTGTTCACATCCTACTTTTGCTCTTCTCTGGCACCCACTGTAACCGTTTCATTTTTTCTCTTCACCCTCCTCCTGTCTAAACTTTTACTCTTTTGTAGCCCCACTGCGCATCAGTGGCGGTACCACCTTACTTTGGGTGAAATGTTTAAAAAAAACATAATGAAAGAGAAGCAGAGAAAAACAGCAAGTAAATTATTAATCGACTAGCAGTATAGCCCGGGGTTGCCAGGGTGTAATGAAAGTATTATAACTAATCCATGGTCATGGAGCTCAGACTCTTTGGACGTTGGCACGAAAGACCAAAAAGCAATAGTTGTTTCCAGTTAAAGTGAAACCGTAGACTGAAAGAAAAATGAATGGATATAAGTCAAATTTTGATTTCCTGGTATCGATATCAAATAAGTTTTTTTCGTCGTAAACTGAATTTTGAAGGCTAAATAAGTCCTCTGAGTAAATGGTATCATGGCTGAGACTAAGAACTATAATTATACCTACTTAGAGCCAAACGCGAAGCAAAAACTAAAATAAAATGGCTTAAAAAACAGACAAACATGCAGATAATCAGACTCACACACAAACATCTTGCCTTATATATATATATATATATATATATAATCCATTTTCTGCATTATTGTATGAACTGCAGCCTTGAAACTTCTGAATATCGTTTCTTGTGTCTTTGTCTATGAGTAAAATCATCAAAATAAAATTGACTAAAATCGGACCACTCCTTCTATAACCCGATTTTTTCGATTATCGATTTTCGATATTTATCGGGGGTACCTCGACGGAAAACCTAGCTAAGAACAGTCGCAGACGCTTATAGTATAACTGTGTAAGTTTTCAAGAAAATCGGATCAGCCGTTTCGGAGTCTACAGGTAACGGACACACACACACACACACACACACAAAGTTCCATTTATAAATAAGTTTAGATAAAATGATTACATCTATCCATTTATCATTTGGTATTTATTTATTATATTCTATACTTATTATGTATTAAAACACATATTTTTTATTATATTTATTCATTTTCACATCATTCAGTTACTATATTGATTGGCTCTTGAGCCTTGTGCTAGTAAAAGAATCTTCCTACAAAATAGCAAAACCAAAAAACCTTTATTCCCAGGCATCATTTTTTTCAAAATTTGATGTAATTAAATTATACTTGTATGTTACTTTATATTCTTTTCTTTGTTAATCACTTCACCCCGAGCAAGGCGGAAACGCCACTGATGTGCAGGGGGCTACATAATTGTAAAAAGATTAATTAGAAAAGAGTGAGGAGTACAAAGTAGTTAGAAAGGAACAATAGAAAGCAGGTGCGATGACAGATACATAGGTGGAGAAAGGGAAGGTTATACAGGGGTGGGGAGAGAGCTAGAGTCCAGTGGTTAGTAGATGAGTATTAACTTTGAATTTAAATTTCTGGAGGTTGTAGCCGTCAAGAAATGCAAGAATACGGGAGCGAGTTCCACAGGCGGGAAGTGCGAGAGAAGAAGCTGCAGGAGTAGAATTGTCGTCTGCATTTGGCTAACCTGACTGTGAATGGGTGGAACCCAGTTGCCAGTCTGGTTGCACGAGTAAACACCTATTGAGGAGGCATCAGTGACTTAAGTTCGTCTGAGCAGAAGACTTGCTACAAGACATATTTATAAAAACACGTATTTATCTTACTAGCCTAGACTGCTAAGAGCAAACAAAAATTTTACAATAATTTTTAACTTTCGCAAGAGAAACTATATCTCACCGCAGTCATTTTTGTTATCTAATTATTCCGACACTAAATTAAAAATAGCTTTTACACTCATTGCTAATCTTGACACAATATATGTGTCTGTTTTAATAATTGCATGGAGCATGTCCTTGCTTATTTCTGTTTTGGCATTGATGTAATGAATATGTAATGAATATGCATACACCTTGGTCCCCCTCACAGTTATGTGATTGACTGGTGTCAGCCATAAATACAGGCGAAGGCGAGGACTACCACTAGACGTCTACGTGCACAGGTTTTCGACTAGAGGTCTACAGGTCTTCGACCAGAGGTCTACGACTATTATTCTACGTCTATTGACTACGCCTACGTCTCAGAATACTGCATACGACGAGTACTGACCATTACGTCTACGTACTTAGACTGTCCTGCCTAAACTGCTTAACTACCTTGAATGATATATACCCCTTTCCGGAACATATCAGGTATTTACGGCTATGTACGGCTATGTATGTGAAAAAAGTTCGAAGTCCAGTTGAATTCATTGCATTCACTTACGCGCAAATACCCTTGGGAAATTGTCCTGCTCCTTAATACCTTTGTTTAACTTTTGGAAAACATCTTTCGCTATCCCAGTGCACCTCGGGATTTCGGTGTACGAAATCTCACTTTTATTTGTTTTCTTCTGTTTTTGCTTTTTTGACCGTATTTTATTTTTCAAATGAAGGTTTGATCCGTTTTTTATTGCAATTAATGGATCTGATGACAAGTAAGTCTCTGTTATATTCACTCACTGAAAAACAATACTGACATTTCTTTAAACAGAAATATTTTCCCCCTCTTTGCATTTTTATATTACGACCGGACAACCGCCAAGGCCAAGAATGGGTGTAACACTTATTTTTAGTGCAATTGATTGCCAGTTTTAACAAGTAAGTTAGTGATTAGGAAGTAGTTTGTAAAACTAATCATTATATTTCTCAACTATCATACGAGGACAGTAATGGGAATTTTCACTCAATATCAGTGACGATATGACAGACCAGGAAAGCAATTAGAGACATGATTTTCCCAAAATATTATATTCTAGCCATGTTCTTCCAGTATGTGAGCAATCATGGTCCTCCACAACAACCTGCCATTTTTGACACGTTTATTTTACTATCGCACTTTGTTCTTGTTCTTTCCATATATTCTAACAAATCTAAACTTATTTATGAATGGAAGTCTCTCTGTGTGTGTATGTGTGTGTGTGTGTGTGTGTGTGTGTGTGATGACTCGAGGCGTGGTAAATTGTAACAGAGATATCGTTATATTTTTAGTGATTTACTGAATATTTAAATTTATTTATAAATGGAACTTTGTGTGTGTGTGTCTGTGTGTGTGTGTGTCCGTTAGCTATAGACTCCGAAACGGCTGAACCGATTTTCTTGAAAATTAGCACAGTTATACTATAAGCGTCTGCGACTGTTCTTAGCTAGGTTTTGTGTCGAGGTACCCCCGATAAATATCGAAAATCGATAATCGAAAAAATCGGGTTATATAAGGAGTGGTTCGAATTTGATACACTCATAGACAAAGACATAAGAAACGATATTCAGAAGTTTCAAGGTTGCAGTTCATCCAGTAGTGCAGAAAATCGATAACATATATATATATATATATATATATATATATATATAGTGTTAAAAATCTTTTAATATTGATTAGGATCAGGTTCTTGGAATTTATCTTCCTACTCTTCCACTTCGGATTAAAGAAAAAACAATATATATATATATATATATATATATATATATATATATATATAAGGCAAGATGCTTGTGTATGTGTCTGTTTATCTGCCTAAATGTCTGTATTTTTCTCAGCCCTTTTATTTTAGTTTTTGCTTCGGGTTTGGCTCTAAATAGATATAATTGTAGTTCTTAGTCTCAGCCATGATGCCATTTACTCAGAGGAGTTATTTAGACTTCAAAATTCAGTTTACGATGAAAAAAACTTATTTGATATCGATACGCATCGTTTATTCAGCAATGAATTAGAACACTCTCAGCTATTGGGCGTGTATAATGATAATATACACACTAAAAAGTCTGCCTCTTTCTACCAAGAGCCCGTAGCTCAGAGGTAGAATCGCCGACTGACGCCAATTCAGTCAGGTTTCAGTCCTGGGCAAAAAGCAACAGTACTGATGATCTGTGATACAGCAAAACAGATCTCTCTGCGGATGACTATATATATATATATATATATATATATATATATATATATATATATATATATATCTTAGGAGGGAATGCATCAGTAAGTGCTGCCACAAAGCAAATTATTCGAATATTTAAATTTAGAATTTAAATCCCGGTTGACTAGATGTTAGAATATAAATTAAAAGGATTCAATTTAAGTTTTAATCTTAATTTTACCCTAACGTTAACCTTAAAAAGTATTTTAACCCCCCCTACCTTCCTATCCCAAGCGCCTTTACTTGCCTATCTTTAGAAAATATGGATTCTTTTACTAAACCCCTTTTTCCTTGGTTAACACATATATGTATATATATATATATATATTTTTTTTTTCCTCTAATATTTTTTCTTTAATATTTTTTCTCTAATAATTTTTAAACCGATAACTTCCTGTAATTGGCATTTAACTCGCTTCTACCTAAAAGGCTTAATCAAATAAACTTTAATTTTTTTTTAAATCTTATATTGAAACCTATTCCTTCTCGCCTAAATACACCTCTTCAAACAGCCCAAAATCTTAACTTTAAAAAGTAATTTAACTCATCTAGTTGTCTATCTTTATAAAATATGAACTTCTATTCCTCCCCTTCCTAAATATACTATTTCAACACGCTATAACCCCGCGACTACCAGCTCTGTACTTTTCCACTTTGTGACCAAAAACCCCTTCACACTCTAACTCAGGGCCTTCGCCATTTGGAAAAACAATGTCGCTGACGTGACGTAGAGTCTCTATTAGCGATCCTATGTCGAAATGTACATCCGAGACCTTTGAATTTTGAAAATTTTCTGTAATTTATGTATATATATATATATATATATATATATATATATATATATATATATGTGTGTGTGTGTGTGTATATATACAGGGGAAGGACACTAATGTAAACGACTAGTACCATAATAGCATAATTTGAAACACTTGTCTATTTTCATGTTTGTTGATTTGATATTAGTAATAGGTTATATTTTGCTAAAATTAAATAAGTTTATCAAAATGAACACTGATGACTATTTAAAAATTTGTAGTGATCTACTTCATCTTATGATTCAGGAACTATTTTCGGGGGGAAATTCTATCTTTCGGGATGATTATACATCCATTCATGCTGTTAAAATTGCAGCTGAATGACACGAGTAATATTCTAGTGAATAAGAACATCTCATCTGGGCACCAGAGTCCCCCATCATTGAACAACTCTGGTTCAGTTTAGAAAAAAACAAGTGAGAAATCGATGTCCTCTACAATCATCATTAAAAGAATTAGAGATGGTCATATCTGAAGATTGGATAGAATTCCATTCAATTCAAACTTTTTACAAGTTAATCTCACGTGGAATTCAAGCTGCAATTACTGCTAAAGGCCATCATGCAACATATTGAAATAAATTTGCTTGAAATTTCAAGATGTTTCTATTATTTCGTACACCCCTACATATATATATATATATATATATATATATATATATATATATATATATATACCATCTGCAAAAAGGCCTGTTTTGCTATATTAGAGCTCTTCAGTGAAGCAAGATTATCCGTTGGCCACAAGCCGGTTCTGAAACCCAACAGATTTTTTAGCAGTCAGAAATTCATCCACCATGCTACTGCCGCACGCCAAAAAAAAAAGCATATTTCATAGTGTGTAAAGTTTTTACGAAATGTAAATACGCCAGCAGTTGAGGATTTTCAATCTTGTAACCGCACCGAATGAGCGTTCAACACGGTAACCATTTATATATATATATATATATATATATATATATATATATATATATATATACTAACAAAATAGCAAGATCGCCAAGACCTACCGCGGTTTCGCACAACGGTTTCGCACAACGGCTCGTCACAACGGCTCGTGACGAGCCGTTGTGCGAAACCGCGGTAGGTCTTGGCGATCTTGCTATTTTGTTAGTGTGTTTGCTCTGCGTTACTGCCTTCTAGTTAAATACTTTTCGGTTGTGTGTATCGAGCACTTTTCTTTTCTGGTTGTTTGTTCCGTTAGGGTTTTTTTTTCTTTTTACTGGGAGGAACCGTATGTATTGTCGGTCCCACGCAGTTTTCTTTTTTTTCCCCCTCTTTGCCCAAAGCTTTATAGCCGAGGACAATAACGGATTTAGATTCTGCTGGTCATTCATGGTCTTAAAAAGTCCCTTCTATAAAATTTTGAGATTAGAATACACGCAGAGTCGGTTTAATAATAATAATAATTATTATTATTATTATTATTATTATATATATATATATATATATATATATATATATAATAAAATATACTTTAGAACATGTACAAATTTAAATTAATGTTTTGAACATTGCAAACATTTTCTTTGTTCTTTATTCATATATATATATATATATATATATATATATATATATATGAATCTATGGATCAGATAGAAATAGCAATTTCTGGAAAGGGGTTTTGCTAACCTATCATTATATATGAATATACAAAGAGACATTTTGTGTAGCCTAGTCTTGCAAATCATTTTATTTACGCACACACAGATATGCATATATAAAACACTGGCAACACATTGTTAGCTCGCGCCCTTGCCAAATACGCCATTCATATTCAGTCAAAGGTTTTTATTATTATTTTATTATTATTTTTATTATATTTTTATTATTATTTTTATTATAATTCACCAAATATTAACCTTTTGCTTTATTTTACTTTATTTATTATTATTATTATTTTTTTTTTTTCTTTTTTTTTACAAAAACTCCATTTCCCCTTTTGCCAAAGCGGAGGCGTAACCCCATTGTACTTCAAACTTTAACGCCATATCTTTTTCTAGGACGAACAATTGTGAGTTGACACCAGCCGGCTCTTACCTCGCAACCGGTGAACCCAACACCCACCATGGAATATGGCCGTTTGGAAACAAAAAGCGATGCGAAATAGGATAAATACTGTGAATAAAAAAAAAGAAAAAGAGAAATAATAATTATACAAGAAGAAGAAGAGAAAAAAGAAGAAATCAATTATTTTTTTTAATCATCTCACCCCAAGCAAGGCATTCTATTGCTACTGTTGTGCAAGGGGTTTCATAGTACAAAGTGATAAGAAAGAGGGGTTAGTTATAGGAAATGTCAGTAGAAGAGTAATAGACAGATGAGGATACTGACGATGTGGGTGGAGTAGATAGAAAAAGAGCTTGTGAGAATGGATGAGAGTTAGTGTGATAGGAGATGTCTATTGACCTTACATTTAAATTACTGGAGATTGTAGCTGTCAGGGATGCAAGTACATGAAAGGGAATTCCACAGGCGGGAAGTGCGTGAAAAAAAGCTGTTAGAGTAGAATTTGCGGTTACATTTAATCTGTTTAACTGTAAAAGGGTGGGACCTAGTTGCTAATCTAGTAGCTCGAGTAAATTCATACCTAGGGGGCACAAGGGTTCTAAGTTAATTGGAGCAGTTACTGCAACTGTTGCGCAGGGGGTTTCATAAGTGAAAGTGATAATCCCTTGTTCCCTGTTTAGAATGTGGTTTCCGGCTTTCTCTTTTCCAATCTTTTCACTTTTATTTATTTATTTTTTTCAATTGGAGTAGATAGACTAATTTATCGCCCGGTTCACACTCCACCCACGTCTATTGAACAGGTGAAGAGACTCATCCCTTGTTCCCTGTTTAGAATGTGGTTTCCGGCTTTCTCTTTTCCAATCTTTTCACTCTTTTATTTTTTTTTTTTCAATTGGAGTAGATAGACTCATCTATAGCCCGGTTCAAACACCACCAACGTCTATTGAACCGGTGAAGAGGCTCATCCCTTGTTCCCTTTTTAGGATGTGGTTTTCGGCTTTCTCTTTTCCAATCTTTTCACTCTTTTATATTTTTTTCAATTGCAGTAGATAGACTAATCTATCGCCCGGTTCACACTCCACCCACGTCTATTGAACAGGTTCAGAGGCTCATCCCTTGTTCCCTGTTTAGGATGTGGTTTCCAGCTTTCTCTTTTCCAATCTTTTCACTCTTACGTAGTCCCCTGCGCTTCAGTGGCGTTAACGCCTTGCTCGGGGTGATATGATTAAAAAAAAAAAAAATAAGAAATAGGGGTTAGTTATCGGAAATGTCAGGAGAAGGGTAATAGACAGATGAGGATACCGAGAATGTGGTTTGAGTAGATAGAAAAAGAGCTTGTAAGAATGGATGCGAATTAGTGTGATAGGAGATGTCTATTGACCTTACATTTAAACTCCTGGAGATTGTAGCTGTCAGGGAAGCAAGTATATGGAAGGAAATTCCACATGCGGGAAGTGCGTGAAAAAAGCTTTTAGAGTAGAAATTACGATTACATTTTATCGGTTTCACTGTAAAAGGGTGGGACCTAGTTGCTAATCTAGTAGCTCGTGTAAATTCATACCTAGAGAGCACCAGTTTTCTAAGTTAATTGGAGCAGAAGCCGTGTAAGTATTTATAGAAGAGTCACAGAGAAGCCACGTCACGCCGGTGAGATAGCGACTACAACCGAGCTGCTAAGTTGGTATCGATCACATTGCAAACTGTTTATAGATGTGCGTTGTGGTGCAGTGGACAATGGCTCGGATCGAGAAATCGGAAAGCCGAGTTCGAATTCCAGTTGAATTCGTTGTATTCCTTCACGCGTAAATACCCTTGGTATGTGATGTAATTGATATGTGATGTAATGAATATGCATACAACTTGGGTCTCCCTCATGATTGACTAGTGTTAGCCATAAATACACACTAAGGCTGAGGTCTACGGTTATTGGTCTACGTCTATTGACTACGCCTACGTCTCAGCATGCTGCATACGTCTACGACGAGTACCGTTCATTACAGCTACTTGCTAGATTGTCATACCCGATTACATTTGCCAAAACCGCTTAGCTACTTCGAATAATATGTCTCTTTCCGGGACATATCAGTATGAAAAGTATGAATGCATCTCTTCTCTCTCCAGAGAAAGGTTAAATAACAGAACAAATTGGATTCTATAGCCTTAGTTGGCATCCAGTATACCGTAGAAATTAATAGCAGCCTACTGCTGAAAATATTTTTTGCCCAGTGAATCATATTTCTTTTGCGATATGATCGCCTAAGCGTGTATCACGTATGGCGCTTAAATGTTCACTGACGCGCATATAGCCTTAGGAAAAGCCGCCTATTTGTTAATTGCAGATCTTCTCCCTCCAGCTATGGGTTAAATAACAGGACAATATTCTACTGCCTTGGCTTGCAGCCAATCTACCGTGGAAAGAAACGGTAACTTACTGATCGAAAAGTTTTTGCCTTTTTGGTAACCATTACACCACGTAGAGGTGTCCTAAATGGATATTTTTTAATCGTTCCATCAAAGTTAAGCTCCGTCGAGCCTGGTCAGTACTTAGATGGGTGACCGCTTGGGAATACCAGGTTATGTAAGCTTGGATGTGATGGATAATCGTTCGTGCTTGATAATCGAAGAGACAAATTTCAATTCCAGTAGGGTTCGTCATATTCCTTCACGCGCAAATATTCTTGGGAAATGCATGAAAATACCTCTTCTCCACCCAACTATGGGATAATTAGTAAGAATTGTATCACTAAACTTCTAGTATCTCAATATATATATATATATATCCGAGTGAATACAGAACGGACGCACCTTCATAGCGATTCTATATAGAGAAGTTATGTACATATTCTAAAATATAATTTATAATAAAAAAAATATATATTTTTTTTTCTTTAATCCGAAGTGGAAGAGTAGGAAGGTAAATTCCAAGAACCTGATCCTAATTAATATTAAAAAAATTTTAACATTAAAAACTGATGCAGGAGGAGAGCTCAATGTATATTACAGAGCCAAAAAGTGACAAAATTGGCAAAATCGCCCCTAAAGAAGCTTACGTTTTAGGACCACAAACCAAATTTCCAAAACAAATTACAAACCAAGCTAATTTATCCTACAAAAAGTGACTTAGGCATAATTTCTAGGGAAATTCTAAAAAACCTAATAGCTACACATCTTACTTATTTTCATATATTTGAAATTAAGTACAAAAAAGAAAACGGAAAAAAAAAACACGCAAATACATGCAATATATTTGAAGGTTAATTAAACTACACTTATCACTTATTTTTATATATTAGAGGGTTAGATTTCTTCTGAAGTTGGGTGCCCCGGAAAAAAAAACAAAAAAAAACACGCAAATACACGCAACTCCTGAAAACAACAGCATTTTTTGAAAATTGTCAATGTCATTTTTCCATTTTTAAACTTCCTTTCCAATTGATGTAATTATCTTTTTAATGTTAATTATAAAAGAATGCTTTACTGTACTACCTATTTTGTTCTTTTTGTTATTTATAATTTATAATTGGAGTAAATAGACTAAACTATTGCCCGGTTCACGCTCCTCCAACATCTACGGAACAGGTGAAGAGGCTCATCCCTTCTTTCCTGTTTAGGATGCGGTTTCCGGTTTTCTCTTTTATAATCTTCTCACTTTGTTGTTTTTTTGTTTTGTTTTTTCCTTTCTTTGCAATTGGAGTAGATAGACTAGACTATCGCCCGGTTCACACTCCACCCACGTCTATTGAAAAGTTGAAAAGGCTCATCCCTTGTTCCCTGTTTAGGACGTGGTTTCCGGCTTTCACTTTTCCGATATTTTTACTCTTTTCTTTTGCTTTTTTTTTCAATTGGAGTAGATAGACTAGTCTATCGCCTACGTCTATTGAACAGGTGAAAAGGCTCATCCCTTGTTCCCTGTTTAAGATGTGGTTTCCGGCTTTCTCTTTTCCAATCTTTTTACTCTTTTCTTTTGATTTTTTTTTCAATTGGAGTACATAGACTAGATTGTCGCCGGATTCACACTCCACCCACGTCTATTGAACTGGTGAAGAAGCTCATCCGTTGTTCCCTGTTTAAAATGTGGTTTCCGGCTTTCACTTTTCCGGTCTTTTTACTCTTTTCTTTGGCTTTTTTTTTCAATTGGAGGAGATAGACTGAATTATCGCCAGGTTCACACTCCACCCATGTCTATTGAATAGGTAAAGAGACTCATCACTTGTTCCTTGTTTAGGATGTGGGTCCCGGCTATCTCTTTTCCAATCTTTTTAGTCTTTTCTTTTTCTTTTCTTTTTTCAAATGGAGTAGATAGACTAGACTATCGCCCGGTTCACACTAAACCCACGTCTATTGAACAGGGGAAGAGGCTCATCCCGTGTTCCTTGTTTAGGATGTGGTTTCCGGCTTTCTCTTTTCCGATCATTTTACTCTTTCCTTTTTCTTTTTTTTCAATTGGGGTAGATAGACTAGACTTTCGATCGGTTCACATAACACCCACGTCTATTGAACAGGTGAAGAGGCTCATCCCTTGTTCCCTGTTTAGGATGTGGTTTCCGGCTTTCTCTTTTCCAATCTTTTTAATCTTTTCTTTTGTTTTTTTTTTTTTCAATTGGAGTAGATAGACTAGACTAACTCCCGGTTCACAATCCACAAACGTCTATTGTACAGGTGAAGAGGCTCACCCCGTTTTCCCTGCTTAGGATGTGTTTTCCGGATTTCTTTTTTCCAGTCTTTTTACTCTTTTCATTTGCTTTTTTTTCAGTTGGAGTAAATAGACTAGACTATCGCCGGCTTCACAACCCACACACGTCTATTGAACAGGTGAAGAGGCTCATCCCTTGTTCTCGGTTTAGGATATGGTTTCCGGCTTTCTCTTTTCCGATCTTTTTACCCTTTTCTTTTCGTTTTTTTTTTTCATTTGGAGTAGATAGACTAGACTATCGCCGGGTTCACACTCTACCCACGTATAGTGAACAGCTAAAGAGGCTCATCCCTTTTCCCTGTTTAGGATGTGGTTTCCGGCTTTCTCTTTTCCTATATTTTTACTCTTTTCTTTTGCTTTTTTTTCAGTTGGAGTAGATAGACTAGACTATCGCCCGGTTCACAATCCACCCACGTCTATTGAACAGGTGAAGAGGCCCATCCCTTGTTGCTTGTTTAGGATGTAGTTTCCGGCTTTCTTTTTTCCAATCTTTTTATTCTTTTCTTTTTCCTTTTTTTTTTTCAAATGGAGTAGATAGACTGATCTATCGCCCGGGTCACACTCCACCCATGTCTATTGAACAGGTAAAGAAGCTCATCACTTGTTTCCTGTTTAGGATGTGGTTTCCGGCTTTCTCTTTTCCAATCTTTTCTCTCTTATGTAGCCCCCCTGCGCATCAATGGCGTTACCGCCTAACTCGGGGTTATATGATAAAAAAAAAAGTGAGAGAAATTTTGGAGAAGGCAACAGGATGTGACTCCGCTTTCTCCCTCAAAGGATTTATGGCTTAATATATAATAAAAGAAAAAAAGAAAGAATCCGTGAAGAGATGGTATTTTAAAAGCCAGTCATATACTGTATGCAGTGGATGCTCGATCAGCTGAAAAAAGCGGAAAGCAGAGAGGTTGTTTTAGGATGAAGCAAAGCCATAAATGATTTTATACTACGTCACAAACAGCTCCGCTTAAGAGATTCATTTTAAAAGGTCAGCACATTTTTAGCCTCACTGTTTTTACAGCTGGCTTCCATGTTCACAAAGAAAATGTTTATTTAGGTAATATAAACATGAGATAGATATTATGTCTCTATGGGCCACTTTACACGCTCGCACCCACACGTACATTCTCTCTCTCCCTTCCTCTCGTTTTCTCCCTCTTTCTCTCTCACGCACACACACAAACATGCACAGACACACAAAGGAGTACACACAGATATATATCAATGAATGACCTTGTGAATACATTGAGATAGGATACTGAAAAATTCTCGGTACGACCCACATCCCAAAAAAATTTAACAAATGATCAAACCTTAGAATCTGAAGAAATAATAAAACGCTTCTCCATCTTCTATCCTATATGAAAGATATGAGAGCAAATGCAAATGGTTAAATACACACATAATGATTTTATAAGCATATCTTAGGTGTGGCTCAAGGCCATAAGCGTGCGGCATCTTCTGATGACCGAGCTCACCACTCATTCATAATTAGTCTAGTGAAACATGCTTGTTAACCATAGCGATTTACTAAACTCGCTAACCAATACACCCTGAATGCTCATGGTGATTTTTAAACGAAGCATTGATGTGATACAAGACCGAATGTCTGAAATACCCAGTGAGGTTTGAAGTCCTTTTCCAGTCATAACTGATCTAGCGAAGTAAGCTTGTTAACCATTACACCACGTCGAAGTTCCCAAAAAGATTTTTTAAGCGCAGCTTCTTTTCTCTCACTTCCCGCCTGTGGAATTCCCTTCCGTTTACTTGCTTCCCCGACAGCTACACTCTTCAAGAATTTAAATGTAAATTTAAATTCTCTCTCTCATGCACCTTTCTCTGTCCACTCTACTCTCATCAGTATGCTCATCCTTCATTTACCCACTTCCTGACACCCCCTATAACCTGTCACTCTTTCTTAATACTTTTCTCCTATGTAATTCATTGCTCAACAATGCCTTGCTTAGGGCGACACGATCTAAACTTATTTATAAATGGAACTTTGTCTCTGTGTGTGTGTGTGTGTGTATGTGTGTGTGTGTGTGTGTGTGTGTGTGTGTGTGTGTGTGTGTGTCTGTGTGTGTGTGTGTCCGTTAGCTATAGACTCCGAAACAGCTGAACCGATTTCTTGAAAATTTACACAGTTGTACTATAAGCGTCTGCGAGTGTTCTTAGCTAGGTTTTGTGTCGAGGTACATCCGATAAATATCGAAAATCGATAATAAAAAAATCGGGTTATAGATGGAGTGGTCCAATTTTAATCACATTTGATACACTCATAGACAAAGACTTATGAGACAATATTCAGAAGTTTCAAGGTTGCAGTTCTTAAAAAAGTGCAGAAAATCGATAATATATATATATATATATATATATATATATATATATATATATATGTGTGTGTGTGTGTGTGTATAAGTGTGTATAAATGCTTTCATTACACCCGAGCAACGCCGGACTATACTGCTCGTTGTATATATATATATAAAAAAAAAAGATTAAATGTCGCACATGGCCAAATGTATGAAGCTCCCAGTAAGGATCGAACACACTATTCAACTGTAATTGATCTAGCGAGACAAGCTTGTTAACCATTACACCAAGTAAAAATGCCACTCACAACACTTACATAGATAGATGAGCACAGTTGAATGTAAATCTAACGAAAATTCAATTTACAAAATTCCAACTACAGGACGGATAAACTGAAATAAAAGGAGTAAAGAAGTTTGAATTCCTGGAAATTCTTCTGACAGAGAATGGATAGCGCGAAACTGAGATCCAAAGACGCATTGAAATGGCCAAGGACGCAGTTCTAAAGCTAACCAGAGAACTGAGAGACAGGAGGATCTCATTAGAAACCAAGAAAAAAGCGGCTGGACTGCTATGTGATATCTGTCCTTCTGTATGAAATTTAGGCGATCTCCTCAAGAATGAGAGAGGCTTAAGGCAGCAGAAATGTGGTTTTACAGAAGGATGATGAGGATGTCATGAACTGAGCACGTGAGCAACGATAAGGTATTGTAGAGGATGCAAACGAAAAGAAAACTTATACTTAACATCAAGAAGAGAGAGAGATGAGGTTACTGGGACACGTAATGAGGAAAGGGGGCCTGGAGAATTTAATACTCACAGGACGGATAGAGGGAAAGAGAGGCAGGGGAAAGTAGTGCGAGACCTGGATGGCGGAACAGGGTTTAGGAAAGATAGGGGACATATTGAGAGCAACAACAAACAGGGACACGTGGATGTCCATGATCACCAACGTCTTGAAGAAGAAGCAGAAAAAGAAGAAGACGAAGAAAAAGAAGATATACAGGGATTGGAGTAATGGGGTGAGGCGCTGTCTGGTTTGTGGGGGGTAATCTGAGCTGATTCTTATTGACGAGCAGTTGAATGGTCCAAAATAGTGTCAAATATTAGAGAACGGAACTACTCCCACTGTTTGAAACAAACCAGATTGACAAGAATGTCTACCATTTTCAAGAAGATGGAGCACCATGTCATACGAGCAAAGTAGCAAAACCCTGGAAGGAATCGACAGGAATCAGATCACTGCCATAGATAGTTCAAACCGTGACATGAATCCAATAGAGAATGTTCAGGAGCACCTTGATCAAAAACTTCGAAAGCGTTCAACTAAAATCAGGTTAATGGTAAATCCTGAAGAAACCTTGCTAAGGGATTGGCAAAATATGGATTAGACGATTTTTGATAACTTGATCGAATCCATTAAAAATGGAATATAAGCATGAAACTAACAGATGGAGGACCTACTCCATATTATTTCTATTTAACATTCTATTTAATGCTGACTTAGGATGGGCGTTGTGATATCGGCTCGGACGAGAAACCGGGGAACCGAGTTCGAATTCCAGTTGAACCCATCGTATTCCCTTTTTTTTTTTTAATCATATCACCCCGAACAAGGCGGTAACGCCACTTAAGCGCAAGGGGCTACGTAAGAATGAAAAGATTGGAAAAGAGAAAGTCAGGAACCACATCCTAAAGCGGAAACAAGTTATGAGCCTCTTCACCTGTTCAATAAACGTGGGTGGAGTGTGAACCGGGCGATAGTTTAGTCTATCTCCTCCAATTGAAAAGAAAGAAAAAGAAAAGAAAGAAAGGAAGAAAGAAAGAAAAAAAGAAAAAAGAAAAGAGTGAAAAGATTGGAAAAGAGAAAGCCGGAAACCACATCCTAAACAGGGAACAAGGGATGAGCCTCTTCACCTATTCAGTAGATGTGGGTGGAGTGTGAACCGGGCGATATATTAGTCTATCTACTCCAATTGAAAAAAAAAAGAAAAGAGTGAAAAGAATGAGAAGAGAAAGCCGGAAACCACATCCTAAACAGGGAACAAGGGATGAGCCTCAACACCTGACCCTTGGGAAAGGTATTAATCCATCTCTTCCTTCCAGTTATGGGTTAAATAGCAGGACAGATTGGGTTCTATAGCCTTGGTCGGCAACCAGTCTACCGCAGAAAATAATGGTAACCTACTGCGGGATAATCTTCCGATTTTTAAACAATCGAACAATTTTCAAAATTATATACGCGGAGGGTTTTTCGAAACGAGTATAGTCATAAGTTTGCATTTATAGATAGATAGATAGATAGATAGATAGATAGATAGATAGATAGATAGATAGATAGATGCAATTGTCAGGTGAATATTATGAAAAATATCAGGTTCATATTTATTAATATATACTTAATAGTTCTGTTATATTACATACTAGCAGAATAGCCCGGCGTTGCTCGGGTGTAATGAAAGCTTTAAAAGTAATCCATAGTCCTGGAGCTCAGACTCTTTGGACGTTGGCACGAAAGACTAAAAAGCAATAGTTGTTTCCAGTTAAAGTGAGACCGTAGACTGAAAGAAAAATGAATGGATGTAAGTCAAATTTTCATTTCCTGGTATCAAATAAGTTTTTTTTTGTCTGAAACTGAATTTCGAAGGCTAAATACGTCCTCTGAGTGAATGGTATCAGGGCTGAGTCTAAGAACTACAATTGTATCTGCTTATAGCCAAACCTGAAGCAAAAACTAAAATAAAAGGGCTGAAAATACTACAGACATACAGGCAGATAGACAGACACGCACACAAACATCTTGCCATTTATATATATATATATATATATATATATATATATATATATATATATTATCGATTTTCTGCACTATTGTAAGAACTGAAACCTTGAAACTTCTGAATATCGTTTCTTATGTTTTTGTCTATGAGTGTATCAAATTTGATTAAAATCGAACCACTCCTTTTTCGATTATTGATTTTCGATATTTATCGGGGGTACCTCGACACAAAAACTAGCTATAAGCAGACGCTTATAGTATAACTGTGTAAATTTTCAAGAAAATCGGTTCAGCCGTTTTGGAGTCTATAGGTAACGGACACACACTCACACACACACAGACAGACAAAGTTCCATTAATAAATAAGTTTAGATTAGATTTAGATTGAGATTAGATTAACGCATATATTATATTAAACTTTGTTCTATTAACACCAGAAAAATAGTTATTTACATATGTGTGTGTAGTTGTGTGTACACCCTTATGAATATTTAAAGAGAGGGAAAGTGAGAGAGCGAGATATTAAAGTCTTCATACGTTACGGTTTATTCATACAAGGACGTCAGTTACGCATTTGGAAAGTTACTCGGCTACGTTTTACCAAAACACAGGAAATGTTGAATTGTTTAAAAACATTCAACCAAAGCAAGCAAACATCTGTATTCATTATATATAAATCGTTTTCGCATTAAGGTACTCATATTTACAAAGCAGAAATGATATATTTGGCGGATTGTTGAGAGACGACTGGATTTTTCCTATCGTAATACCTAAACAATATGCAAATTGCTCAAGCATTTCCGTTGGTAGATTTGCCCTGAAGAAAGTTGAATCTAACACTTCCATCAAGTAATATTTCTTCACTTGGCGTGTATGGTTCAATGGGATGTTGCTGTTGCTTAGTAAATTTAACGACAGATTAACCTCACAGACAAAAATATATATTGTTTATGCATTGTCGTTTAAGGAATAATATTTCTCTTCAAACAATTTAAAAAGAATAATATATATATTATACGCCGCTTATATATAGCACGCTAAAATTTCCATTTTTTTTTTATTCCTGTGTCTATGGCTTATGGGTTAGCAACTGGGACTGACACCAAATCGGTCGAGTTTCGATCCCAGCCAAAAGCAAGTGGATATTTAGCCACATTGATGAGTTGTGATGCAGTGAAACAGGCTTGTATGTGGATGACGAATATATATATATATATGAAAAAGTACGAGACGCCGTGAACGTTTTGTTTAAAGTGTAGATTTATTGTTGTTATTATTCTCGTACTTGCTTTTTATGAGATATTCAGTCAGTTAAGTTCCATACGTGATACAAGCTTGGCCGATCATGTCTCGAAAGATAGATGACGGACTGAGCAGAAGATTATCCCGCAGTGGGTTCCCATTACTTTTTGCGATAGACAGGTTGCCAGCCAAGGCTATAGAACCCAGTCTATCCTGATATTTAACCAATAACTGAAGAGAAGAGACGGATTAATACCTTTCCCAAGGGTATTTGTGCGTATGTGAATGCAAAGAATTCAACTGAAATTTGAACTCGACACCCCGATTTCTCGTTCCGAATCGATATCCACTGCTTCACAACAAGTGTCCATAGTAGTATTTGTTTCGCTACTTTAGACTCGAAACACGTAGAATTGAATAAAAATCACTGAAAACAATTTTTAAGTATTAAGACGAAATCAAATTTCGTAAAGCAGTTTAAACGAAAAGTGACGGAAGAGATTTTTTAAGCGTTAAAAAACACACGACCTACTCACCACTTATCTATCTATACACGCGACTTTAAACATCAGAAAAACAAACGGATCTCCATATGTATAGTATTCGCCTGAAGAGAGATACCTTTAGACTCGAAACACATGTAGCGACACTAATACCATTATGAGCACTTAATGTATCATACAAAAAGCAAGTAATATTAATAATGATAACAACAATACATCTACCCTTTAAACAAAACGTTTTCTTCTTTACCAATTTCTCTCGTTGGAACAAACCCTATTTTTATTTTATATATATATATATATATATATAGTCAGTTAAGTGCCATGGTCTC